>CM076572.1:406782140-407223294 GCA_034641835.2 Pinus albicaulis
TAGATCAATGCATAAATGTAAGAGACCAATATGAAGCTTATTTATTCATTATAACAGTAGTAAACATGTGTAATATAATGAGACACAAACCATATAACAAGATAGAACAAGCCTCCAATAAAGAAAACCCTCAATCTTGAGGTGCTGCTACTATATCAAAAATGTCGAAAGACTGCTACAACGCAGTCATAGATGCACTGCTACAGAAAATGAGTACATAAAATATAATGGGATGATATATGCCTCAAAATATACAAAAAATACAGATCTAGGCTCTATACAACCTTGAAAGAAGAACCCAAAAGGGTTTTCAGAAATACACCACTATAAAAGATGGGAATCAAAGCCCCGGGGCTGAAGATTCACTGCAAAATATAAACTGGAAAGGTGGGGTTGATCTGATATGCCAAAGAATATAGCCTCCTCCAATAGATCCTCTAGATGAAAGGTTGATCCCTTCTCTAGAAAACCTCCTCCCCAAATGGTGTACTGAAACCACCCTGCAACTCCTCCCTGAAAATAACGCAGTCCAAGACAGAAACTGCACTGTAGGGGAAAATAAATAAGTGGCCCAATGAAAAATGTTGCAATAAGGATCAAGGGACTTCCTTACCAACCTCCCAATGGAAGGAAACCTTCATCCACTAAAAAACAGATCTGAAATCACCTGGATCTAGTCTCCACCACTGCAACATGCAACTCAGTACATCTCTTAATAGAAATTGCGTTGTACCACAAGACTGAAGCTTTGGCCTAATGCTTGATTATGGAATGTAGTGAAAAAATCTTCTTAGAGGCTTCTCAAGGAAAGAGGTGGGATTCCCGCTTGGGAACACCTTGTACTAAACAACACTGCAATATTAACTAAACAGCTAAAGAAAGCTACATGTCTAAGCATACCATATATCAAAATATAAAATACATAATATAAAACATGAATGAATATGGTTGTCATCCTCTTCCTTATATAAGTGATGAGCTTCATAACCCTAGGCCCCACTCATTTAAGACATTATTTCCATGCAAAGAGTCTCCAACTAAAATTGTGTTGTCCCATAATGAATGCTAGTCCTCCATGACAACGTTGTTGATTTGGTCAAAGTTGACCCAGTCTATGTGTTCTAGCCCCTTTTCACACCTAAGGGTGCTCAATTAAGATGCAAAGATGTCCTCCTTTCATATTGGCATTGATTTTATTCATATTAAGGAGAATTATGGATCTTCATATCCTAATATTCATCAAACAAGAAAGAAAAAACAAAAATTAATATTCCAACTAGCTCATGGCTAATTGAGAATATTACATTTTTTCTATTAAAAGTCTGACATGTCTCATTGACCAATTCTATGGAAACTCATCTTGTAGTTTAAATAAAATTTGGTCCTTGAAATCATTAGATTTTTTTTTGTATTGTAAGTGGAAAGAACGTCTATACATTTGTTTTACTAGATCCCTCAAAGTTTTGTAAAAGTTTTTCCCTCCTTCGCTAACCTCCAGCACCACTCCAGATGAGTTAAGAAGCAATTCATTTTCATTTGCATGTTCTATTTTTTTTATTTTCTTAGAACAACATTAATTTTCTTCATTGTTGGTTCCTGTAGAAAATTAAACATATGTGAATTAATAGATTGTTTGAAACATGTTATCTAATATTTTTAAGCAAATTATTAATGAAAATTCAAAAAAGAAACTCATATTGATTCGATAGTATTTTTTCATTCACCTATTTCATCATTCTGCAATTTTTCCTTCAAGATTTTACGCTCTTCTGGTTTTATATCAGAAATAATCTTATCGAGCTTCATCATTTTATGGCTCTGCATGATACACATTAAACAATACATATTAGTTAAACTTACATATAGTTCAAAAATAATAATTTTGATAAAGAATTTACAAAGAACTTGACTTTTTTGTTTTTCTCGATGTGTTGTTAGTATTTTTGTTACTTGATCTCTTATCAACCATTTCTTTATCAATAAGAAAATTTTACCATACCATTCATTAATATATATTATAAATAAATCACATACTTTTTAATTTAAAAAACAAATCAAGAAAACGGTGTGTCTTTCAAAAAGTACGCACCGAAGGCGGTGCAATAGGTTTTTATAAATGCATCACGAAAGCAGTAGAAACACCATACAGTGCTATCTGCCAACAAGGAGACACGGTGCGTTATATGTTAATCAGTGCACCAATTAACACAAACATAAATTAATAAAAAAAATGTTTTTATCAAACAATTTTTTTTTTCATGGACTGAGATCCGACTCTGCAACTGGCCCCGCAGGTTAGATGTCATACACCTATATATATAGCAATACAAACCCTATAAATCCAAAATTAAAAGACTTAATTGTGAAGTCACACAAACAAGAAGAAGCAAGGGTTTAATGTAGGAATGGATTTGTTTTGTTTTGTTTTTCATTTTTTTGAAAATGCAGAGTAAAATTTAAATTTTTTACTGTGTGTATTAAATCCAACAAAAACTGTAAAAAAACAATTATTACAGTGAAATTTAACAATTTTACTATACTACAAGGTTTTGTGCGAATCAACAGATGTTTCAAATTTTGATTCTCTAAATAGTGTTGTTGTTCGAAAATATTTTGCTACTCCACAATGCTCTCATACTCTCTTGCTCTAGGTATGTCTTTCGTGCAAATCCCTCGAATTTTTTTGCAAAAATAATGAAATAATGAATAGCTTTTACTATTTAAAGATTTTTTTTATGAAATTAGATTTCTGAAAATAATTTTCTTCCCATTTTTCAATTTATCTTTTTTTTTCACTTAAAAAAATAAAGTTACGCTTTTTTTTTTTTTATTTCCAGATATTCGGTGTGTTTGTTAACTAACTGCACTGGTGCATCAGTTAATAAAACTGCATCGATGCACATTAACTAAAACGCACTGGTGCAGTTAACTATACATTAGCACCGATAACAATAAGTCCATTTTTAAGGCACCGAAATTACTTTTAGGTATGTACAACAAAATTTATTGTTGATTTTGCTCAAATGCAGGGAAAAAATCTCAAAATTATATAAAATGGACAATTCTTTAAAATTCAGCCCATTCCATAATATTTCTCAAAGTTCATCGCGTAATATTTACTTCATATTTTATTTATATTTTCATTATCTAATTGAATTTATTTATTTTATCCATGTCAATCAGTTGAATAAAATCAATGTATACAAATTTGCAGGTTCATGCAGATTCAAAATCGAGTTCATATGCACAAAATATTCAAACAACTCCAAAACGTCGGAAGCTCTTATCAGGATCAGCATACCGCAAGACACATTTGGTAGATGAAAATGGACAACCGCTTCACCCTGCCAATTGTAACATTGCATATTCTAGCCACAATCCTGGGACAATGATGGTAATAATAATTTTTTGGTATATTAATGTAATTATTTCAACATCAAACCAATTAATCATGCATTGCCAACGTTCTTACTAATTGATATCATCAATTTTTCACTAATCACATTCAAATATATTTTTTGAAATTATTAGGATTCTAGTGATGATGGGCGTCCTACCTACCATCTTCCATTGCACCCCACGACAATGTCAAATCGAGAGAAGGCTAAATTAAGAGAAAAAATTGGAGAGGAATGATACCAAGAATGGTTGAATCAACCACCTATTCAATTCCCACTACGTCTAGATTCAAAAATTAGAAATGACTACAACAATATTAGTTCTTCACAAGCTATTAATGAAGGCAATCAAAGAGAGGTTGGTATGGATGATTACCTAAGGGATACGACTGCCATGGAGACAATGTTGTTAGATGCATTCCAAAACAATGATCAACTAGGGTATGATGCTCATATCACTGATACATTTTTCGAAAGCCTTAAATTTTCTTCCAGCACCCCCCTCTTTGGACCTAGTGGTCAGTCAAAGTCTACCTAGTTGGGGACAACAATGTTACTGTACAACTTGAAAGCAAAGTTTGGCTTATCGAATGCATGTTTCTCGGAAATTTTGAGTTAAATGGCCATCAAGTCCTCTCTTATATTTTGAGAAATATAATCACACAATGAACATTACAAATGGTCAATTTTATGAACGTTACAAATGGTCAATTTTATGAATGTTAAAAATTATATTGGCATTAATATAAATTTAATATTGTGCATGATAAACCACAAGTTATTCAAAGATAAGGCTCTTCTGATTGATAATGTCTTGCCCAGTAGTTGTGAAGAGACAAAAAAATTGTTGAAAATGTTGGGCGTTGAGTACATAACATATCATGCATGTCCAAATGATTGTATTCTATATAGAAGAGAATATGCAGACAAAAAGATATGTCCAAAATGTGGGCATGACAAGTATGATAAATAAAAAAAGAAGGGTAAATCATGTGGTCCTCCTTTTAAAATATTGAGGCACATGCCTATAATCCTAAGGATTCAAAGGCTCTTTCGTTGCAAAGAATTAGCTATGTTGCAGGGATGACATGCCTCACATAGAAGTGAGTTGGGAGTTATGCGAATCCCAATAGATTCAATAGCCATGAAGCATATAATGGATGGTGTCAACCCATATTCCTTCCAAAACACCAAATATTATGTTTTTCTTGTAGTACTGATTAATAACGATATGCCCCCATGGTTGTCCATGAAGAATGAACATCTTATGCTGGCTCTCATAGTCCCTGGTAGAAGACAAGTGAAAAATATGGATGTCTACTTACAACAATTGGTAGATGAATTGAAGGAATTATGAAATGGGATAAATGTATACAATGTATCAAGACCCATCTCAACAGAGAGGAGTTTTATGTTGTATGACATATGTGCTTACACGACAAATGATTATATCGGCTTAGGAGTTTTATCTAGTAAATTACATGTTTATTTATTTTTTTATATACGTAACAATATTCTTTCGCATATTAGTTATTTAATTCATTGTAATTGTTCTGATCTTCATGATATTCTTTAACGTGCCATGCATATTGTATACAATAATTTCGCATGTCTTGTAACAAAAGGGTATTTTGGATGTAAATGTTGTGGACCTTCTTTGAAAGCTAGATGGTCCAACGACCTACGAAAACCAGTGTATCACTGCTCCAAAGTATTCCTCCCAAAAGAACACCCTTGCAGAAGAGCAACATCCACTTTCAATGGTAAACGAGAGAGAACCCAAAGGCCTCCAATAACGAAACCAACTGAATGGCTTAGAAAATATGAGAGAGAGAAGGAGGAGTTCATAGAAATGTTTGATTCAAATGGGGAGCCTATGTTCGATGATCCAAAATTTTTCGACACCTATGTTGAGAAATCTCCCATGGGGATGAAAAAGAAATCTATCTTTTATAACCTCCCATATTGGGAGCATCTTAAGATTACCCACTTATTAGATCCCATGTATATATTTACAAATGTTTCATCTTCTTTATGGAGGCACATATCATCGAAAAAAAGTAACACATTGGCTGTTAGGAAATATCTTATTATTTCAAAATCTAAAAAGAACAATTGGCCAAGACAATTAGAAAGTATAATATCAGAGGCAACTGGTCCCTCTAATTGGTATTTCAAACAAGGTGATGTCCCATGGATTTAAAAAAAATATGATTTTTCTAGGCAAAGGAAGTTATAATGGGTGTGAGGGTGCCATCTTCATATGGGTCTTCACTACAATGATGCTTCACCGTGGATGACCATTTGTCGGGGTTGAAATTGCGTGACCATTTGAATATTCTAAGAGTACGTATTATCTCAAATGCATGATTTTATTATTTGTTATATTAATAAATTTTATCCCATGTAGGGATCTTAAAACATAATTAATTTTGTATATTATGCATGTGTTTATAACTTTGCAGTGTCATTATCCTTTGTTCATGCATGGGTCTGTGAAACATGACTTCCCCTAAGACCTAGGACATGCCATATCTAAATTATTTGCATTTGTATGTTGGATCATGTCAAAGGAGGTTCATGTGGCTATCATTCCACGGTGGCGTCAAGAGATAGTTGAGATTGTTTGTATGTTTGAGAAGGAAGTGCTGACGAGTTTCATGGACTTGCAAACTCATCTTCTAATCCAACTAGTAGATGAGGTTGAATTATTTGGGGTGGTTTCTTGTCGTTGGATGTTCTTCTTAGAGAGGTACATGAAGAAATTGAAAGGTTTTGTTCAACAAAGGGAAAAACCCGAGGGTTATATGGCACAGGGGTACATATCATATGAGTCTTTCTATTATGTCAGGGAGTACATCAATCATATCGACAAAAGACCAGGTGTGGTGATTTGGGATGATGAAAGGGATGAAAACAAAAGAGAAGGGGAGTTACTCCAAACGAATGGAAAAAGACACTTGATAAAGAGTAAGCGACTTATAATTTTTCAAATTTACACAATGTAAATATTCATGTTGAACTTTGATATAATGTATATTTTTTATCTAATATGTACTATATGTCGTTTTGATTTCATCAACGAATGCAGAAATTGAAGCAATCAATAAATTCGTTCTTTACAATTCCGAAGTGACACAACCGTGTGTCGCATTTTACAAACAAAAGAGGATGAAATGAGATAGTGACAAGAAAGAATTCAGACAGTTGAATGGTAGAAGTGTGCCTTATCCCGATCATTTAAAATAAAATATGCCAATTATATGCCCCAACAGATGGGTTGCTGACCAAGTCGGAGAGAAATACGGTGCAACCGGTCATTACCTGCGTGCTAAAGAGAATGTGCTAAATGTAGGGATTGGGTGCACTCACTCGGTAATAATCTATTTATGTACATTTTAATCTTAATAATGAACCTTTGAAATGTAGCATCTATATTTCATATTTTAACAGTTGGGTTATTATAAGACACATGACACTATGATTTTTTAACTTTTTTATAGGTGAATTTGTTCCCATCTATGTGAGCATATGGATACCATTTTCACACAGAAAATGTCAATGATGAACACATGACACAAGATTGTGGAGTGAAAGTCGATTTCGATCAATTTATTCGAGCTAGCCACTATGATCAAAACCTAGTACGAGGGACATTAAGTTACATCAGAAAGATACAAAAGATCATTGAAGTGGATTTCTCTTATTTCCAATGTGTTATTTTTAGGTGCAAGTGGTAGGACACCTTTGATCAGAATAATGTAAAAGAAGATCGAGATAGTAGGCTTATATGTATCAAAAAGATGTGGGATGAAGCTAAGGAGCCCTATGTTTTTCCCGGACATTGCAACCAGGTGTTTTTTTACCCAGATGTGTTGGATAGGGATTGGTGGTCTGTATTGAGACATGACATTAGATCAAAACATATTTTTGAGAAAAATAGTGTTATCATGCCAAGGGAGCTGGAAGATAATGAGGGTGATCATGAGAACCGAGAGTGATATGGTACATGTGTTATTACATCATTTATACTTTTTAAGATGAGTTTTTATAAAGAAGAGGACCTAACCTTATAACTAAGACTTTTTTTTTTAAAACATTATAATATGTATTTTGAATTAATGGGTTTGCATTGTGTTAATGTTTAAATCATTTCACTTGATAATTTGCAATTATGTTGATCTTGAAAACAATGGTCAACGCACTCTATCAAGTTCTTTTTTTTATAATGTCAATTCCCAAAATAATACAACTACTTGATTTCTTTAAATGCCTGTGAATGATATCTTCAAAATGTATATTGTTATTTTTGGTATGTAAGATCATAATACAATAATGATAATTCTAAACTTGAATTTATTTGCATTATTTTCTAAACTTTATTATGTTACAAAAATTCATATTGTTCTAGATTTATTATTTTACAATTATTTATATTCATACAAATTTACAAATTTACAATTATGGTAATTTAACAATATTTACTATATACATTTTACTTACGATAGTTATGGCTCAAAATTGACAATTAATTTACAATTTTGCAAATTTTAATAAACTTGAATGATGACAATATATACAATTACAATTACAATTTTACAATTTCACAATACAATTACAATTTTACAAATATTTTACATACAATTACAATTACAATTTTACAAATATTTTACATAAAATTAAAATTACAATTACAATTACAATTACAAATTTACAAATTTACATACAATTACAATTACAATTTTACAATTTTAAATACAATTTAAATTAAAATTTCAATTACAATCACAACACAATATTTAATAAATATCATGATTTAATATTAAAAATAAACATCACGATCATGATAACGATCGTACAAACATCATATTCAACTAAAATACACATTCAAATTTGCTAACATCACCTAATCATTGTGATCATGATCATCCAAAAAAACACAAGCATTGTATAACATCATCACAATACAAACATCAAATATGCATCTCATGTCAAATAACTGCTATCACATACACATCTATTTGCAATCACATTAAATTAACATATCTCACATGACCTAACAATATACACATAATGATGAACGCCAACATGTAAATTAAGTACATCAACATGAACATAAAATACATGGACCATATATATATATATATAATTTCAAAAATATACAACTGTAATATAACTGCATATAGATGTCAAATCTTTGGTGGTACATCAATACTAGTACTAGTTGAGGCCTGCTCAGTCGATGGTGCAACCTCATGTTTAGATAGATGATGTGCTTGTTGATCATTCGATGGTGCAGTATGCTCAGGAACTGCCTGTTGATTACTCGCTGATGGTGCAGTTTTCTCAGTGGATGGTGCAACCTGCTCAGATGGACCTGCCTTCTCAGGATCAAGTGCTTGCTCAGGACTAGGTGTCTGTTGAGATGGTGAAGACTGCTTAGACGATGCCTATTGATCAGGACTAGATGTTGGCTGCTAATCATGATCTTTGGCGCGAGGTGAAGGAGGAGGAAGTGGAGTACTAGAATGATGATCACTCCCCTCATGATCATGGTCATCAGATGAGGCGTTGCTCTATCGTTTATCTCCACGGCGCCTACCCCTCCTAGATAGTGCCAGTGCTCTAGAATTTCCAACGATATGACACATAAGGGTCAACATATCGTGTGGAATCCCTCTCCAGAGCTGTGCGAGCCTATGATCGACCTGGATCTCTCTGATCGTAGCCAAGTGGACTCCCTCATCAACTAGGAGTCGAAAGAGTTGGTCGCCCAACTCCATCCTGAATCGGGTGTCTGGCTTACGCCTCACACCCACAGGTATCTGTACCCGATCAGGATTAGGTCTGTCACCCTGATCTCCGCCTCTGCCATACTCTCATCAACATCTACACCTGGATCATTCAGTGGGGTTGGAATTATGTCCCCAACAAATGTTCCAATATCTACAACATATATAGTACACAACAATAATTAGATAATTTCATTAAACAATTTAATAAAACAAGTTAAACAATGTGTTAGAATAAATTTGATAATTCTAATTAATTAATTAAGACAATAAAATGAAAAGTCTATATTTATTTAAAAAAAACACTAATATTACCTCTCGCATTCGGTGGCTCATCCTGTGTTAAGAGGATGTTGGTACATCCTCGCCAATCCAAACCAGCATATGGACATGGCACCAAAATGAAGGAGTGATCATCAACATTGGATAACAACTCCAATGCATCATAAGATATCCTGGCGGGAAAGTTAGACTTGCCCCTCTTGGGCATCATCTGGCTCCACATCTGCATCTGTACATGCATCATCGACCTATGAGGTTGCCGAACAAAAGTAGCCCTCATCTATGGAAACCTCTCAAAAAATAAACAAAATAATTTTGAAGCAAAAGTGAAGGTCAACCTCCCACATGCCTAAGAACGCATCTATCTAATGTTGTACAAAGCTGCTGCAAAAAAATCGTAGACCATCTCACAAGTCGTGGCGCCTAGAATAAAGAATAAACATAAAATAAAAGCGGGAAACTAATGCATTTCCCGTCATTGGTATAGTGTTCAATGGTCGTCATCAGTAGTGAGAAGAAACTCACCTCCTTTGCACCAAACGAAGCAATATGTAGCTGAACACTGGACACCTAAAAATCCGTAGGAGAAACTATATCGTCCCTAATGTATCTTAAGGAGTATGCCATCTGACTACCTGTTTCATAGTTGATGGGGACATCTAGGAACTAGGGAAAATCCTGTGCTCTCCTAGATAGGCCAGTAATAAAATATGTCCTCCTCAGTGGGTGCGAACCACTAGCCAGGACTGACTCGAAAAGCTTTTCGGTGGGCATCCCACCTGAAGATCAGTTGTTCCAATAACCTACTATGGCCCTTCAGGGATGTAGCCTCCTCATAGAACTTGAGGAGGCCTACCTCCCTTAGGAGCAACTGGGTGGTTGCCGTAATATGACGAGAGTACATTAGTCTCTCCATCTCTCGTGCCTCCCACAGGTGAATCACGTTATACTGGCCCTCCATATTTTCTTGTTGTTCCCTTTGTTCTTTCCGTTGACGTCACTGAATGATTCACATATTAAATACATTTTTATTATTAATATATATATATATATATATATATATATATATATATATATATATATATATATATATATATATATATATATATATATATATATATAAAGAGTAGTCGATGTGCCCAAAAAAATAGTCACGCACAGGTACCGATGCATACGTTTTTATCGCGCACCGCAAAATATGGAAATATTTTTCTGCGGTGTGTTGACGAAACTATCCGTCTACCCAACAACAATACATGGTCAATGGTGTGGTCATGTAAACAATTGGTACCTATGGAAAGGTTATTTAATGTTGATGACGTTGCTAAGAACCAAAAGAAGACAAACCTTGAAGAAGACATTGAAGAATGTAATTTGGTAATAGATCAACAACCTAAGATAGTAAGATTGTTCAAAGGTGTTCCTAAACATTTTAAACAGGGATATATAAGTCATTTTTAAGAAGTTCGTTGATATTTTCTCATGGTCATATGAATACTTGAAGAATTATGATACTAGTATCATTCATCACAAAATCCCTTTGAAGCCAGGGGTTAAAACTTTTAGACAAAATTTGAGGCAGATTAATCCTTTGTTGTTTCCTTCAATTGAGAAAGAAGTTAAGAAATTATTACAAGAGAAAATAATTTCTCCCTTGAGGTATTCTGATTGGGTGGCCAATCTATTACTTGTAAGGAAGAAAAACGGAGAGATAAAGTTATGTGTTGATTTCAGGAATTTAAACAAAACATCTTTGAAAGATAATTATCCTTTACCTAAGACGGACCATATTTTACAGAAGGTAACAAGATCATATAGATTATCGATGATTGATGGATTCTCTGGTTATAATCATATTGTAGTGGAAAAAGAGGATGAGAAGAAAACAACATTTACAACGCCTTGGGGCACCTTCATGTATGCAAGAATGCCTTTTGAATTAATGAATGGTGGTGCCACATTCTAGAGAGCTATGGATATAGAATTTGTAGGAGAAAAAGATAAGTTTGTGGTAATTTATTTAGATGATATAACTATATTTTTGAAATCAGATCAAAAGCACTTGGAGCATCTACAATAGACCTTTGAAAAATGCAAAAGGTATGGTTTATCCTTGAATCTCAAGAAGTCTCACTTTGCTTTAAAGGAGGGAAAATTATTGGGGCATATTGTTTCAAAGGAGGGAGTGAAGATAGATCCTGTGAGAGTAGAAGTAATTAGGAAAATAACTTTGCCAAGAAGTAAGAAAGAGATTTAGAGTTTTCTAGGAAGAATTGACTTCCTCAGGAGGTTTGTTCCAAATTATGCTAAAATTGTCAAGGAAATCACTGATATGCTGAAGCAAGGGGTGGAAGTGAAATGGAATGAATTTTCAAGGGATTCTTTCTCAAGAATTAAAGAATATTTTCAAGAAACTCCTGTGTTGATAAGTCCTAATTATGAAAAACCTTTCCAGATCTTTTCATTTTCTTCTGATTTTACTATTGTAGTTGTACTTCTATAGAAGAATGAGGAGCAGAGAGAACAACCTGTAGTATTCTTTAGCAAGGTATTAAGAGATACAGAACTTAAATATAATATTTTGGAAAAGCAAGGTTATGCTCTGGTTAAGGCCCTTAAAGCCTTCAGGGTTTATATTCTTCAATCTCAAGTAATTGCATACGTGCCAAATGTTGTTGTTAAAGATGTCATGGTTCAGAGTGATGTTGAAGGCAAAAGGGGTAAGTGGATAACAAGGATACAAGAATATGATTTGGACATAAAACCAACTAAGCTAATAAAATTTCAAGGCTTAGCTAAAATCCTAACAAAAACTATTTTCCAAGCGTTGGGAATAAATTTGTTAGCTGAAGTTGAGGAAAATGGAAATATAGATAAGCAGGCAAGGTCAGAATCGGGTGATAAAATTCAGCGCAAATTCTTGAGTTGTGAAATTGTACAAAGATATTATTCATTATTTGTGTTTCCCTTGTTTTCCTACTTTTAATAGATCAAAGTATAGAGCTCTAAAAGTAAAAGCTGAAAAAATCATAATTGTGAATGGGAAGTTATATTGGAGAGAGCCAATTGGTATTCTATTGCTCTACTTGACCGAAGGTGAAACCATTGAGATAATTAAAGAATTTCATAACAGCCTGTGTGGAGGTCATTATAGCTGGAAGGTGAGCTCATAAAATTTTGAAAGTTGGTTTCTACTGGCTTGTTTTATTTTCAGATGTTTACAGGGCAGTAAGAGGCTATCATAAATGTCAAACTTTTGCTGAGAAAAATAAACTTTCACCACTACCTTTAATTCATGTGTTCATAGAAGAGCCCTTTAAGCAATGGGGGTTAGATTTTGTTGTTGAAATCAATCCACCATCCAATGGACAACACAAAAAAAACTAAGAACAAATTATTTTACAAAATGGGTGGAGGCAATACCAACAAGAAGGGCAAATGATGTGGTAGTAATGAAATTCTTGGAAGAAAACATTTTCAGTCAATTTGGGTGCCCAAACAAGTTAGTGATAGATAATGCTCAGGTTTTCATATCTGCAAAACTGATTGATTTCTGTCAGAAGTACAATGTTATTCTATCTCACTCTACTGCTTATCACCCTCAGGGAAATGGGTTAGCAGAGTCTTCAAACAAGAAATTGGTGAGAATTTTGAAGAAAACTGTTGGAGAGAATTATAAATATTGGGACTCTAAGTTGAAATTTTCTCTTTGGGCAAGTCAAGTCACAACTAAGAGATCAACTAGTAAATCACCTTTTGAGTTGGTTTATGGCACAAAAGCTTTATTCCCAAGTCAGTTGTTGAAACCTGTTGTAGCTTTAATTCAAGAATTCTAAGAAAAACCTAGTCCTTTAATTAGAAGGATGAACAAATTGGTGGATCTAAGTGAAAACAAGGATAAAGTCAGGGAGAAATTGATTAGCTATCAAGAAGAAATGAAAGCAATATTTGACAGAAAAGGAAGGGATGTTATTTTTCAGCCTGGTATTCTTGTTTTAAGATGGGATGTCAAAAGCCTAAGAGAAAGAGAGACATGGGAGATTTTATCCTCTTTGGTATCGACCTTTCAAGATTACTGAATCCAAAGCTAACAATACTTTTTTTCCTTGTTAATTTTGGGCAACTAGGTCCAAACTCCATATTGCACTGCTCATATGATGATGCTTATATTTTTGTTGGATTCCTCTTTCGAAGAGGTGCAAGATTGATCTAAAGATCATTTTGTTTGGATGAGCAGAACATATATTTTGATTTTATTTTCCACACATGTGCAAGGTCAGCGAGATTTGTAATGTAGGCTCACAAGCTTAATAGATGTGTCACACACCCTCACTGATGGATATAAATTGGAGAGACTTGGAGATCATTTGTTCATAATCTCATTACACATTCTCTCATTGTGATATGATAGGTTCGATAGCCTTTCGAGGCCTCTTTCCTTAACAGGTGCGGAGCTGAAGCTGGGGAAATTTGTGGATTTGTTTTAGGGTTTCTTTTTGTGCGTTGACCAGCATTGACCGTGGTCAACCCTTGACCGTTTGAGCTCCAAACTTTGCTGAAAATTCGATTCTTGAAGGTCATACAACTGGGCACAAAATCGAGGAAAAAGGAGCAGGTTGACCGAAGCCCTAAATCTGCAGCATTGACTTTATGTATTAACTGTCCTGTGTTGACTTTTTTGCATTGAATTTGGTTGACCAACGTTGACTTTTGATGAGCTGTATTTGAGGGTTGTGTGTGACATTTTGGAGGGTTGGCTAGTCTAATGTTGAGAAAGACTTTGCTAGCTGGTGCATCATGTTGGCAATCACAATGGACACTATCCTATATATTTGCTGGATAAGAAGAATTGCAAAATTTGATCTAAATTATTGACTTGTCTTCTATTGATCTATTATTGTGTTCTATCAACAATTTACTTTCACGTTCACGTGATTGCTAAATTGAATCGGGCCTAAGAAAGATTGAAGTAAATTTTCATTAAGCATAGAACACACCATGGTTATATTAATTTAACATGGTATCAGAGTTGAGGTGAATACAAAGCCCAAGCTAGTGTGAAAAGAAATCACCGAAGAAGAAATCCTATCAAGGACAAATGGCCTCCTTAACCTATAAGGGTTTCAAGTTCGATGATAAATTGAATGATAATTCTGATTATCATGCGTGGAATATGTCCTTGGATTTGGCATTAGAAGATCAAGATGGCATGGACTATATGCAGGGGAAGATTCAAGAGCCTCCATCAAATGCACCTGCTACCACAAAGACAAAGTATAGAAAAGGGGAAATCAAAGCAAAGATGATTATCCAAGATTCTATTCATAAGCACTTGGTTGCTTACATTTATGAGCTGAGCACATATAAAGAGATGTATGATAAGCTGGTTAGCATGTTCAAGGCTAGCAATGCTAATCAAGTTCTTTTCTTCAAGAATCAATTGAAGAATATCAAGAAGGGCAAGGATGAATCCATTCAATCCTATTTTATTAGGCTCACTGAAATCAAGAACAATATTCTAGCTATTGGAGAAGAAATAGTTGATCGAGAGATGGTTCTCATTGTGCTTGGAGGTCTCCCCCATGACTGGTATGTATTCAGTACGACTATTCTTAATAATAATGTGATTCCTGATTTTGATGAATTATTGACGAGATGCACTCAAGAGCAGAAAAGAATGATGGAAAGAGATAATCCCTCCAATGGAAATGGAGGTGACCCTACTGCCTTCAAGTTGATTGATAGTGGTGCTTCAAGGCACCTCACTGGTTATAAAGAAGCCCTCTCTGATTTGATTGAGAAGGATACTAATCTAGAAATTATCCTTAGAGATAATGCCACCTATCCCGTGAAAGGGACAAGGACTGTGACCCTTTCATATATCTCAATCTTAGGCCCTCTATTTACAAGATGTGTTGTATGTACCTGATTTGAAGAAGAACCTTGTGTCTATTTCGGAAACGGAAGACAAAGGGGTCAAGGTGGAATTCGTTGATGGAAAGGTACGTATCTGGAAGAAGAACTTCAAGGAAGCTCTTACTATTGGTTTTAGAGTTGATACACTCTACCAGGTTGGAGGAAGTCCATTAGGGGCTATGTCATGTGATACACCTCTTCAAATAGAGTTATGGCACCAGAGGTTTGCACACCTTCATTACAAAGCCCTTCTCAAACCAAGGAAGGTGGTGACAGGGATGCCCAAATTTAAAGATGATCATGAAGGTACCTTCATGTCAGGTTTTTGTCGAAGGGAAGCATGCAGGGGGATCATTCACCTCAAGTGTCACAAAGACAACTGATATCTTGCAGTTGATACATTCTGATTTATCTGGTATGTTGCCCATGACATCCTTGGGAGGATATTCCTATTACATGGCTTTTACAAGTTACTTCTCCCGCAAGACCTTGATATATTTCTTGAAGAAGGACGAAGCATTCAAATGGTTTCTTACCTTCAAGGCCTTGGTGGAAAATCAAACCAGGAAAAGAATCAAAGTTTTGAGAACCGACGATGGGACTGAGTAAGAGTCAAATGAGTTCAATGACTTTCGTAGAGAAGCTAGCATTAAGAGGGAGACCACAACTTCTTATACTCCTGAGCAAAATGGTGTTGTTGAAAGAAAGAACACGACCATTGTGGAAGTTGTCCATGCCATGCTATGTGACCAAGGTCTTCTAAAGTTTCTATGGGGATAAGTTGTGAACATTGTTGTGTACGTTCAAAATAGATGGCCACATTCCACTCTGGACTCCAAAAATACCAAAGAAGTAATCTTTGGTAAGAAGCATGATGTTTCTCATTTTAGAGTTTTTGGTTGTCCTCTTTACTTTTATGTGCTGAAAGAAAAGAGAAGCAAGTTGGATGCTTCTGGAAAGAAGGGAATGTTTGTGGGCTACAATGAAACTTCGAAGGCATATATAATCTATGTATCTGGTCAAAGAGAAGTGGAGATATGCCACGATGTCACATTCGATGAAGATAATGCCCTCAAGAAAGTGAGAAATCTTCTTAGCTCCAAGGAAGACAAAGAAGATGAAGAATCAAGGAAGCAGGAAGAGACGAAGGATGAATCGATGCCTAATGTTGAAGGACCTATGGATTCTATTGATCCATCTCCTTCAAATAAGAGAAGATCCTCATGGCTCAGGGATACTCTCACATATGCCGAGAGACATATTGCCCCAAGGGGGACATTCTGTGAAAGCAAGAAGCCGAATATACCGAGGGCATCTAGCAGCCATGAGTACAATTGTACAATTTGAGCCTGGAGCATTTGAAGAAGCTATAAAGCATCAAGTTTGGAAGGATGTTATGCACGAAGAATATGAGTCCATTATGAAAAATGATGTCTGGAAAGTGGTCCCGAGACCAGAGGAAAAATCTATCGTCACCTTGAAATGGCTCAATAAGATCAAGCATGGATCTGATGGTAGTGCTAAAAAGTACAAGGCGAGATTTGTTTCCCGAGGCTTCTCTAAAAAAGAAGGCATAGATTATGATGATATATTTGCACCTGTGGCCTGTTATACAACCATCTGATCTATCATTGCCCTTACTGCAACACAAGGATGGAGTCTCCATCATATGGATGTGAAGACCGCTTTTCTGCATGGTTCAATAAAGGAAGAGGTGTATGTGGAGCAACCTTTGGGGTTCGAAGTCCGAGATAGAAACACCCATGTATGCAGGTTGAAGAAGCCCTCTATGGGTTGAAGCAAGCCCCCAGGGCTTAGTATGAGAGGATAGATAGCTACTCAATGAAGCTAGGCTTCACTCGAAGTAATGCTGATCCAAACCTTTATTTTAAAGTTGATAGAGAAAGGCATCTCTTTCTAGTCCTCTATATGGACGATATCTTCCTGACAGGTGCTGACCCTCTCATTCATCAGTGTAAGAGGGAGCTAGCTTCGAATTTTGAGATTAAAGACCTAGGACTGATGCATTACTTCCTAGGCTTCAAGGTCTGGTAGAGGCCAGGCGAGATTGTACTTTCTCAAGGAAAATATGTTATTAAGCTGCTGGAGAGATTTGGTATGGTGGACTTTAATTCTGTGTCGACACTGATGGAACTCAAATTTAAGAAGTTGTGTGGAAATGTTATTGGGCCCATGCTGGGAAATCCCACCGAGTATCGACAACTCGTGGGGCCCTGATGTTCCTAGTGAAAACCTGTCCAGACGTATGTTTTTCCGTGAACACTTTGAGTCAACATATGGTTGATCCTCATCACATTCACTGGATTCATGGCAAGAATCTATTGAGATATATTCAGGGCACAATCAACCATGGGCTGAGATACACTTCTGGGAGTTTGAGACTCCATGGATATACTGATGTCGATTGTGTTGGCAGTGTGGTGGATCGCAAGAGCACATCTGGATGTTGCTTCACCTTGGGTTTTTCTTCGATATCTTGGATGAGAAGGAAGTAGAATTCGGTGGCTTTGAGCACCGCTGAGGCCAAATACATTGCAGCGAGTATGGCCTGTTGTGAAGTTGTTTGGTTGAGAAATATCTTCTGTGAGTTGTTTGGGCATGTGCTAGATACCACCATTATCCTTTGTGATAACCAGAGTGGGACTCATCTTTCTAAGAATCCCGTGTTCCATGATCGATCCAAGCATATTTATATCAGGTAAAACTTTATCCGAGATATCATACAGCGAGGCATCGTAAGGCTCTATCATATAGGAACTGATGAGCAGGTCGCGGATATTCTCATAAAGCCCCTAGGAAAGGTCAAGTTCCTAACCTTCCATGAAAATTTTGGAATCGTAGAAAGAACCTATTGTGAGGATCCTGCTTGAGTTGGACTATGAGCTCTGGGAGTTCCAGGGGGCTTGGGAATATCTTCTTGGAGCTATAAGCACACACAAGGCTAGGCTTGTCGAACCTTGTTGTGCTTCTGCCCCACCATTATGATATTGAGTTGGTTCACCTCTCTTTGATCTGTGCCCCGCATGCATCCTACCCATGGAGTTTCAGACGCATGGAAAGTACCTCCCATTTTGCCAATGAGGTGGGAAATATGGATATAGACCAATAGCAGTATTGATGGAAGCATCGGAGATTGACATACTCTCTATGTCTAGGATGGCACGTGTCCAACACCTTGATCTGGGATCAAGTATGATGAGGTTCTTACCTCTAAACTGACTTCGGGTTAGTATGAGACTCCTTTTTGATTCCAAGAGAGGTTTTAACCTCTAAGATGACTTCAGGTCAACTGAGTGTGATGTCTTTGTGACTCACCTTTTGTTCTATTTGAAACGAGAATGAGAAAAGAAAATTACAACAAGATGACGCACGATGCTATATGATGGTACACGATGGTACTGATCTCTGGATGGCACATGTGGACAGATGAAGTTCTCCCTAGTTGAGAGGGAGTGTTAATTTTGGGCAACTAGGTCCAAACTCCATGTTGCACTGCTCATATGATGATGATTATATTTTCGTTGGATTCCTCTTTCGAAGAGGTGCAAGAATGATCTAAATATCACCTTATTTGGATGATTAGAACATATATTTTGATTTTATTTTCCACAAATGTGCAAGGTCGGCCAGATTTGTAATGTAGGCTCACAAGCGTAATAGATGTGTCACACATGCTCATTGATGGATATAAATTGGAGAGACTTGGAGATCATTTGCTCATCATCTCATCACACATTATCTCATTGTGATCTGATTGGTTTGATAGCCTTTGGAGGCCTCTTCCCTTCGCACATGCGGAGATGAAGCTGGGGAAATCTGCGCATTTGTTTTAGGGTTGTTTGTTGTGTTGACCTGCGTTGACCATGGTCAACCCTTGACCGTTTGACCTCCAAATTTTGCTAAAAATCCAATTTTTGAAGGTCGTACACCTGGGCACAAAATTCGAGGAAAAAGGAGCAGGTTGACTGAAGCCCTAAATCTACAATGTTGAATTTCTGCGTTGACTATGGTTGACCAACATTGACTTTTGATGAGCTGTATTTGAGGGTTATGTGTGAAATTTTGGAGGGTTGGCTGATCTGATGTTGAGAAAGACTTTGTAGGCTGGTGCATCCTGTTGACTACCATAACTCACACTATCGTATATCTTTGCTGGACAAGAAGAATTGTAAAATTTGATCTATATTATTGGCTTGTCTTTTTTGATCTATTATTGTGTTCTATCAGCATTTTACTTTCATGTTTATGTGCTTTCTAAATTGAATCGGGCCTAAGAAAGATTGAAGTAAATTTTCATTACGCATAGAACACACCATGGTTATCTAAATTTAACAGTCCTAGAAAATTTGGATGGAGAATTGCTGCCATTTCCAGTAAACGGGCAATATCTAAAGCATTATTTCCAGCATTAAAGTTTGTGGTTACATCATTGTACATACATGCTTGATTATAGTACATAAGTTGTTGAGTAACTCATTGCAATGTGTAAGTCACTTTTGAGTAGGGAGGAATTTCGATAAGGCTCCCTAGTTTCATGAACCTTACTCTCGGAGCAAGAATAATCTGGAGAATGATCATTGGTAACTCGAGTTGGTGGAAGCATATCCTAGAGGCTAAATATTTAAATTTCTCCCACTTCTTTCTTCTAAGCAAAAGGGTTCCTTTAAGACCTTGTTCGAAGTTGTGGAAACTTGTTAAAAAAATAATTCCAATAATCTTTGAAAACGCTTCAAGAATTCCAAAAGGAGGTAAAGATATACACATATGGAAGGACAGTATAATGGGATAGACACCAATATCACAGCACAAAGAAATTCAACCTTCGATGGATTGGTTGAATAAAAATGGAATAACGGAACTGGAGCATATCTCTAATTGGAGTCAAGAAAAAATGGAATTTGGACAAGTTGGAAGTCTCCTCCTATTCTTTTGGCCCTATTTCTCCAATGGGAAACCTTAACTTTCATGTTAAAAGGTGTTGCCCTAATCAAACAAGGTCAAAAGGACACCTTTAGATGGAATCCAACAGGAGGAACATTCAGTGTTAAATCATGCTACATCAAGCTCCAAGATCAAGGGAACACTCTGTCTTGGCCCCTCTGAAAAGTAGTGTGGAAAACAATGTCTCTTCCAAAAATAAGGATCTTCATATGGAATGTCCTAAAAGGTAAGATATTAACCTCTGATAATTTAAAGAAGAGAGGCATAGTTGGACCTTCGAGATGCCCCATGTGCAATAGTGAGGAAGAAACCATAAATCACTTGTTTATCAGTTGTAATGTTGCAAAGGCTTTTTGGATTCTCCTCATCAAAGCTATGGAAATTGACTTAAATTTCACCCAAAACACTGAGGACTTCTATTCAATTTGGAGGAACTTGTTTCCTTACTCTTTGAAAAATAAGAATACTATTAAGAGATTTTGGCTAAGCTTACCTTATTTTCTCATCTGGAAACTATGGCTCGCTACAAATAAGCAGATCTTTCAAGATATAAAATCAAATACAAGGAAATTCACTGCCATGACTTGGGCACTAGTAGCTAAATTTCCTTTTTCAAAAGGAGTTAAAAAAAATCGACAATTCTCTCCTCCAAAATGAGGAAAGAACCCAGATATCTTTAGTTGTTGAAAGACAGATATATCCCCAAGCACAAATAAGAAAATCAAACCCCAACAACAATTCTTGGAAATTGAGACTAAAGGAAGAAGAATTCCTCAAGTGGATCAGCACTCTTAAACGTTCCTATATGTTTATTGACAAGGCATCTAAATCCAATTCGGGTAGAGCTGGTGTAGCAGGCTATATTTTGAACAGTGAGAAAAATTCAAGATTGGAATTCGAATGGGGTCTTGGCACTAGAACAAATAACAAAGCAGTGTTTTAAGATCTACAAATCCAATGTTGTTGGAGGAATTCCTTGCCCTGATGTAAAAGCACTGGACTATAATCCTAGTTGCTTGTTCCCCTCCTCCATTTTGCCTCTTTCATCAATATTGTAAGCAAGAGCATGCCTCCTTTTCGAAGAGTAATACAAATATCCGACATTGTTAAAAAAAAAAATGTTAAAAAGTTAAGTAAAAGAATGAAAATGAAGATTACCATGAATCGCATATCAATACTAAGGCCATAGGCTTGATCATTAGGCTACCCCACTCAAAAATTATTGTTTCTTTGAAAAAAAAATTCATTTGGAATGTTTTTGCAACAAAAAAAAATTGCAAAAAAGGCTACGTAGCGAAAATTTTGCTCCCAGGGTCGCTCCCGAAATTCGCTCCTTGCGGGAGTGGGTTCGAGGGGGGGGAGTTGCTCCCCCACAACCCTGGATGCACATGAGGTTTTGAGAGCCTGTTTTGGCCTGCTGGTTGTGCCCTTGATAAGTAGAAGCCTGTGTGAGTAAGTTGAGGTGAGAAAAAGGGTTAGGTGTGGGAAGCCCTCTCTTGGAATTTGTGAAGGAAATCTCCATATTCTGAATTTTTACTTCACATTTTAAATAAAATTTCTGAATTTCCAGAATTAAGGAAAACAGAGTTTTGTATATGGGTTGTAGTGTCCTGGGTTATGGGAGACAGTTGGGGCAACCCAGCATGTCCCCATCATGATCTCATCTTGACTATGGGCAAAAACACCCAAATGTTGCATAAACGTCGCATTTTTTGTGATGGGTGACTCACCACACTGTCCCATCTCAGTGTCATTCGAGGCGCGTGTGTGCAATCATCCTAAGGGCCTAACAATATGAATTCTATCTCAACCTACCATCTCGTCACAACATTCATTATATGGTTTATGTTAGCAACATCATATGATATTTTTCAAACACAACGTACAAGTTGTGCACCTACAAGATATTATTCAATATTTCCAACCTCCCCTTCTAGAAGACATGGTGCTAAATATCAAGACAAAGACCACCAAAAATAGATAGACTGCAATACATCTAGTCTGTAGAAAGACACACATGTCCTCCCTAGCTAAGTGGATCTTACAATACACATTTGAGTAGTGGCTTCCCTATTTATAAAAAAATTGAGGACAATTTCAAGTTAACCAAGGATTCTATGGTAAGCACTTTGAGTTTTCTTCATGAATTGCATTGTAGGTCTCAAGTGTGTGATTTTGCAGTTTGTCATGTAGTGATCTGTCCTTAATAAAATTCTCTATAGAAGTTGAGATCTGATGTTTTTGTAATTCTTACATCTATATGGCACCTTAGATTTGTAACTTGCTAAGAGACTCTTGACAGTAACTTATAGTGTCATTCTTCGAAGAGAGGCCTTCAAATAGTCATCTCCAGCCAAATATCTTCAATAGAGATTACACTAATAAATGTTGTCAGCTGCCCCAACAAAGCTGGTGGTGAATGGAGAAAATCAATTGGTCGTTAGAGCTTCAAAAGATTTACAAAGCAGCTGCTCTTAATTCTCCCAATAAACTTGCAGCAGACAGATTGGACTCCACGTGCATTGAGCTTGCCTAAAGATTCAATGTTTAGTATAGGGATGTTCAAAGTTATTTAAGATAATAAGGGGAAAAATTGACCGTTTTTCGCTCTCCTTTCCCGTCACACATTACAAAAAATACAAAGACATAAGTAGTTATTGCAGAGTCAAGAAAGAAGCCCGTCCAAAGAAGCAAATCAGATATCAATATGTGAACACGAGACTTCATTCTAAGTTTCCATTTTTTTTTCAATGAGAATACATATGGAAAGGAAAATAAACTATGTAAATAGGAATGTGGATCAAGCAACCCGAATTTTGTTCGATAGGGTTCTGTCTCACTGTAAATGAAGTCACCTGAAGCAATCCAATCATCTTTTCAATGTCCATAGATTCTCAAGCGAGTTAGCATCCTTGGTTCTATCCGATTCAGCTAAAGCCTAATTAAGGTCATAAATATTGCCCATACTTTGACCTCTTATTTAGATCTGACTTCCAGATTAAGGTTATTGGTATACTTCAAGTACTTTGACCTCTTATTTAGATCTGACTGCCAAATTAAGGTTATTGGTATACTTCAAGTATTATCACGTAGATGTACATCTCCACTCCATTCTTTCAGTAGCAGCTAAAAAGTTCGACTGAATAGTTGACATCTTGAAATCATGTCAAATAAAGAGCCAAACAAAGCTTCAGATTCAGAGTCCAATTCTGAGAAGTAATCAGTTTTATTATTAACGAACCAGAGGCCTATGAATATTTTGGCTCCCTTTGGTCGATCTATTCATAGAATACAATTTTACAAGATGTGAACATCTGACATTAGGGCTGAGAACTGACTCTTTTCAACTCTTTTATATTTTCATCGCCCGTAATATGCAATTTAATACGGAGGTTGGTCAGCAAGCAATGATGTTCCAGGCTTAAGGATTTCGGATTCTGAGCATAAAGGGCTTTTAACACAGAACGATATACCTGTAACTCCATCTCATGTGTTTTTGTCCTTTGCTCCATGACTTCTGTTAGATCACTATGCTTAAACCGTTTGACATTATTGCATTTTCCTTTTTGAATGTCACCGAACGTTCCATCTCTTCTGTCATCATGGACATATGGCCTTTTGAGTCCTTTCAAATGAGGGGCAAGCAAATTACTTCTCCAAGGCACAGCTTCAACACTCTTTAATCCATTTTCATGATTAGAAAACTTGGGCGTTCTTGAATCTTTGACAACTTCGTTAGCATTGAGAAAATTTGAGCGTTCTTTCAGTGTTATCCTCTTTCCTATCAAGCCACATTGTCTTCTCTGCTTGTTTACTTCTTGTTCAGGCTGCTGTTGGAATTGCACGTCAGTTTGCATATCTCCAGGAGATGATGCTACAGAAGTTTGCTCACTGTTTTCAACCATGGGACAATTTCCATCATAGATGACATCACCCGATTGCTACAAGAAAGGGAAAATAATACATGAGCCATCCTATCATGGAAGGACAAAAAGTCTTCCCAAGTTCACTATGAAATATAATAATGCAAAGTTTTGAGACAAAACTACTCAAGTTAAATATTAAAGTGAATTACGTTAATCTTACAAGGCAAGGATTAATGCTTACACACAGGCAGGGATGTGAAAACATAAACGCATCTACAATGTAGTAAGCTTAACCAACCCTACTTATATAGTGTATGTAGATAGATACAACGATGTATAGTGCATGCGGATGGATACAACGAAGTTGAAGTTTCAGATTTGCACGAATGGACAATATCACTATCATATTTTAGAGCCCTAATTTATCTCCAAACAAAAAAGTATTAGAGATTTTATAATTTTCCGAAAAGTTTGAAATTTGTTCTGGAAATGTAAATTGGCATTGATTTTTATTTTTACATGCTAAAAGTTAAGGTTCAAACCCAAATTTACACTTCATGATCATTAGGCATGGAAACAGTCTACACCAGTTCATTCATGCAATAGATGATGTGTTGAACCTCCCAATTGCACAATAAGTATGGGGTTATGGTTTGAACCCTAAGTTCGATAAACTAAGAATCTACAATGTAGATCTACAATGTAGTAAGCTTAACCAACCCTACTTGTATCGTCTATGCAGATAGATACAATGATGCATGGTGCATGTAGATGGATACAACGAAGTTTCAGATCTGCACGAATGGACAATATCACTATCATCTTTTAGAGCCCTAATTTATCTCCAAACAAAAAGTATTAGAGATTTCAAAATTTTCCGAAAAGTTTGAAATTTGCTGTGGAAATGTAAATTGGCATTGATTTTTATTTTACATGCTAAAACTTAAGGTTCAAACCTAACTTTACACTTCATGATGATCGTTAGGCATGGAAGCAGTCTACACCAGTTCATTCATGCAATAGATGATGTGTTTGACCTCCCTATTGCACAATAAGAATGGGGTTATGGTTTGAACCCTAAGTTCAATAAACTAAGAAAAAAGCAATAATTTAAACTCTTTTAATCACCTCATATTTAAAACAATTTTCTTGGAAATGATTAAAATATATAGTGAATGTAAGAGCTCATTTATGTCATGGATAAATGAATCTCAAATTTGCATAAATAGACAATATCCCTATCATTTTTTAACCCTAATTCAACTGATATTTTAGAGATTTCAAAAAAATACTCCAACCTAATTTGGAAAATTAGATGGTTGTTGATTTGATTTTCACCGAGTCAAACTCAGTATTCTAACTGTGCACTCCATATTTATTAGAAACTGAAAAATTATACCAGTTTATTCATTGCAATCTTAATGAGTGCACCGGATAATGTACTCAATCTAGCCCAGCCCAGAGGGCGCAGCATGTTGGCCAGAGAAATTATTGCTAATGTGTTCGTGTGGTTGAGCAGGTCACAAGTTCAAACCTCAGTTACCCATACACTGTGTAGGGGGTTGTACAATTGCACCCCAAATTTATAATGGCAAAAGATGGGAATCAACCCCTTATTCGAATAAAAAAACTCATGGCTACCAATTCCGCCAGCATAATAATAATATACTCAATCTTACACCATCAAAACTCCCCCACCATCAAATCTCCCCATTATGCTTTGAACCCTAATAATAATAATATACTCAATCTCACACCATTAAATCTCCCCATTATGCTTTGAACCCTAGGTTTACGAAATTACTTATTAACAAAGAGTACGAACGACATTGAATCACAAACTATTTTAAAATAAATTTTAGAACACAATTAAGAGAGAGTGAATAAAAATTCCATTAATTAACATCTATTATCTATGGAAGAACAACCTATTTTTGTATGGATTTGGCTACAAACAATGTAATAACTCTAACTGGAACTCAATATTCTATGAAATCCATGAAGCTTATTACCATTCAATGACTCTAATTGGAACTCCATATTATATGAAGAACGTCACTCGTAAATTGAAATTGATAACAGAAAAGAAAGAAAAAATAAATAGAATTACAGTAAAAGTGTTACCTGTGAGTACAACAGAAACCATCTTCCTTTGGACCATAGTTTAGCATCGCGTAGTTGGGAGAGATAAAATTTGTCATAGAGGCCGGTGTGAGAATTATGGATTAAGAAATACTTCGCCGCGTGCACGACTTGGATGACAGTGCCCAGCCACCAGCAACCTTTGTCATAAAATTCAACTACATCCCCAACAGAGTAAGAATGTTTCTCTGAGAAAGAGAGAGGAATGGGCCTCACTTGGGTGGCTGGCACATCTTCTTCTGTCAAAGGTTGTCCGTTGTCATTGAGGAGTTCACAATTGTCGGGGTCATAACGTATCTTGTAACGATGCCCTCGCCCTCGCCCTCGCCCAGGTGGCACATATGCAGCCATGATGACTCCTTCCAGCCAAGCACTGCGATACCTATACTCATTACTCCGCACCTCCTTTGAGAACAAAACATTTCTAAAGGGGAAGGAAATGTAACATATATAAATATATATAAATATAAGATAAATATCATTAAATAATAACTAGCAATTGCACCGGGAGGTGCAAAGGAACGCCGAAAGGAGACCTCCCAATGATGTAAGGGGGGCAAAACATGTAGATTTTGAGTTAATTCCTTGAGTGTGGAAAATAGATTTTTGAATTGAAACTATGTGATTCATATTATTTCAAGAAAGTTTCAATAGAAACGACATTCATGCATAACGGTGTTTCAATGAATATGTGAAAGTGTCTATGGTATGGTCCATTGATGTCCGCGGTATTAAAAATAAGGTATGGTTTTAACTCTAAGGTTTGGTTAATGCTTATCAAACTAAAGTTCGTCGTGAGCCTTTCGGGAGGGCATACTTGTCATTGCTTGGGGTTATGGTCTAAGAAGTTCGAACATCAAAATATAATGAGAGGATATTGCCTTTTAATACAGTTTACAAAAGGAGGATTTCTATTAATATTTGAGCGCTTTATAAAAGAGGGAGATAGCCTCCGTGCATTATTCAAAGGATATTCAATTGTTTATATTATTATCGAATAAATTAAATGTTAAAAGTAATTAAATAATAGATAAAATTTGAATTTATATATTTATTTTATTTTTAATAATTACATGCTATGATAAGAAAAGATTTCAAAACCAATAAAAAAAAAATGGAGAAAAATAAATAAATAAAATAATAAAATAAATAACTAAAATATGAATAAATGAATAGAAATAAAATAAAATAAAGATTAATAAATAAAATGAAATAAAAATAAAATTACATAAATTACTATTTAATAATATTAAATAAAAAATTAATATTTTTATTAAAATAAATATAAATATTTAAAATTCAAATTATAAACTTTGATCATTTGGTTTACTTTTCCCTGGCATTGTGTGATCAAAATCCAAGGCATATTTCACTGGATTTAACAAGCGCACCTCAAATAGAATGCATAATTCATGAATCTTACAATGACAATGGCTCCATGAACTAATATGGACCACTTGCAGACTCAATTGGTGGACTTGTGTACAAGAGAATTCCAAATACAGGAATATTCCATATAAACAAGAACCAATCATGACCAAGATGATCTTCTTTAACATGTGCCTGAATTATCAATTTTCAACAATGAAACAGGCATCATTCATTCTAAACAGTACAGTAAAAGAAATAAATTTATATTGAAATGTATTGCAAAAGCTAGAAGAATACAATCTGACCATCAACAGCAGAAGTAAGAGATTTTTTGTGTAGATTTTCACTCACAAAACAAGAAACTCCTCTGTAAAATTTTCAACCTTCGAAATCAATTGAACAATCTTCCAGATCTTTGGAAGCATTAAAATTTAACAGTGATGGAAGGAGAAGAAACAAGTGATGATGAATCAGAATCCATGGTCATCACTTGCATCTCGCATTTTCGTCCATGAGGGATTGTAGAGTTCTTGGTATTGGGGGAGTCAAAACATCGACAAATCCTTCTAGCATCTTTACAATCGTGCCCATTCTTGGTCTTGAACCCTCGCCATCCTGAATGCACCAGATAGCTACCATTGCTGCCCTCCTAACCTCTTCTAGATCAATGTCCTTCCCAAGGCGGTCATCTGCAAGCTCCAGAATGTTTCCCAGGCTGACCTGCTTGGCAGCCCAAATTAGGAAAAACCATTTTTCAGATTCCACATTGCTTGACTCTATGTTTTTGCGACCTCCCATGATTTCTAGGAGTGTCATCTAGACGAGTCTGTAATTTTTCTTATAAAAATAGCACACACTGCAACGAGTTCATAGCAAAATTTGTATGGCAGTCTCTCGAAATACTAATTTGAGAGGTATGTACTGAGCCTAGACACAACAATGAATGCAACTATAACTTAATCAATTCTGGGGTTTATGGCTAGTCAATGAATAAGCTAGAGATAGATGTCCCAGTTGCTGAAAGCTTCTGTTCTTGTTAAGTCACGAGTTTCTAATATATGTGGCTTGCTGACTGCTACATATATCCAAAAAAATTGCTTAATTCCCTGTTAAAAAAAACTTATTCAATCCTAGGCTCTTTTCCTGATACAACATCTGTAATTAGAAATGTACTACAAAAATGCTAAAAAAAAAACAAAAAATCAAAACTAATATAGGTAAAGATGATATCGCACTTTAAACTAAACATATTTTTTGAAACAAAGTTTATGCATAATCAATCCAACCAATTTACAACAGATAACAAAGACATTTGAAATTATCAAGCAATTTTTTTTTTTTTTAATTTATTAATTTAATTTTTCCATCGCAAAATAAGATAGGTTTCAAAGAATTCACATACTTAGCTTGCCAGGAGGAACATAGGAGCAAGCAGCTCAGCCAACTGATAGACAGAATTAAGACGCTGACCTTGTGTTTCTTGAAACTAACATAATACTTGACAGAGAATGCAAAAAATAGTTATTGGTGCCTTGCTGGATACCCAACTGCATAGAGAAGAAAAAAACCTTATGCTTCAACGCACAGCCAGGTGACACAGCGTAACTCTAATCCTTAACTTGCACAGACCACAAAATTGGTGCTTCAATGCAACACCTTTGACTTTGCATTCGGTGTTCTCATATGTCTCCTTAGACCGGATTGGCGCTCTGACCTCTCTGTAGCCACAAATAAAACTAAATTTGATATATTTCCTTTGCAATATTTTGCGGTTGGGATTTCAATGGAACTGAAGGTTCACCCCCTGTTTTTTCAATGGAATATACAAACCAACGATCATTAGGGTTGGAGAATCAGGGTGTTACCTTTGCAATCGAGCTAAAGATCCCTTGTTCTGTGTATTGGTGTTCCACAGGTCTGTTCAAATGTTTGATCCGAATCCCACGCAATCCCCAAATTTAAACCTGGTTTGGAAACTGGACTGTTTCACTCTACAATAAATAAATCCTTCCTGCAACAAATAAGAAAGACGATAGCCAAACTACTTTCGTTTATCCATACAAAATGCATATGATTCGACCCCATTCAAACCGACAGAATTCACCCACCGCGACTGGTTTACATAGGGATAGATTCGAATTGAAATCATATTACTACAGGGGAAATTCACACGCATTTTGGAAATACACTATTTCATGAATAGACTATGCACATAGTTTCTATAAACTCCGGAATCCTCCTACCTCTTTATCTGGCTCAATTTCCATCTTCTCGGCGCTCTCCCTTGATTACATTTGTTTTTATTTCTAAAAGCTATTTCCACCTAATCGTAACAAATTTTCTACATGTGCCCTTTAATAACACCCTGGCATAACTTCCTCACTAACCACATTCCCTAAATCAAAATATCACAAGCAGAAGAGGACGGCTTCTCTAAGTGGAGAAAAAAAATATTTAATATTAATTCCAAGATGCCAAGCAAAGAGTAAGAACCAATCTCCTACCTTTTTCGTGCAGAAAATGAGGGTCAATTTCGGCTGAATCTTCCAGCAACCTGTAGCTGTTTGGAAATAAAAGAGACGGAGGATCGATGTCGGTCTAATTTTTCCCAGAAACCTGTAGCTGTTCGGAATTATATGAAATAGAGGATCAATTTCGGTCTAAATTTTCCTGGAACTTGTAGCTCTTGGGAAATAAATGAAACAGGGGATTGATTTCGGGCTGATTTTCGCTTGGAAGTAAAATTTCAGGGTCAAGGGGCAAATCGAATTGGGGATGTTCAATTTTGGGCTGAATTCGCTTGGAAGTAAACTTGCTCGGGGTAGGGGTAAGGGTGAGTGAAAAATCCAAATTCGAATTGGGGGTTACTTGTTGGAATTGAAGGCAAAAGTAAGTCGGCTACGTTATCGGAGGCTGCATGTTGCCGGGAGGAGTTACCGCCATGAGATGGGCGACTTGTGATGGGGTTTTTAGAGCATGGCTGTTGCCCGGAAAAGTTGACCGCCGGAAAATGTGAAGGAATGAGGTGACTAGAGTTTCATAAATTCTCACTGCACATGACGTGCTGCTTCAAAATAATCATAATACAACATCACAGACTAAATCCAATTCAAAACCAATTCCAAATACAGTCAATCTAAGGGTCACACTGTGATTTTCATTCCACATTAGTACTCTTCTCTGGATGCCTCTGCAAACAAGACAGAAAAGAAACAAGAATCCTAATTCCAATAGCCTGCCATTAACTATCAAGAAAAAGTAATTTCTAAGACATGCGTTAGATAGAGGTTGATTAAATATGCCCTCCTCGAAAGTCAAAAAAATATGATGAATAATCAGGTTCCAGATTCACTGAACAACAAACATTATGGGTGGACTCTATTCCTTTTTTTACAATTTTCCATGGCCCCTGGGGCTGCAAAATACCAATCAAATTAACACGGAGGGTTATCAGACTGTAACATAATTTTTAACCCACACACTGTATATAAAGTGTAAAGCAAAATAGAGATCATGGTATGGCGAAATACCTAAACCAATAGCTTCTGAAGCCTTCATGATCCGCATTCTTTGGCAGGAATCAACAAACATCCTGCAACCCATAATCCTCATCATCAATTTGGGGCTTTTTACATGGAAACTATTGAACTTTACAAAGGTAAAATAATGGCAAATGGTAGCTTTAAAGAACTTACTGCCATGGAACATCGCCTACAAGCATCCAATCTCCATCCTTGTCTTCATAAGTTGGCACATATTCTGACCCATTGGACGCGTCCGTTAAATTTCTCTCGTTCAACCCAGGGGATCCACGCTCGCCTGAACACATATCAACGTTTCAATATCAAACATTCTGTGGTTTACATCAGGTTAAAAAAATTGAAGGGAATGGAATAGAATGGGAATTTAATCATACCCATGGTAATTAAGCAGCTGAACATCTTCTCAAATGAAGAGGTTAGTTCATGGTAGGAGCTGTACATTTTGAGGTCCACCTTTCTGAGATAGGGAGCTCCATCCATGCTCACCTTCACATACAAAGAGTTGGATGCAGCAACTGTTCTCACTTTCCTGAAATATCTGACAGGTGGACATCCAACAACCTGTGCCCTAGAAAAAACAACACCCATATATATTCTAGTTACCATGGATGCCTGAAACAAGCCCCCCAATAGTACAAATGTAGCGAAGGGAATACTCACTTGGGAAGAGGTGGAGGTCCCATTCTAGCAGTGTCATTGGCTGGAAGGGCCATTTGTTTTTCTTTGACTATGGGTCCCTTGAATTTATCAGGGTCCTCATGTGTGCTGGTCCTTGTAATGTCCTCATCTGGCAGAAACGTTCAACTGTCGAAGACTTGACGCCATCTCCAAACCCCGTATACTCTGCAACTTCACATAGCCATTTGCATTCAATTCTTTCAAACGTACCATTGTTTCCATATTTGGAAGCTCTTCTAGCTCAGAGCACCCAGAAATGTCCAACTGTCGAAGTCTTGACGCCACCTCCAACCCCCGTATACTCTGCAACTTCACACAGCCATTTGCATTCAATTCTTCCAAACATAAACCACCGCGCCCAAAAACCATCGCCTCCCCATTCGTGATAGCCAGACTCGGCGGTAACCCGCCCAAGCGCCTACAGCTACGATTTCCTCTGCAAAATACCTTCGAAGTAGAGACATACAGAGTCAGCTCCGCCGGCGGTGGCGGGCGAAGAAACCCGTGAACGAATCTCCGAACGCGGCGCTTGGTTTTCTTTAAAGAAGACACAAGCCTCTGGACATATGGCGTCGATTTCCCCCGCTCACGCTTGGCTAGCTTCAAAATATCTAGCCTGTGCTTTGCGATTCCAATGCCCATGCTCTGCAAGAATTCATGGTTGAAAGAAGCAATATCCTCTGTTTCCAGCTCGTTCTGGGCAAACAAGAGGCCATACTCGTAGACCAGGCAACGTTCCAGGTCCGATTCCGAGAGCCAGCCGAACAACAGCACAGACGTGAAGCAGCTGACGCGCGCGGGAAGGAGAGCAGGAGGGTGGGAGCGATTGGACAGCAAGTGGGATGGATGGTTGCCAAGTGTCAAATTTTGACAGGGCAGAAGGGCGATAGGTGGAGCACAGAGATTGGCTGGGAGCACTGTTCATCCCAGCGAAGCTCATAAAAGGAACACCTTCGGCGTAATTAGTGAGTAATCATTAGCAATAATGAAAGGACATGACTCTTAATGAAATGACATAACTTTTACTTAGGTATATATATTTGGCCCTCAATTGTAATCCTATCATATCATTTTATTGATGATTTTAAGAAAAAAAAAATTATTTATATACTTATTGATGAGCTAGCTTTGGTTGTCACAATAAAATTATATGTAAATTGACTAACTAGTGTGGTTGATTGCTTTGTAAATTTTTTCCTCGTCGAGGATGTGTCATTTCTTATGCCAAATGAACTAGTTGAGTAGATAAATGTAGATATTGATGCCTAGTATGGTATTATGGTATTTATTGATCAATATGGACATAAGGTAGTTACTTGATCATTTTTAGTTTCAAGAAAATGTGACCAATGGGTTGATTTTTATGGATACTCCACAAGAGATGAAAATACTTTTTTGACATATCAAGTGCACTTAGGAATTGTGAGATGCATAGGGTAGTAGAACATAAGACTATGTGTTTGACAAGAGGATTCATATGTGGTTCCAAGTTAAGATATTGAGGCTAGTGGAGGTATTTCTTAGCATAGTGGTGATTTGTCAATATGTGATTGTGATGCATATGTAGTGACCTTTTTTAGGGTGGTCGTTAGCAACTAATTGCTACTACTATTGTTGTTACTAGCATTAGAGTTTCATGTACTAGTCGTTTAACTAAATGAAACACTTAATTTGTCCCTCCATCAACAACGCCTTCCATATATAAACCGTCTAACATTAACCCTGCTAAAAATATAAATAATTTATCATAAATGGGTGCATGAGGCACATCCTTTTTCTTGAGGTTCATCAACTATTATTGATAGATAACACATAATAAAGAAATAGAAATGGCTTTTAACACATAGCCTATATAGAATAGAAGGCATTTTTTTCTTTAAATGAGGATCCAACATGTCCATTAGTGTTAATCTCAATCTTATTTGAACATGTCTCCACATTAGTAGTTCTCTTCTAAATACATAGTTGTGTAACCATGATGAGTCTAATCCATGGGAAACAACACTTGCATTTTACTTTATTCGTTATGCATTGTAGCAGTGCTTTCGAATGAAAGAAGACCTTTACTACACCTATTATTTTGAGAGCACTAATGCAACATATTCTATTAAAATGATTAGAGGAGCATTAATGTGCACTTATTTTGTAAATCGTTATGGACCATTAGTGCTTTTCCGATAAAGAATGCATTCATCTATATTAATTAAAATTATTATTGAAATAATAACCACCTCATTTACAATTCTATTTTTTATCAACTAGCATTCTTGTTGTTGCATGTGTGGGAATTAAGATTCAAGAGAGAGAGAACATAGAAGGATTCAATGACTTCAATTACAAATTTTATGCATTCTCTCCTAGAGATGTTGACTTCCTAAAATATTATCAGGATGATAGATAACTGGAGGTGAAAAACAACTTCATAAGATACTTGATGAAATGTTGGGATCATGTTCCAAAGGCATTGAAGGTGGAGATAGAAAATCAATTTTCCCTTATAGATTATGAAATATATTTCATTTATCACTTATTTAATAAGAGAAAACATTATCCCAATTCCCCTAATGTTCTTGATCATGCTCCCATGGAGATGTAGAATACATATGTCCTTAAGTATGTCAATCTTGAAATTTCCTATGTACATGACCTCTTAATGAAGGGGTTAATCGAAACATTCTCCAACTTTATCATCAAGAGGTCTAAGTTGTTAGTATTATTCTTACGTCACTTTCAATTTTCCTTGATTATGGACAAAGATAGGTTTTGGGACAGTGTACTATGTTTATTACACAATTGAACAATATTTAAGTGGATTAAACCTCAGTTTACATGTGTTAAATTACTTGTATTACTTGTAAATATGAAATAAAAAAAATAAAATGAAAAAACAAAAACAGAAATACAAGAGACAAATAATAGAACAAAAATTTTCAATTTTATTATCCAAGGAAGGCTTTGTGACACCTTCAGGGAGATCTTCAAAATAATTGGCTTCTCCTTTAACCTCCTCCTTCGGAGGGTCCTTTATGAATCCTATACCTGAAAATATGGTAACTCTCTCTCTCTGGAAAAAAATGGTAATGGTAGAGTGAGAACTCAAGGTCTATGAGCTTGAATGGTGGAGAATCATAACTTGGACAATGAAATGGTCATGTTGAATGAGGGAGAACACTTCTCATATTTATACTCAAATAATTATTATATTTGATATGGTTTAAATAATAAAAAATGATTATTGGACCAAATCAATATTTAACCCCCATTAATTTTTTACCATTATTTTCTTTTTATGATTAGATATGAGAGTAAAAGTTCAAACGATGGCTTATGACCTTTATTATGGGTAACTAACTCAAGAAAAATGATTTATTAAGTTAATTAATGAAATAACTTATAATAATGGACTTATTGAATTAGTTCCATATGAATGGGTAAAATGGGTAAAGTTAACGCCTTCCTCTGCATTAACAATTGGAATCGATGTCAGGTATCCAGCGCTTGCATAAACAGATCTGGATTTTAACTCAAAGGATCCAATACGATTTCTTCTGCGTTTCCAGTTGCAATTTAAACGACTTGCCAGACTATACTTCGATAATTCTCCAGCGCTACAATTCACCGACTTTGCCAGGCTCAACTCATGATAAGTTGACTTGTGTTTCTTCTGTTCAATTTTAGAAATCGAACCATTAAAATCTTGTCTCCTCCGTCTGGATTCTTGTGAATCGATTGCACAGACCTTGACTCATCAAACAGGTAAATGTATATTCAACAATTCAATGTCATATTAGTGCTCCTTCATCGAACTTATTTAATGCCTATTGAAACTTTTGCGCATGATAATAGCGCATTCAATATTCAACGATTCTGGATTGAGTTTGTAGTATGGAAATTAACATGGAATTATAAAATCGATTCTTCCCCGATCTATTGATAGCAACGAAATTCAAAAGAAACAGAGTCTTATATAATGGTTCAACACAAACCGTGGACTCAAATGCACTGAAATACAACCCTTCACGCAGAGATTAACGCTTTCTATATTCAATGATTATATATTGTGATTCTCACACAAAATCGATGTGGATTCAAGCATATCAATCATCTCTTCATAAATTCAATAATGGCATAAACTTCATAAATCAAATTCTGTATTAATACACACAATACTTACATAAAATCTTCTTCCTTGGCCTGATTTCCAAATCATTGGCCCTTTTACAATCTGCCCGAAGGCTTCCAAGTAGAAACCCATGCTCTCTACTCACACTCTCTCTGATTTCCAGTGCCTTTGAGGCTTGATAATTTATACAATTTTAAAATGATCTGATTTAAGTTCAATCCCTTCAACTTCTCAAAAAAATCCTAAAATCACTCTTGAATCCCTAAGGATCCTCTCTCACCCATAATTAATGAAACTAATTTCTAAATTAATATTTGGGAAAATCTCTCATCCCTTTACATCCTCAACTGACCAAATTCTCTCATATTCTCAAACTTTTGAGAATTATTTACAATATTTAATTAAAAATACATAAAACCCACTCAAGTCATTCATAAAAATCTAGCTCTTAAAAACCCCTAAGTTTTAATAAATACAAAGTATTTCTCTTTGAATAATGCTCCTGCATCAGACTTCCAAGGTTGAAAAATGATCATGATCTCCTGATCATGCATTTTAAGTCTTTGTCCTTGTTTTCCTCGATCCCACACTTTGTTCTGTAAGTCATCATCTGTTGTTACTTGCTGCTTTTCTCCAGGTTCCCATATCTTGTTCTGCATCCTGCCTCCAACTATGCTTTCATACTTTGCTTTTGTCTTTCCCTTGTTGAAATTCCTCTTCTTTCTTGCTTTTGTCTGTTGCTTTTGAGAAACCCTCATCATCAGTCTTCTGATGCTTTCAATCTCTATGTCCAGCTTACCGCTGTTGTTCCCAATTTCTGTCAATTCAATTGCTGTAGCTGCTTCTGCTGTTACTGCTCTTCTTGCTGCCAACATTGATGTTGCTGTTGTTAATGTTGCCTTACCGATTGCTGCTTCCTCCTCAATTGTTGCTAACATTGGTTTTACTCCTGCAAATGCTACCTCACATGTTGCTGCCTCCCAAACTTCCTGTCCCTCTGCAACATTCTTTTGCTCATCATCTGCAAATTTATCCTCAAAAAATAAATTATCATTTAATTCTCTTCCTGCAGTAACATATCCATTTATCTTTGTTTGTATACTAGTAAGCAAAATCAATTTTAACAAACTAGTATCTGATCCTTTCACAACTTCAAGCAAATTTACTTCAGTGTCTGCAACTTCTTCCTCTGGTTCAAATGTCTCTAGCAAACATTTCAGCCCTTTCTTTTCAAGTATTTTGTCAACATGCTGCAAATTAGTTCCAGCATAACCTTCGTCTTCCCTTTCGACAATCTTCAGTAATTGTCCATCATCATCTTGATTGATTCTGGCAATCAAATCAAGTTCTTCAAACACTGTAGCCTCATCCTCTATCACTGTAGCAGTTCCAAAATTTTGCCCCACAGTCTTCTCTTGGCTATATAGACAAGCCAACTCCTCCTTGTCACCCATGGTAACGAGCCTCTGCATATGAGACATGACTGTCTCACCTTCTTTTTGCAATAGTTCTTCTTCTTCCAAGACTATTCCAAGTGATGGATTGTCCTCTGTATCACCTGTAAACACAATCAAATTGTCTGCTTCAAAATCACAAGACCCAATGGTCTCACTTGTTGATTCAGTCACCAAGTTTTCTCTCTGCAGTTCCAAGTCTTCTTCAGGACTCAGAAAATCTTTACTGGCTTTCTCCTCAGCTTCCTCTAGCAACAATTCAGTATGTTGTTCTGAGTTCCTTTCCAACTCCTTTGTCAGCACATCAGTATGCTGATTTGCATTCACCATGAGACTGTCAGCTAGTCTCTCCTTCTTTCCATCCTCTGCTTCGTGACTGTCATTCATGAAAACTTCCTTACCTTGCTTCTTCAACAAATTATCCTGTGTGTAAGTCCTATGCCTCTCCAATTCTCTTCTATGAATATCTAATTTCCTATACAATTCAACAATTTCATTAGGAGTAGAACTTGGAAACTTCACACAATTTTCCATACCCTCACCAGCTCTTGACTCATCATCAGATGGTCTTCCTTCTTCTGCTTTAATACTCTGATTAGACTTATTTGTCTTCATTTTCTCCTGAAATATTGCTATCTCACCATTGATCTGAACAGACTTCAGATAATCTCTCTCCTACTCTTTAACAAACTTTAAAGCTTTCTCATCTCCCTGTAATGTACCTGCAAACATACACAACTTGTTAGTTTTAAAACCACAAGACTTTTTAGTCTTGACTGTTTCCTCCAACACTTCCCTTTGAACAGATCTGCATGTGGAATCTTCAAATTCCATCTCTGGCTCAAGAACTCTAAGTTCCTCCTTCAATAAGGCAATCACACTTTGCCTCAACTTCATCTGCAATGGTTGCCAAATCACTCTCTTTCCCTTCAGTGGAAAGATCCATCCTCCTTTCTGATTTTCCTGCTCTTGTAGCCATTCTTGTAGTACCTGCAATTGTACCGTCATTACTGCAATTTCTGTTTCTCTGACTTTATCAGTAATCTCACCTCTGTGGCATTCCTCTGAACCTTTTCTCTGATCCTCCATGATCATCTTCTCCATGAGTTTCTCACTCACCATGAGTTGCACTAACTTCTGCAACAGCAAGCTCTCCTGCTACGACTTACCTCACCAATCCACTTCACTGGACCTGGTCTTTTGGTAAGTACTAGTTCACTGCCTCTGGAACCTCTTGAGCACTCTCTTCTGCTCTCTCTAGGCTATCTCTTCAACTCACCTTCTCTTCAGAACACTGCAATTGTCCTCCCTATCCAGCTTTTAGCTAAATTTCAGGTTCACTGCCATCATCTTGTCTGCAACCATAAACCTTAATCACAAATTTCAAATCAGAAAATTATCTCACCTTTAAGATCCTGCATGATCTTGTCCTCCATTCATTTCTGCAATCCTGTTCACTGCAATTGTGTACCTTTTCATATCAGATTTAGAACACATTCAAAGAAAACACACTTTAGTTCTTAACAAAACCTTCCTACACTCATTCAGAAAAACAAATATCTTCAATTTCCACAGAGCCTTCCTGCTCTGATACCAAAATGATGCAGGGCAACCCCTGCAATACCCAGAATCAAACTTCCAGATGCATATAAAAATGCAATTCCAAATTCATGCCAAGTAATTCCATTCACTGACAATTTCAACTTATGCGGAAGCTTCTTTTTTACAAAATAAAACAATGGTTATAAAACCATTGGCATTTCCCACTTCATTAACATTCGAATTGTAATTAAATTCCAGCCAATATTTGGCTCTAAGGTTTTGGTTCTCACCTCACATCAAACATAATATATCTAATTATATATTACGTTCACAACTTAAATAAAGTTTGAAGGTGTATATCCACCACGGCGTTAATCATTTCATTTAATACTGAGTGTCAAAACCCATCATATAAACCCCTTTGACTCTTGCATAATTTCTATGCAACTTCACTTGCAATTCGCCTCAGCTTGTTCAAGATTCTGCTACGCCTTCATCACGGTTCCCTTGCACATTTTCATCGCTCTTTAAATGATGTTCATTAGTCAAACCATCACTGCACCATTTAACTCCCCGCGCTCTATTTGCAATTTCAATCAACCTTCGGCTCCTTCAACATCCGATTTCCATCCCCAAACTCTTGATCCTCATTTCGAATTGGATCCAAAATGAATTGAATGAGCTTTTCCTTCAAATTAAATTATTCCTTAACCCATTCGATGGTTAAACCATTCGCACCATTTCAAGAGACGGCATCCATCTGTAATTGGATGATTTTAATAATAAAAATCTACTTCAATTACCCATTCGAACCCATCTGGAAATTATGAATCCGCTCCAATTGATGGTTAATTCCGCCCTTTCTTAATGCCTTCCTCTACATTAACAATTGGAATCGATGTCAGATATCCAGTGCTTGCATAAATAGATCTGGATTTTAACTCAAAGGATCCAATACGATTTCTTCTGTGTTTCCAGTTGCAATTTAAACGACTTTCCAGACTATACTTCGATAATTCTCTAGCGCTACAATTCACCGACTTTGCCAGGCTCAATTCAGAATAAGTTGACTTGCGTTTCTTCTGTTCAATTTCAGAAATCGAACCATTAAAATCTTGTCTCCTCCGTCTGGATTCTTGTGAATCGATTGCACAGACCTTGACTCATCAAACAGGTAAATTTATATTCAACAATTCAATGTCATCCTAACGCTCCTTCATCGAACTTCTTTAATGCCTATTGAAACTTTTGCGCATGATAATAGCGCATTCAATATTCAATGATTCTGGATTGAGTTTGTAGTATGGCAATTAACAAGGAATTATAAAATCGATTCTTCCCCGATCTATTGATAGCAATGAAATTCAAAAGAAACAGAGTCTTATATAATGGTTCAACACAAACTGCGACTCAAATGCACTGAAATACAACCCTTCACGCAGAGATTAACGCTTTCTATATTCAATGATTATGTATTGTGATTATCACACAAAATCGATGTGGATTCAAGCATATCAATCATCTCTTCATAAATTCAATAATGGCATAAACTTCAGAAATCAAATTCTGTATTAATACACACAATACTTACATAAAATCTTCTTCCTTGGCCTGATTTCCAAATCATTGGCCCTTTTACAATCTGCCCGAAGGCTTCCAAGTAGAAACCCATGCTCTCTACTCACACTCTCTCTGATTTCCAATGCCTTTGAGGCTTGATAATTTATACAATTTTAAAATGATCTAATTTAAGTTCAATCCCTTCAACTTCTCAACAAAATCCTAAAATCACTCTTGAATCCCTAAGGATCCTCTCTCACCCATAATTAATGAAACTAATTTCTAAATTAATATTTACGAAAATCTTTCATCCCTTTACATCCTCAACTGACCAAATTCTCTCATATTCTCAAACTTTTGAGAATTATTTACAATATTTAATTAAAAATACATAAAACCCACTCAAGTCATTCATAAAAATCTAGCTCTTAAAAACCCCTAAGTTTTAATAAATACAAAGTATTTCTTTTTGACTAATGCTCCTGCATCAATATTTATAATAAAATATTATTATTTCCCTTTGATAAACCCTCAAGCTTAATTAATCTCTCCAATATCCTTTACTATTATTCCTTCAATATTTGGTAATGAATCCTTCACTATTATTCCTTCAATATTTGGTAATGAATTCTTCACTAATATTCTCTTTTAAAAGAGGCTCAAATTCTTTTATATATGTATAAATTCCCTTTTTAAATAATATCTTTAGAATATAATGATTTATCTCCTTTTCCACTTTTCCAATACTTAAACCTTTAATAACCTCTTTTTCCTTTTATATACCTTCGAGCTTTAATAATGATTCCTTAATATTTTAAGAAATCTTTAATAATATTTTTCCTTCCGATTTTTTTGAAAATTACTTCCTTGATTTCTTTTTATGAAATCTTCTATAATTACTAAGAAGATGTTTGACTTTCATAATATATATATATATATATTAACTCTTTTTTTGTTGAAATGTTACAACCCTAGTGAAACGTGGATATTCACATATATTCATCTATAAAATATATGTCCACTTATGTGTATTTGACTCAGTTAACATTCTCCACGTAAAAGTAAACTTACCATTCACACAGAGATTTTTTATTCCTTTTGTTCTTATTTTACCTTGAAAATACCATGTGCAATTACCAGGGGCTTCTAAAACCACGAGCTTGTAAACCACTTAAAGAAGAATCAAAATAATCTTATCTACTCTTCTTTCTTTCTTTTTCCTTTTTATTTTTAAATTGTCTTGGTATGTACTTATATGTACTACTTTATATATATATATATATATCTTTTTTTCTTTTTTCTCTTCTTTTTACTTTCATATGTATATGTATATATATTTTTGAATATATATATATATATATATATATATATATATATTGCTTTTGTTTCTGTTTTTCCAAAAATTTCCCTTTGTTTTTTCTTCAAATTTTTAATTTTGGCCAAAGGCCTATTGGTGAAAATGGAGAAAGTCTAAGACTGGTAGCGAAACGCTTCGACGACAACAATGTTGACGAATTTTTGATGGCCAAAGGCCTGGACCGAGGAGTGTAGCTTTGTGTAGTGATGAGCGGCCAAAAGATCAAACTGCTCTGATACCAAATGAAGCGAAAAAAGTTCCTTCTCAAGTTAAATATTCTATAAGGCTTGGAATACAGAGATATCCATTGAGGATACAAATATTATTATATAAAAGATATGATGAATGATTGAGAAAGATGATCGAATGTCACAAATGAGTCATGCTTATATACCTACGCAGGTGCCTCTTCACGAAAGGGCATGTCTTATTAGACATGACCTTTCAACCTAATTACTAATTAACTAATTAATAACTATTTACATTATTTTATTCATTACACTCATTCCCTACTTTGTTTCACTTATTTATCACCTACCACCCCCATTCAAATGATGTACCTTGGACTTACTATCCCCTTTAAGGGTTGAAATCACTTAATAAGGTACATGTCTAACCCCCTTTGGAGTATGGAGACACTAACACATGCCAAAGCCCACTATGGAAGGGAATGAAGTTGTTAAGTGTCCACTTTGTTATCAATGATTTATAAGATCTTTTACATGATTATTCTAATGATTGGTTGCACTGGAAGCCTAGGGGACACATTGGATCTTATACAAGATTGCATGTGGTTTCAATTTGGGTTTGGTCTCCCTTTATGGGTTCCTAACCCACAAAGGGCTACATTGGCACATATAGGGTGTGCATAGAGATCCATGGGCCTCCACAACAGTAGAAAACACTCCACGGATCCCCATTGATGCCCATCGATGTTCAGAGACTACTAACGATCCACTTTGGGATGATGATGATGTGCTTGGTACATTATGCCTAGCAGGCCCCACAAGATCCCCACACTATTGGCAAGTATCCCAGGACTTATATGATGTCATGGAAATTTTAATTCCATCACTCGAGCCCTTGCAGAGGATCTACAAACATCTTAGACTCATATGGAGACCCATGGGGTCATTTATGTGCCCCTGTACCCACTAGGAGCAACACAAATCTACTATTTGGAGAACAAGGGGGCACCTCCTTATACATCATACTTTGAGGAGTTTATTCCTCATTATGGTACTTCGGGATATTATTATGCCTTTGGAGGGCCCAACGACATTTACATATTATTATTTAGCCCCCTGAGAGGCTTATTTTTCCATTTATGAGATAGTTTGGTGGGCTTGTCACCAATAGGGGTTTTATTTGCACATTATTTAATGATTAGGGGCTAATGTAGGCTCATAGGCTAATTTGAACTCCTAAGAGGGGTATATATTGATGTTGGCCGCATTTATTTGTATCATCACTTCACATTTCTTCTTGGAGGATTATTTTGGATAAATGGATGAATTTTGATGTATGGATTTGGGCCATTTTTATCTTGGAGCTTCGTTTTTTGCAAATGTGATGTTGGTTGGATATACTCTCTAACACTGTAACTAAATTTTTATGATATATTTTTGTTGCTACATATTTTCGAACTTCACTATAATTAGGGCTAATTGTTGCATGATTGAAATGTGGAATTAAGTTTCTATTTGGCTCATTTAAAGTATGGGCCATTGCTAGATGAATGAAATGTCCTAGAGATTGTTTTATCTTGATAGGTTTGTACTATTTGCATGAAGTATAAATTCTTGAAGGTCGTTTTTCTTCTTTTTCCCTTAGCATTGGATGAAGTTGACTTTCCAAGCCTCCTTGATCAAGAAACTGAATTCTCAATCATAATAATCCTTGACTCCATATCCCTAAGGTAAATAGGCATTGGTACCTCAAAAGGGTGGTTATTTTCCCCTTTATTTTCCCCTTTCCCCCTGGTTTAGCCCTGATAGGTCACCTAGGGAATCAGTTTCTCATGAATTCACCCACAAGAAAACTTTGATCTCTTGGAGGCTACTGCATTGGTGGGTCCCCTCCCTCTCCTCTGAAATTGAGGAAATTCCAATGGGGGAATCTTTGGGAATCCCAAACCCTAGATCTAAGACCAAGTTTTTCCTAGGCATCCCTAAGGGTAGACCCTAGTAGGATCAATTTTACCTTTTGAAGAAAAATTTCTTAACTGATCTTTCCCCTCACCTTATCCAGGAAAAGAACATCATTGGTTGTTATTGCATCCCCAAACCTAGGTTGGGTCCAATTGGTCCCGTGTGGTCATGTTTTATATCAAAGACTAATCATCACGGGATATTTTGGAAACCAAGTTCATATAGGATTTTAGGGATCAAGAAGTACCTCTTCAAGTTGTATCCTTCTCCCTTATCCTTACCCCTTCTCCCTTGGAAGGCACACCCTTGCTTAAAGAGCAAGCAAGCACCATTTCTTCCCCTTCTCCCTGGGAAAGGGTTACTAGGATCACTCCATAATTATCCATTGACATATCCTTTATAAGTGGCTTCCAAAAAAAACTAGGACTCCTCCCATCAACAAAAGTCCGTAAAGAGCAGGGAATATTACCATTAATGACAGTGGGCTAAGCCTCCACCATTGCCCTTAGTCTAGAAATTTCCCTATTGGGAACCCCTTTAGGTCCCCTGCTGGTTTGAGTGGTAACATTTATAGCACCGTTTTCAGGGAGGAAGTAGGTATGCCTTCCTAGTGAATCAATGAGGAATTGATTAATTAACAACATTTATTAATATTCCTCTGGTGACTCCACAATGTCCATCTGAATATCGAAGGCCCTGAGACGTTAACCTATCATCGTAGAAAGAATCATGAATCCCATATCTCGTTCTTTGATAGGAGGCTTAAGAGGTTGAAACACATGCATAATATCTTCGAGCCTCTCAATCTTTCAAATGTGATCGGGGCACTATTCACCCATGTCCCTAAAGATTCTGACATACCTACATTTAGTGGCGAGGAATATCCTTAGGAGCACCTTATAAAAGTTGAAGGCCTGACATGTGGGGAATCTTATAATGAGTTCAACTGCATGATTGCCTTCGCCACAAGTTTCATAGGAGAAGCCCATGAGTTGTATTTCTCCCTTCCCGCGTCATCTATATCTTGATGGGAGGGGTTCCTTGAACCATTTGAAAAGAGATGATACGATAAAAACAATGTGGTTCAATTATACAAGGGGTTCTTATATACCGAGAAGAAGGATGATGAATCCATTGCAAAATTCAATCACATGTTCAACTCTATCATTCACATCTTCCATATAGCTTAGCCCATCCAAAAGAAATAACCTTGGCTATGTACCTAAATTCCTTCACAGGAAAGCTAGCTTTTGATGCCTGGAATAAGGAACCTGATAACCTCTTCAAAGCCCAAAACATCATATTTGACTTTGAACATAGTTACAGATCAAACGAGAAAATTACCGATTACTCATTTTTTTGAGGTAGCAAAAAAAACCCCCGAATTTGAAAAGTAGTGATGCAAAATCGCCCTTTTTTCTGGAGCATGTTTTTGGCACTTTAAATTTTCTTAAATTTAAATGTCATTGATTTGTTTTTAAATGTCATTGATTTTCATGTCGATTTTGAAAAGTGGTGATGCAGAATCAACCCGTTTTTTTAGAGGGTTGATTTTGACACTTTACATTTCCTAACATCTTCTTCTTCCTTGAGATGTTTATTTTTAAGTGTATTTATGTACTCTATTTTTTTTTTCATTTTTTTTTAATGAAATCTTCATTTTTTCGCATAGTTAAAAAAATAAAAAAAGAGTCAATAATTTAAAGTTATGATTTTCTATATGTTTGTGTATTGTTAAATAATATTTCAATGCACATCAAATAATTGTCGCTAAAAAAGAAATATTTTTAAACATATGACAAAAAAATACACATTTTCAAAATAAATACAATGAAAAAATGCACATTTTGAGACTTTTTGTTAAAAATAACATGTTAAATAAATGATTTTTATGGGAAAATCTTAACAAAAAAAGTTTAAAAAATAACATTTTTTATGAATTTTATGTCAAAATTAATAGTAATCACATTTTTTTTGCAAAAAATAATGATTCTTCTCATAAAATCTCAAAGTCTAAACATTACAAGTAAAACTAATGAATAGCTCTCAAAATTGAGCTTTATTTGCAAGCATAACTTAAATTTAATCAATAATATCAACCTATCCATGTTCAACATCTTCTAGAGCATCATTAATGTCTTCTTCCACAAAATTTTCTGCTTCGTTTTGGTCATTGTCCTCTTCTAATGGATCTTTGTTGTGTGCAAAACTTTCAAAGTGTCATTTTCCAATCATTCCATATAATGGTGGTTGAAGTTCCTTTTCCGTTTTTGCCACACACGATTCATTAAAATCTCCTTTTGTCAAACCAACTTCTTGCATTGCATCTGGAAGAAAATGAAGAGCATTAATTCTTTGTTGAAAAAAATTGCATTGCAGCGAGTCTTTCTCAATGGCAATGCAATTTCTTTCTTTTTGTAGGCAACATGCTAGCGTTGTACCTAATCATCAAGCACAAAAGAAATAATTAAGTAAATTAGTATAAACACATAAAAAATAAAACATAAAATATTAAAATTCAATTTTGTATAACAAAAATTACCTGAACCTGAGAATAAATCCAAAACCCAATCTCCTTTATTTGAACATAGATCTATAAAATAGTTAATCAATGTTTATAGTTTTTGATAAATGTTAACTATCTCTCCTTTTGCATCTTTATCCTCATATGTTAGTTTTCTTACGACAACATCATGAACCAGTACTTGACTATGACTCTTCCCATCTACTCAATTCACAAGAATAAGCTTATAGCTATCCTCTTTTGTCCAACATTCAAAATGGATGAACTCACAATAATTTATAATAGGATGATCTTCGAAAGAAACAAGATTTCACTTCTGTCTGTAACATGACATAGTAAAATTCCAATTAACTTGTACATAAATACATCTTTTTAACATTAATCAAACATACAATTTCAATGTCTTACCATGTAAGGTACGTTGTTGAGTTTTATTTTCCCTTGAAGCTTGTTAATAACATTGCAAATTGTGTGTTTGAATGAAATGTCACAAATATCCAAAGTGGTGATGTTGTGACTTCTTGAAAGCTCGTACCCACTTTACTAAAAGCTTGATAAGTATAAGGTTCACTATCATATTCAATGTCTGGGAAATTGAAACCATGAGGAATATCTGCAAAAACTAGGGCGCATTCAATTTTAGGTATGATTTTTCCAATGTCTTCACAATCACCTAGTATTATTTGATATTGGATAGTGTCGCGCCCATTCCAAATGAAATGATTGAGAGTAGGATCAAGTTCAACATTCCTAAGACGTTGTTTTCTCATCTTTTCTAACTTGATTTTTTTAATAAAGCTTTTGAAATTACTTGGCACTCCATTTGCATCCTTCTTCAACGTCTTTAATGACATAAAACATACATATGTATAAGTAATAAAATAAAAATAGTTTACATATGAATAAAGTAATGTATAAATCAACATACCTTATCGAATGAAAGATACAAATATATATATATATATGTGTGTGTGTGTGTGTGTGTGTGTGTGTGTGTGTGTGTGTGTGTTGTAACTAAGGCTAAACTATATTGATTTGAAATAAAACATTACATACGCTACAGGCTGAGTTGGTAAGCAGTGCTTAACCAATCCCAACCTTTGTTGCTTTCATAGTTGTGTATATATGGGGCTGCCTCCTTGGAGGAAACCAATCCTGAAATAACATCAGATAGAAAATTACAAAATGTGCCATGGCACCAATGAAGGTAAAGGTTCTATGATAATAGATGGAATAACAGAAAACTAGAAAATGTTGAGTGACCACACAGTCATGGTGCATATGCATCATCCTCTGAGTCTAGAGCTTCTTCCTCAATACGACAAACATATTCCTGCGCAATGGCCTCCTCTTCAGTAGTAGGTACGCACGGAGGCCTAGAGGTAGGTGCACAAAAGATGGGAGCGACCGGGTAATTAGCATCCGGTACCCAAGTCCAAGTGCCCCCCCCTCCGAGTCCATTATCCAAACGTCGGTGTCTTCCCCCTCTGCCTCCTGAACCGGAAGAGGCTTGGTTTTGCAGTGCCTGGGGTGCTCCTAGTGTGCAATGGTAGATTTAATTGGTTCGCTTCTGCCTCTTTATGATTCATGAATGGGGGCTTCCTTTCCTGGTCATGTGCAAGGCTCTAGGGGGTGTCCCTGGCATGACTACCTGAAGAGGAGCCTTCAAAGGACTCCAAATGGTTATCGGGCCCTCACTGGTAGTGTATGGGGAATGAACCTCATTATCTGCCTCTTATTTTTCTTTGTCGCAGTCTCGGAGAAATGGGAAGTTGAAGTGGAGGGTAGGTGGGGAAATGAGAGGTATGGTGAATAGGTTCAGTCCAGAGACAATTAGTGCGTAGAAAAATGTTATTTGGCAGGGAGGTGCGCAGGTGGAGTTTGCGCAGTTGGAAGAGCTTGGTGATGAGAACACACACTGTGGATAAGCTAGCAAGGAAAAGGGAGCAGAGATGAGGCGCACATTCAGGGAGGTGTGCGACCGGGAGGGACCTACGTAGCGCGGATGTGGGGAGTGAGATGCGCAACGGGCAGGGCACGCAAGTGGGCTATAACTGAAACAGAAAAGCCATAATGAATAGACTTTGAGTAACACTATACAGAAAGGCGCCGCCATTTATAGGCCTATGGCACAAGCGTAGATGCTGAGCATTATTATGACACGCTCGCAGGTGCATGTTGCGCCAGTTTTCATGAGGGAGCCTATACTTCGAGTTATGGTAGAGTGTCATATCCATCCAGGAGCTCATTCAAATGATTGCAGCTAAGAAGAACCACACAGGGTGGTTGTTGGCTTTGCGTATTTTTTGGTTGCCTTGCCTCCGTCACCTCATGCGAATTATTGCAGAGAGGTGGATCCGCTTCAAGTGAGGGTCTGCGTAGCATATCTTCATCATCTCGAGCGTGGGAGGGGTTGTGTCCATACGTGCTTACCATTTCACCCACATCTAGGGAGGAATAGTCCTTTTGGATGAGAGTTTGGCATTCTCTGCGTAAGGAATTATCCTCAATATAGGAGAGATTGGAGTACTGCAGCAGGTTGTGGCTTTCCACACCCTTGTTGGCTAAAAGATCCGCAACAAAGTTTGCTTTATTGCGGAAACCTAGCATCACAAAGTGCTCAGGGATTATCAAAGGGAGTGCCTTTGCAAGAATCTTTCACCTCTTCCAATTGACTCAAACGAGCGGCCCAGATTAACTGCGAGGGCACCGCTCTAGGATTTATTGCGTATTGCAGAGTCCCCCCGCAGTGACGAAAACAGGTGAGCCTGCGATGTCAACAAAAAGACACCATTGTGAATTACCTGCATCAACACTTCCAACTACTATGGATGAGGAAGACTTTGTTTTTCAGAAATATCTAGATATTCCAAGATCACTAATTTCAGGATGGCACATGTCAAGCCTGTTAATTTCCCGAGCTCAAATGTGGACCTGTGGAGAAAGTGCAAAGAGTGGATGTATCCACATGCAAAAGATGCAGAAACGAGAGCCTCCTCTGTTCCAAGATCTCAGGGCACTCAATGATCAGATGTTTTGTTTAATATTTTACTTTATTTTCTAAAGAAACTTTTAATTTTATATTTTCCATGTAATGATCGAGAGGAAACAGTTTGAGAAGTTGACAGTTTTATAACTTTCCATTTTATAATGTTGTATTTAAGAATTTTTCAAAAAATAAAAGAGGTTCTAGACTTTGGGCCTCAAAAGTTTTTCTAAGTTTTGTACTTTATCTTTATGAGATTAATAAAGCATTTCAGAAGATTTTCCATAATTTGATGAATGTGATTAGTTCTTCATGTTTCATCATGTCTATGTTTTCTCTCTCTCAGAATAAAGTAATGTAGCCACTGGTCTCTAATTTTACATCAGTAAGTTAGAGTTAAATTCCTTAAATGCGCTTTGATATTCTGATTTCATTTCTTTCAATCATGTTCTACTAAAACCAGAGATAATAGTTTATGTGATAACGACATATTGTTAAAGGTTTTCCACCAGCATTTCATCCTTTTATTTGTTCATTCATATTCATCATTTGAAGGCATTGTGAGGGGCTTTGTTCCATCTAAAGATTAAGGGGGTTAAAATATAATTTTATGGGGTTACAACATGAAGAGACATCAAACAATTTTATTTACAAATTGCAGTAAATGTCTTGAGCACTGATCTCCTTACAGCCAGAGATTGTCTCCCAAAGAACAACACCCCCAATCTTTAGACTCTATCTTACCTCCCCTTCTACCCTCAGACTCCTTCCTGTCTCCTCTTGGCACCCGCTCCACCCCCTCCAATCCTCCCATACTCCCTTTTCCCCTTTCTCCTCCTCCTTCCTCAAGCCCTATCATTCCTTCTTTCGATCAAGTTCTCACTAGAACTCAATCTAAAGACTCCTTATTATCATCGGACTTCCACAAGAAACCCAGAAGAAAATCCAACAAAGAATTGAGAGATGAAGAAGCAATAAGATAAATGGAATTAGGCACGCAGCAAGCTATGGACACCTTCATGGGAAAAAATGTCGGAGAAAAGGAAAGCAGCAACATAACCCAAGAGGGAAAGGTCCCTCAAATACAACCAACAACAAATAATGAATATAGTCTCTTGGAATAGTAGAGGTCTTGGTCACTTCTGGAAGATGAACAATGTAAAAGATTTACTCAAAATAGAAATGTCGGTCCTTCTCATGTTTCAGGAGACCAAACTCTCGGAGCAAGACATGTTCCAAAACATTCAGAAAACAAAAAATTATGAAGGAATCTCTATTTCAGCCACGGGAGCATCGGGAGGTATCAGTACATGGTGGGACAAAGCCTCTTAGGTGTTAATCTCTCACACCAAATGCTTACACGGGTTAAGAACATATCTATAAAACACAACTTTCGGAATTAATATAAGCTTATTCAACATATATGCTCCAACACACTATAGGGACAAAGAGCAATGTTGAAATTCATTAGCGGAACACCTCAACTCCTCTCCATTTCCCATTATTTTAGGTGGGGATTTGAACATGAGTTTGCACGCAAAACAAAGGAAGGGTGGTTGCTTTATTGCAAGAATGTCTTATTGCAAAATTTAACACAATAACCTCAAGGATAATTACTTCAATAACATCGAATCTCAATCTGGTTGCTCTTTTTATTTTTTTTGGTGGGGGGTGGGGGGGGGGGGACGGGGGAGGCGGGGGTTGAGAACCTTGGACCCCTTCGTTTTAAATACAATCCACTATGGAGCAATCATGAGGAAGTTCATACTCTCTTGACAGACATATAGAAAAAGAATATCAATGGATCCCCAGAATATATATGGGAAACAAAAATCAGAGAAACCATAATTCAGCTAAAAGAATGGGCAAAAGTTAAATACAGAGAGCCACAAAAAAAAATTCGAGTTACAACAACAATTATATACCCTCCAAAAAACAATGGAAGATGAGGAAGACACAAAATAATATCTCTTGTAAGAGAAATTTCTTCATTGGGACATATATAAAAATAATATAGTAGAAAAGGAATCATGGAGACTGAAATCGAGAAGTTTATGGGTTCACGCAGGAGATCAAAATACATCCTTCTTTCATAACTCAGCAAAGGCAAAAAAGATGAAAAATCATATAGCAAAAATAATAGAATCAGATGGAAAAAAATTAGAGGACTAGAGGAATTAAAAAGGGATGCTTATCAGCACTTTAAAATCTTGTTGTCCGTTGATCTTGAGCAATCAAACCGTGAAAATTTTAGAAGGCACATACCGAACAAGGTTACCATAGAAGAAAATGAGGAAATAATGAAAGATATAGAAGAAGAGGAGCTTAGAAATGTGATTTGGTCCTTTCAACCAGACAGTTTTCAGGGCCAGATGACTTTTCCTTCTCCTTCTACAGTTCCTTTTGAAATATTATTAAAAAATATCTCCTAAAAATGATTTAGTGGACCTTCAAGAAAAAGAAAATTGGAGGGTTCACTAATTCCAATTTTTTTGCCTTAATTCCGAATGATTTGAAACCGACCTCCTTCCAATGCTCTAGGCTTATCTCTCTATGCAACTCTTCTTACAAAATAATTTAAAAAATCTTGGCCAACAGATAGAAGCCACTTCTATAGGGGTTGATTTCAAAAAATCAAGGGGGTTTCATACCAGGGAGACAAATCATTGACAACATATTAATGGTACTAGAGGCTTTGCACTCAAGACTATTAAAGGGAGAGAAAGGATTCATTCTAAAGCTAGACATGGAAAATGCCTTTGACCGAGTGAACCTAGAGTTTTTATCATCAGTTTAAAAAAAAAAATTGGCTTCTCGAAAGAGCTCATCGATATGATTCAAGCATGCATTAAAGCCCCATTGATTGCTCCACTAATAAATGGAAGAACAAGCCAATTATTCCAAAGAAATTCTAAGACAAGGATTTCCTCTTTCCTTGTTTCTTTACATATTGATGGCAGAATCTTTTAGTAGCAATTTAGATCACTGTAGAAGAACTGGATCCATTATTGGTATATCTATTAAAGTCAAAATAAAAAGCATCAACCACTCTCTTTTTGCTGATGACACTCTACTGCTTGGGGGTGCCACATGCATAGTTTCACGAAGATTTAAAACATCCTGGATGACTTCCTGGAGGTGTCAGGATGTCTAATAAACCTCTCAAAGTGTAGCATTTATGGTTGAAATGTGCCAATCAGAACACTTCAGCGAACTTTCCAAATTTTCAGCATACCCTTTCAAAGAAATTAGATTCATTTTAAACATATAGGATTGCCAATTATGAAGAATAATATGAAAACTGAAATATGGAACAAAATTATAGAAAAAATGAAGAAAAAACTTCTTGGGTGGGTAATCCTGTTGAGAAATTTGGAGGACTAGAGATTATTACAAACTCTCTTCTTGATAATTACTTGTGAGCTTGCTTAAGTTACTTGTGTCTTTCTTTTCTTTAGCTTAGTTAGTCTTTCATAAAGTCAATTATCAAAATGCATGAGACACATAATTAGGCTCCTAGAGCTAGGGGAAAACCTCTCCCTCATGGAGAGGAAAACCATCAAAGAATTCTCCTTATAGATCTTCAAATGACAAGTACCATGACCATGACTAAGACCCCTGACCTAGATATACTTCCAAAACCTTCTCACAACTTCTTCAAACTTGATTATTTTCTTAATCACTAATCTACACTATTCTTTAATTAGGAAGGTAAATCTCTGATTTACCTTCCTCAAATTTTAAAGCTGCATTTCTTCTTATGATCTCTGTTCAGTGTTCATATAGCTCTGGAATCCGAAGTTGACGTATTTTAGATATCTGTACTTGCTGCATAGAATGACATCATCATTATCAAACTCTACGCTGAACATACTTCTCATATATCCGCATTGAAGCTTCTTAAAACAATCCGCAAACACACTTGATCTCCGAGTTGGCCCCTGCCTGAGGTACGCATTGAAACTTCACACTTTCTTCTCCTCTTTTATCCACAATCCACCTCAGCACTATCCGTGAGTCTGTATTCATATTTACCTTAAAATATTGCACTGTATTCTGTGTCAAATATATTTCAGGTAAGCTCTATAATTGTATTACAGGCTCTATTTTACATATATAGCATTAATGTCATATCCGCACTGAAACATCTACAAATGTATCCAGGCTCTGTTTTACTTTCCCAGAAATATCCGCACTAAAACATCTACACTGAAACATCCGCAAATGTATACAAGCTCTGTTTTACTTTCCTAGAAATATCTGCACTGAAACATCTTCCTTTTAATCCGCAAAACTATCCTTTTGATCACCAAAAAACTTATCTCCAAAACAATTTGTAGAACAGATACTTATATTGGTTTATCGTTCTGATTTTAGGCCGACCTGTCAGCAAGCTTGAAGGCCGACTTATCAAATTGAATGGAGGCCAACTATAGCATATTAGAATACCTCCTTTTTCCAGTCTTTGAGAGATGATTGTTTTTAGGAATTTCTCCCATAGATTCTTGGACGAGAGACAAGGCTTATGACAAGATCTGGAGCATATACTGATGACTAGATCCTTCATGATAATTTAATTACATTCTATGCCTAGAAGACTCAAACCTAGTATACATCAAGAAGAAGTCTATCTAATGAATAAAAGTTCTCAACAAAAATATATTTTATTATGTTGACTACTTCTTTTCATAATTACATAGACAACATGAAGACCGACCTAGTTACACTTTTCAACACTCCCTCTTAACTAGGGAGGAATTCATACAGGTACATAGTCACTTTCAAACTGAAGAATATCATAAGAAGAATCAGATTGGTAATCACATCTAGATAACATCATATCAACCAACATTTTCCTAGTGTAAGGCCTTGACTAACAACCCCATATCTCAATGAAACAATGGGCTACAATGTTGGCGAGACACATGACTAATAGGCACCATAGTCATTGTCTCTCCAAGGTCCATACCCTACCTAGGTGTTCCCATAATATGACCTTCTTGGACTCTTCTTCTTTGGGTAGCCAACCCTCAAAGAATATCGGTCCACGACTACTCTTATTTTGAATGCCCTATCTCATTCTCAAAGAGTATCGAATACCAGATGATTACCCAATCCTCCATTCTCTCTTCTAGGTGAAGACCAAAATGATGTGTCTATCCATTCTATTCACATGGCCTTCACTAAGACTTACGATTGTTAGTCTTGGTCTAGTGCATGACACATGTAATAGAGAATCACATATGTCACTCCCTCTTAACACAAGAAGGACATATTTCAAGTTTCTTCCAAGCAAGAAACTTACCACTAGGCTCCTCATCAACCAGGATCCTGCAGCAGCAATCCAACTACTCATAAAGAGTTCCTCCCATCGATGTCATGGATTTCGATATTGAGGAATCTTCAACTTTGGTTCCATAGGGCAAAAATCATCCATCACTTTCAATCACAAGTCATGTCCACTATCAAAAAATGATTCATCATTCTTCCTCATTTGGTCCACCGTTATGCCATGTTGCTTTCCCTCGGATCATACATCATTTCTTATGACTAGCAGCCCTGCACAAATTCATCCAGATAAACATATACATATGAAATTTTAGAACAAAAGTAACCTTAGTGATGATCTTTCACCATGACATCTTCCTGTAGGCGTCGACATCCTTAATTCAGATTGACACATCTCCTAATGATATGTTTTGTCAAGGGTCTTCTTATTTACCAGACTTCTGTCAGAGTCTACATATCTTTCCAGGAGATCTCCTAGTCACATATTCTTGGCTTCTGGATGATAACTGCCTCTTCACATGGTTGCATTTCATGATTTCTTCCTTTCAGCACATTCTCCATTCCTAGGAACTTACAACCTTTCTAGTTTGTCGTTCATATACAACCACCTCATATTCCATGAGGACATATTATGTTGATTTCATTTGTCTGTGCACTGAGAGATACTTCTAAATAAACAATTTCATTACATTTAGCCATATGACATGACTTCATAGCATCCAATGTTAGCATATAAATATATGCATACCTCATACCCTTTTCCCTTGAGTCATCCTATAGCAATTTATCAAGAATGAAGAGATTCATTCTCTTGGCCTGCTCCATCAATATGTCATCACATCCCAGAAATCTGTTTCCATGATGACCCTTGTTCTTGATGACTACTTTCCATTAGTAATGTTATCAGAGAGGTTTTCCTGGAGTTGATTCACCAGGAGCTCCTAGCATGCTTTCATCAGAATGCTACACTGCTTCCAACAAAAATCATTTAAAGTAGAAGATGATCTCAATTGTAATGAATATCCCTTGCTTCTTCTTTCTTATCAGTCTCTTTCCTCATTTCAAAGACATGGGCTTCTTTCCTATTTCTCTTGTCCTTTTTTAGATTAAGGAAAATTTCTATTTTAATGCCCAAGTTCATCATATCCAAGGAATTGTGCTTCGTCCACATTTCTTCTTTAACTCTGAGGATGAAAACTTATCGAATCTACCTTTCTTCCTCGACATGGTTGCAAAGGCTTTATTCCTTCACTTAATCCTATAACAGCTTTGGCTTTCAATCTTGTTTCTTCTATTTACATAAATACCCTAAATCATGGAATGGTGTGACTTCTATCTTCCCATATAATTGTGAAGTGAAATTTCCCCATTCTTCTCATGGAGATTTTAGCACTATTATAGTCTTCTCCTAGTTCCTGCAGTTGATCAGAGAGATTGCTTCTCCTGCAATACTCACAGAGAATAGCTCCACCAATTTCTAGATTTAGTAGACCAAAGATGATAGTATTTTGTGGATTCTATAAGAATCCTTTGGGATCTCATATTTCCCTTCATGAATTTGGCATGACCTCATTGTCCATGTCTTCTATGCATGAAAATTTGAAACCCTAACCAATTTGCTTCTTTCTTTGCAAAGAAGACATTTTAATAGATTCATATGAAGTCATAGAGATACTTACTTGAGTAGATTCTTTTCTTCTTCTATCAGCTTGATTACTTTGAAGATGGTTGAAGCTTCCTTTGAAAGATGTTAAAGCTTTTAGATCTTTCTTCCCTTTTGAAGGTGATTGATGAGGATGTTTTGCTGCTTCCTTGAGAGATCAAGGATGATAGGTAACTTGCCTTGAAGATTTTGATGGCAGTACTTTGAGATGGCAATGAACTGCTGGCATATTTAAGATGGTACTATAATACTACCTTTAATGACAAACTGTCTTATTTCTTTCACTGTGGAAAACTAACCTTTCTTTTAATCAAATCCTTACTTTCTATATTGTGAGCCAATGTTGTTCATTAATACAAAGATCCTAACCACTGTGTAGAATTCCTTCTTTGGTTTTGATTCTTTAATATTTCACCTTTCTTTGATGCCTTCCATGAAATCTGATACTTTAGTGTCTCTATACCCTTTCTAGCACCTTAGCTCTGATAGCATGTTGAGAAATTTTGAGGGCTAGAGATTATTACAAATTCTCTTCTTGATAATTGCTTGTGAGCTTGCTTAAGTTACTTATGTCTTTCTTTTATTTAGGTTAGTTATTCTTTCATCAAGTCAATTATCAAAATGCATGAGACACAAAATTAGGCTCCTAGAGACAGTGAAAAACCTCTCCCTCTTGGAGAGGAAAACCCACAAAGAATTCTCCTTATAGATCTTCAAATAACAAGTACCATGACCATGACTATGACCCCTGACCTAGATACACTTCCAAGATCTTGTCACAACTTCTTTAAACTTGATTATTTTCTTAGTCACCAATCTGCACTATTCTGTAGTTAGGAAGGTAAATCTCAGATTTACCTTCCTCACCTTTTAAAGTTTCCTTTCTTCTTATGATCTTTGTTCAGTCTTCATATAGCTATGGAATCCGAAGCTGATGTATTTTAGATATATGTACTTGCTGCATAGAATGACGACATCACTATCAAACTCTATGTTGAACAACCTTCATTTTGTTCATTGTCCTCTTCTAATGGATCTTTGTTGTCTACAAATCTTTCAAAGTGTCATTTTCCAATCATTCCATATAACGGTGGTTCAAGTTCCTTTACCGTTTTTGCCACACACGATTCATTAAAATATCCTTTCGTCAAACCGACTTCTTGCATTGCATCTAGAAGAAATTGAAGAGCATTAATTCTTTGTTGAATAAAATTGCATTGTAGTGAGTATTTCTCAATGGCAATGCAATTTCTTCCTTTTTGTAGGCAACATGCCAGTGTTGTACCTAATCATCAAGCACAAAAGAAATAATTAAGAAAATTAGTATAAACACATAAAAACTAAAACATAAAATATTAAAATTCAATTTTATATAATAAAACTTACATGAACCTAAGAATAAATCCAAAACCCAATCTCCTTTATTTGAACATAGATCAATAAAATAGTTAATCAATGTTTGTAGTTTTTAATAAATGTTAACTATCTCTCCTTTTGCATCTTTATCCTCATATGTTAGTTTTATTACGACGACATCATGAACCAGTACTTGCCTATGACTCTTCTCATCTACTCGATTCACAAGAATAAGCTTATAGCTATCCTCTTTTGCCCAACATTCAAAATGGATGAACTCACAATAATTTATAATAGGATGATCTTCGGAAGAAACAATATTTCACTTTTGTCTATAACATGACATAGTACAATTTCAATTAACTTGTACATAAATACATCTTTTTAACATTAATAAAACATATAATTTCAATGTCTTACCATGTAAGGTACATTATTGAGTTTGATTTTCCCTTGAAGCTTGTTAATAACATTGCAAATTGTGTGCTTGAATGAAATGTCACAAATATCCGAAGTGGTGATGTTGTGACTTCTTGAGCTCGTACCCACTTTACTAAAATCTTGATAAGTATAAGGTTCACTATCATATTCAATGTCTGGGAAATTGAAACCATGAGGAATATCTGCAATAACTAGGGTGCATTCAATTTTAGGTATGAGTTTTTCAATGTCTTCACAATCACCTAGTATTATTTGATGTTGGATAGTGTCATGCCCATTCCAAATGAAATGATTAAGAGTAGGATCAAGTTCAACATTCCTAAGACGTTGTTTTCTCATCTTTTCTAACTTAATTTTTCAATAAAACTTTTGAAATTATTTGGTAATCCATTTGCATCCTTCTTCAACATCTTTAATGAAATAAAACATACACATGTATTTGCAATAAAATAAAAATAGTTTACGTATGAATAAATTAATGTATAAATCAACATACCTTATCGAATGCAAGATACATACATATATATATATATATATTGTAACTACAAACTATATTGATCCGAAATAAAACATTACATATGCTACACGCTGAGTTGGAAAGATTCGCTTAACCAATCCCAACCTTTGTTTCTTTCGTAGTTGCGCATGTATGGGGCTGCCTCCTTGGAGGAAACTAGCCCTGAAATAACATCAGACAGAAAATTACAAAATGTTCCATGGCACCAGTGAAGGTAAAGGTTCTATGATAATAGATGGAATAACAAAAAACTAGAAAAAGTTGAGCAACCACGCAGTCATGGTGCATCTGCATCATCCTCTGAGTCTAAAGCTTCTTCCTCGATACGACAAACATATTCCTACGCAATGGCCTCCTCTTCAGCAATAGGTCCGCGCGGAGGCCTGGAGGCATGTGTGCAGAAGATGGGAGTGATCGAGTACTCAACATTCGATACCTGCATCTAAGTGCCCTCCGATTCCACTATCCAAACATCGGTGTCTTCTCCCCCTGCCTCCTTAACCGGAAGAGGCTCGGTTTTGCGGTGCCTAGGGTGCTCCTGGTGCATAATGGTGGATTTCCTTGGTCTGCTTCTGCCTCTTTGCGATTCATGAATGGGGGCTTCCTCTCCTGGTCGTGTGCAAGGCTCTAGGGGGCGTCCCTAGCGTGACTACCCGAAGAGGAGCCTTCAAAGGGCTCCAAACGGTTTATTGGGCCCTCACTGGTAGCATCTGGGGAACGAACCTCGTTGTCTACCTCTGATTATTCTTTGTCGCAGTCTCAGAGCCATGGGAAGTTGAAGTGGAGGGTAGGTGGGGAAATGAGAGGTATGGTGAAGAGGTTCAGTGCAGAGACAATGAGTGCGCATCAAAATGCTATTGGGCAGGTAGGTGCACAAGTGGAGTTTGTGCAGCTGGGAGAGCTTGGTGATGAGAACACACAGTCTGGATAAGCTAGCAAGGCAAAGGGAGCAGAGGTGAGGCGCGCATTGAGGGAGGTGCGCGACCGGGAGGGATCTACGTAGTGCGACTCTAGGGAGGGAGCTGCGCAGTGGGCAGGGCACACAAGTGGTCTGTAACTGAAACATAAAAGCCAGAAGGAGTAGACTTTGAGTAACACTATATAGAAAGTTGCTGCCATTTGTAAGCCTATGGCACAAGCGTAGATGCTGAGAATTATTATGACACTCTCACAAGTTCATGTTGTGCCAATTTTCATGAGGGAACCTATACTTTGAGTTATGGTAGAGTGTCACGTCTATCCAGGAGCTCATTCAAATGATTGCAGTTGAGAAGAACCACACAGGGTGGTTGCTAGCTTTGCATATTTTTTGGTTGCCTTGCCTCCGTCACCTCATGTGAATTATTGTAGAGAGGTGGATCCGCTTCAAGTGAGGGCCTGCGTAAAATATCTTCATCATCTCGAGCGTGGGAGTGGTTGTGTCCATACGTGCGTACCATTTCACCTACATCCGGGGAGGAATAGTCCTTTTGGATGAGAGTTTGGCATTTTTTGCGTAAGGAATTATCCTCAATCTGGGAGAGGTTGGAGTACTACAGCACATTGTGGCTTTCCACACCCTTGTTGGCTAGAAGATCCGCAACAAAGTTTGCTTTCTTGGGGAAACCCAGCATCACAAAGCGCCCGGGGATTATCAAAGGGAGTGCCTCCGCAAGAATCTTTGACCTCCACCAATTGACTCAAACGAGCGGCCCAGATTAACTGCGAGGGAAATGCTCTAGGAATTATTGCATATTTCAGAGTCCCCCCGCAATGGCGACAGTAGGTGAGCCTGTGACATCAACAAGGAGCCACCATTGTGAATTACGTGCATAAACACTTCCAACTACTATGGATGATGAATACTTTGTTTTCAAAAAGATCTAGATATTCCAAGATCACTAATTTCATGATGGCACATGTCAAGCGTGTTGATTTCCCTAGCTCGAATGTGGACCTATGGAGAAAGTGCAAAGAGTGGATGTCTCCACATGAAAAAGATGTAGAAACGAGAGCCTCCTCTATTCTAGGATCTCAAGCACTCAATGATCAGATGTTTTGTTTAATATTTTACTTTATTTTCTAAAGAAACTTTTAATTTTATATTTTCCATGTAATGATCGAGAGGAAACAGTTTGAGAAGTTGACAGTTTTATAACTGTCCATTTTATAATGTTGTATTTAAGAAATTTTCAAAAGAGAAAAGAGGTTCTGGACTTTGGGCCTCAAAATTTTTGCTAAGTTTTGTACTTTATCTTTATGATATTAATAAAGCATTTCAGAAGATTTTCCAGAATTTGATGAATGTGATTAGTTTTTCATGTTTCATCATGTCTATGTTTTCTCTCTCTCGGAATAAAGTAATGTAGTTATTGGTCTCTAATTTTACATCAGTAAGTTAGAGTTAAATTCCTTAAATGTGCTCTGATATTCTGATTTCATTTCTTTCAATCATGTTCTGCTAAAACCAGAGATAATAGTTTATGTGATAACGACATATTGTTAAAGGTTTTCCACCAGCATTTCATCCTTTTCTTTGTTCATTCATATTCATCATTTGAAGGCATTGTGAGGGGCTTTGTTCCTTCTAAAGATTAAGGGGTTTAAAATATAATTTTTGTTAATAAAGATCGTCATTGATGTCAATATAGCATTATTGGGATGACAAATATTCTTTTGATGTCATAACCTCATGTATCCTTGCTCTTGATGAAGAAGCCTATAACCCAGATGATGTCCTTACACTTGATGGATACTACACTATTGAAGGACTATGCATGAATGAACACACTTGATGATGTCATACGTGATGGCACTTGCTGAAGGTCTTGATGACATTGTTGGAGACTACATAATGACATGGAGGATGATTTGATGACATGAACAATGTTTGGAGACATGACATGAAGAATTTGGAGATTACTTGATATCACTTGATGGCATATTATGACATTGTTGGAAGATCTCATTTGATGATATGGATGGTGGTTGGAAGACTACTTTGAAGCTCTCTTGATGGAAAATTAATGGATGTTGCACTTTGACATATGGATGACATATCGCTGCACTATTACATGACATGACTTGGATGCTACACTATCATGATGACATAGATGACATAGATGACAAGCATGATAACACACTATGATGAAGAACTTGGAGTCGTAACAATGAAGGAGCCCTAATGACCATGATGTCCTAATCACCCTCTACACAATTTTTGCCTAATGACCTTGCTGTCCCAAAAAAATTATGCATAAAATTTAAAGACAGTCCCAAAGAAAAATATTGTTTCCCCCCTTAGAGACATATTTTCTCAACGGGACCTAGACCATCTCAAAGAGTATTTTTTCCTCTTTCCAATGAGCCCTTACTTGCCCCGAAATTCCAAATAGTTTGTGAGATATTGAATTTTCAAGTTAAAAAATATTTTTTTGACAGTAAGCCGACTTGCACCTTGTCTTTCAAGTTGGACTGCCTACAGTGACATGTCTCTTCATCTTGGATTGCAAAAAATACTATATATAAGGGTTTCAGAAATCATTCTCAGTCATCCACCTTGGCTATTATCACAGAAGAACCATAGCAACTCGGATAAAGGAAAAGATAAGGCATAGGAACAATTTAAATGAGTTTTGGGTCTAAACTTTTACTGCAGTAACTCAGATTATACCCTAACCTCGGATCGTGCAGACCTGAACCAAACCTCGGATCTGTTGAGTGATAACTACAGGACTTTGGAATTGTTTGGCAGCCTTGGACAAGAGATAGGTATAGGACTTCAGACCTTTTATTATTGCAGTTGCCGGAGTTAAGGGTCACCACCATTGCACTTGTTTGGGTTTTCCAGAATTGCAGTCTCAAGACTTTTCTGTGGTGAATTTCTATTATACCTCATAATTGTGGCATAAAGTTTAGAATTTGAAGTTCGAATCTGTGGGTTACTGGATTGATCTGAGGCCAATAACAAAATTTTGTTGTATTTCATCATTTGAAGTAAAGGTTCCTACTCAATAAGTACTTATTGTCATCCTCAAGCAGTAAGAGATAAAGGCAGCCTTGAAAGCCTTTGTGCAACAATGTTCAAGCATAAATGATGTAGCCTCATATAATCTTATTTGAAGTAAACATGAAAAATACGTTTTATGCTTTATGGAGTTGACTGTCATCTTTGGAGCAGAATTGTAGAAGCCCCTTTGCAACAGACATTGAAGAGTTGACACCTTGTTGAGGCAATCCCTACTGCATGGTTGAAGTAGACTTGGAGGCCACCTTGACATTGTGGAGCTTCTTGTAGAAGGTGTTTACAACAGTCTTGAAGGTGCATTGTTTATAAAGTTTTATCTTATCCCTAGAACAGTTTGTGCACACTTTAGGAGCAAGGTTGAAATCCTTGTCAAGGCAGTCTTAGGAAGTTGTTGTTGAAGAGTAGCATCTAGTAAGCTTGTAGAAGCAAATATTTAAGACATAAATTATTGGAGCAGCCATAGAAGTCTTGCTGAAGAAGACTTGAAGTTTTGGAAAGGCAGATTGGAGAGAATTTTGTAGACCTGCCTTTAAGACCATGATGCATTGAAGCCATCATGAGGTAACCTAGGAGAAAGTGTTTGGGTACGATGAAGAGCAGTGGTGATACCTTCTAAGAATAAAAGGTTGTCATTGATGATGTGACATGGAGACTAAGTGAAGGCATTGTTGAAGATTGTCAGGGCTCATTGAAGAAGACTTTGGGAGCCATGAAGAATAACCAGTGATATTTTGACAAATTGAGGTTGCGGGTTGGAGCCCAAGAGGCTGGAGCCTCATAGAGACAAGGTCGGTGCCTTGGAAGAGAGGGTTGGAGCCCTAGAGGATCGGTGTCCTCAAGAATCCAGGTTGGAGCCTGAACCAAAGAAGGGTTGGTGCCCTTGGGGTTGGAGCCTCTAAATGCAAGGTTGGTGCCTTGGATAGATAGGGTCTAAACCCTAGAGGTTGGAGCCTCACAATAGTCCAAGTTGGTGCTTGGAAACAGGTTGGAGCTTGGAAGATTGAAGATAGGTGTCTTCGTCTAGGGTTGGAGCCCTACACCTATTGTACATATTTTATTGTCTCTATTTTATTGAAGCATATAATAAAATAATTTATTCTTATTGTTCATTTTGTGTTCTAATTATAAGTAACCTAACTAGTAGAAATAACAATTGGAAATAAATACTGATTCACCCCCCTCTCAGTATTTCCAACAATTTTCTGGGGTTATAACATGAAGCGACAACAAACAATTTTATTTACAAATTGCAGTAAATGTCTTGAGCACTGATCTCCTTATAGCCAGAGATTGTCTCCCAAGGAACAACACCCCCGAACTTTAGACTCTATATTACCTCCCCTTCTACCCTCGGACTCCTTCCTGTCTCCTCCTGGCACCAGCTCCACCCCCTCCAATCCTCCCCTGCTCCCTTTTCCCCCTTCTCCTCCTCCTTCCTCAAGCCCTATCATTCCTTATTTCGATCGAGTTCTCACTAGAACTCAAGCTAAAGACTCCTTATTATCATCGGACTTCCCCAAGAAACCTGAAAGAAAATCCAACAAAGAATTGAGAGATGAAGAAGCAATAAAATAAATGGAATTAGGCATGCAACAAGCCATGGATACCTTCATGGGAAAAAATGTTGGAGAAAAGGAAAGCAACAACATAACCCAAGAGGGAATGGTCCCTCAAATAAAACCAACAACAAATAATGAATATAGTCTCATGGAATAGTAGAGGTCTTGGTCACTTTTGGAAGATGAACAATGTAAAGGATTTACTCAAAACAAAAATGTTGGTCCTTCTCATGTTTCAGGGGACCAAACTCTCAGAGCAAGACATGTTCCAAAACATTCAGAAAACAAAAAATTATGAAGGAATCTCTATTTCAGCCACGAGAGCATCGAGAGGTATCAGTACATGGTGGGACAAAGCCTCTTGGGTGTTAATATCTCACACCAAAAGCTTACATTGGTTAAGAACATATCTACAAAACACAACTTTCAGAATTAATATAAGCTTATTCAACATATATGCTGCAACGCACTATAGGGACAAAGAGCAATGTTGAAATTCATTAGCGGAACACCTCAACTCCTCTCCATTTCCCATTATTTTAGGTGGGTATTTGAACTTGATTTTGCACGCAAAAGAAAATAAGGGTGGTTGCTTTCTTGTAGACCAGTATAGACAGAAATTAGAAGATATGATGGACGAAAATAATCCTATGGACATTGCTCCTAAAAATAGAAATTTCAAAAGGAGCAATAAATGATCTAGCATGGGGAATATATAAAAAAAAAAGACTTGATAGAATTTTATTGCAAGACTGTCTTATTGCGAAATTTAACACAATAACCTCAAGGATAATTGCTTCAGTAGCATCAAATCAAAATCTGGTTGCTCTTTTTTTTTTCGGGGGGGTGGGTTGGTTGAGAACCTTGGACCTCTTCCTTTTAAATACAATCCACTATGGAGCAATCAAGAGGAAGTTCATACTCTCTAGACAGACATATAGAACAATAATATCAATGGATCCCCAAGATATATATGGGAAACAAAAATAAGAGAAACCATAATTCAGCTAAAAGAATTGGCAAAAGTTAAATATAGAGAGCCACAAAAAAAAAAACGAGTTACAACAACAATTATATACCCTCCAAAAAACAATGGAAGATAAGGAAGACAGAAAATAATATCTCTTGCAAGAGAAATTTCTCCATTGGGACATATATAAAAACAATAGAGCAGAAGAGGAATCATGGAGATTGAAATCGAGAAGTTTATGGGTTCACGCAGGAGATCAAATTACATCATTCTTTCATAACTTAGCAAAGACAAAAAAGATGAAAATTCATATAGCAGAAATAATAGAATCAGATGGAAAAGAAATTAGAGGATGGGAGGAATTAAAAACGGAAGCTTACCAACACTTTAAAATCTTGTTTTCTGTTGATCTTGAACAATAAAACGGTGAAAATTTTACAAGTCACATACCGAAAAAGGTTACCATAGAAGAAAATGAGGAAATAATGAAAGATATAGAAGAAGAGGAGCTTAGAAATATGATTTGTTCCTTTCAACCAGACAGGTTTCAAGGTCGGATGACTTTTCCTTCTCCTTCTACTGTTCCTCTTGGAATTTTATTAAAAAATATCTCCTAAAAATGATTCAGTGGACCTTCAAGAAAAAGAAAATTGGAGGGTTCACTAATTCCACTTTTTTTGCCTTAATTCCGAATAATTTGAAACCGACCTCCTTCCAATGCTCTAGGCCTATCTCTCTATGCAACTCTTCTTAAAAAATAATTTTAAAAATTTTGGCCAACAGATAGAAGCCACTTCTGCAGGGGTTGATTTCAGAAAATCAAGGGGGATTCATACCAAGGAGACAAATCATTGACAACATATTAGTGGTACTAGAGGCTTTGCACTCAAGCCTATTAAAGGGAGAGCAAGGATTCATTCTAAAGCTAGACACGGAAAATTCCTTTGACCGAGTGAACCTAGAGTTTTTATCATCAGTTTTTAAAAAAATTGGCTTCTCTAAAGACCTCATCGATATGATTCAAGCATGCAATAAAGCCCCATGGATTGCTCTGCTAATAAATGGAATACCAAGCCAATTCTTCCAAAGCAATTCTGAGGCAAGGATTTCCTCTTTCCCTGTTTCTTCACATATTGATGGCAGAATATTTCAGTAGCAATTTAGATCACTATAGAAGAACTGGATCCATTACTGGTATATCTATTAAAGTCGGAATAAAAAGCATCAACTAATCTCTTTTTGCTGATGACACTCTACCGCTTGGGGGTGCCACATGCATAGTTGCACGAAGATTTAAAACATCTTGGATGACTTCCTGGAGGTTTCAGGATGTCTATTAAACCTCTCAAAGTATAGCATTTATGGTTGGAATGTGCCAATCAGAACACTTTAGCAAATCTCCCAAATTTTCAGCATACCCTTTCCAAGAAATTAGATTCATTTTAAACATACAGGATTTCCAAGTATGAAGAATAATATGAAAACTAAAATATGGAACAACATTATAGAAAAAATGAAGAAAAAACTTCTTGGGTGGGTAATCCTGTTGAGAAATTTGGAGGACTAGAGATTATTACAAATTCTCTTCTTGATAATTACTTGTGAGCTTGCTTAAGTTACTTCTGTCTTTCTTTTCTTTAGCTTAGTTAGTCTTTCATCAAGTCAATTATCAAAATGCATGAGACACACAATTAGGCTCCTAGAGCTAGGGAAAAACCTCTCCCTCATGGAGCGGAAAACCTGCAAATAATTCTCCTTATAGATATTAAAATGACAAGTACCATGACCATGACTAAGACCCCTGACCTAGATATACTTCCAAGACCTTGCCACAACTTCTTCAAACTTGATTATTTTCTTAGTCACCAATCTACACTGTTCTGTAGTTAGGAAGGTACATCTCAGATTTACCTGCCTCACCTTTTAAAGCTGCCATTCTTCTTATGATCTCTGTTCAGTGTTCATATAGCTCTGGAATCCGAAGTTGATGTATTTTAGATATATGTACTCACTGCATAGAATGACGTCATCATTATCAAAATCTACGCTGAACATACTTCTCATATATACGCATTGAAGCTTATTAAAAAATCAGCAAACACACTTGATCTCTGAGCTAGCCCCTGCCTGAGGTATGCACTGAAACTTCACAGTTTCTTCTCCTCTTTTATCCGCAATCCACCTCAGCACTATCCGTGAGTCTATATTCATATTTACCTTAACATCTTGCACGGTATTCTGTCTCAAATATATCATATATATTTCAGGTAAGCTCTGTAAATGTATTACAGGCTTTGTTTTACATATATAGCATTAACGTCATATCCGCACTGAAACATACGCAAATGTATACAGGCTCTATTTTACTTTCCTAGAAATATCCGCATAAAAACATCCGCACTAAAACATTTGCAAATGTATCCAGGCTCTGTTTTACTTTCCTAGAAATATTCGCACAGAAACATCTTCCTTTTAATCCGCAAAACTGTCCTTTTGATCACCAAAAACCTTATCTCCAAAATGAGTCGTAGAGCAGATACTTATATTGGTTTATCGTTCTGATTTTAGGCCGACCTGTCAGCAAGCTTGAAGGCTGACTTATCAAATTGAATGGAGGGCGACTATAGCATATTAGAATAGCTCCTTTTTCCAGTGTTTGAGAGAGGACTGTTTGTAGGCATTTCTCCCATAGATTCTTGGACGAGAGATGAGGCTTATGACAAGATCTGGAGCATATACTGATGACTAGATCCTTCATGATAGTTTAATTACATTCTATGCCTAGAAGACTCAAACCTAATATACATCAAGAAGAGTTCTATCTAATGAATAAACTTTCTCAACAAAAATATATTTTATTATGTTGACTTCTGATGTAGGAATAAAGAATACACAATTCCTACAAATCAATTACTATAGTAAAATGTATAAATTTTACTGAGGCCCACACTTCCCTTAAAACAAACTAGTTTGCTTCTGTATTTTCACAACTTTAATCAATGTCAAATTGCCCAATTTTCCCAGCATAATGATGTGAACATCTTGAGACCACATACCATCTATTCTTATCAGAATGGTATTCTTTTTTCAAACTCCATTAGAAGATTTATTGTTTACAATTGATCTTTTCAAATTTGAATTCATTAAAGAATTTGAATACCATGAATTTCCAACCAAACATATAAAATAACTGAAACCCAACACATATGATGGTTTATTTATCCTACCATACACATACAACCGTTGACAAAGATCTTGTAAACGCTATCTATGGTAGGAACCACATTTTAAAACCGTTAAAGCCATATTTTATTCCACCTCCAGCAATGTCACTCAACTCGCAATATCATTCGATCTTTAGCATATCATTTGAATGTTTATTGCAAATACAACCATGCATATATCACTCACAACGAAATCGACTTGTGTATTTTTCAGGCGATGGCATGTAACATAGAGATCATGGCACGTAATGCATCACATTCACAATGCATCAAACCTGTGTGTCTTCTCAAACCACATCAAATGCACAACGCATCAAACCTGCGTGTCTTTTCAACACATAGCTCGGGGGGTTAGTATTACAAAAATAACAGAGATTATACCGCCTTTAAAATCCGCCTTCAGTTTTTGTCTTGGGTTTGCGCGCAGAGAATCGGTCAAGTTGTGGTTCCTCATTGCCAAGAGCGCCTTCGATCATACGCAGTAACAACTGTATACATTGATTCAGATTTTACAACTTCTATCTCACCATTCTCACGCATGGTATCAGAGCGCCTCTTGCAGACATAGCCACAATGTTTTAAATCTCCTGCACTCATACAATCCAGTAACATGTATACGTATAACGAAATTGCAGAACTGATCCATAAGACGTTTCATCTGATATAAATAATATACTGATCAGATTTTTATAAAAACTCTGGAATCTACATATTGACGAAAACAAAAACTTGAAGTTCCCTTACCATCCTTCAACTATTTATACTTGAGAAATAAAACTACTTTCTCTTTGAATAGACTTTCTCAATAAATTTCTACCTTCCTATTTTTTAGGCCTATCTCTATGTTGGCTATACATCCACGCAGGGAGAGAAACCAACTTCTATTATATGCCAAATTTAATTAAATATAAAACAAATTAACAATTCTCTAAAAATAAATAACAAATTTAATAATTAAATTATTAAACTATTCCTAAGTTTATTTTAATTCCAATCAGCCACAACATGTGACCAAGACGTCACATTGTTGTCTAGGTTCTCGGTGCTCCTACATCAGACTCCTGCAGAAGAAAGTTGATCTTGTAGTACTTTGGAGTCGATCCCTAATCTCTATAGTTCGACTACAGTCATCCAATTGGCGTCTTCCACTGGCTGTCCTTTCCACTTGACCAAATACTGATAATAAGTTTGGCTCCTAGTTTTCTTTGACACTCTCTTTTCTAAAATGGCTTCCACTTCCCTCTTTTCTGCTGTAGGCATCTGTTCTTCCCAATTTATTGCTGGGATTCCTTCTTCTGTAGTGTCCCCTGGTGGTTCTTTGTATAGTTCTTGGTATAGATACAAATCTGCAATATTGAATATAGGCGATATTCCGATTCCTGTTGGCAAATTAACTTCATATGCATTTGAAGAAAATTTCCTTATAATTTTACATGGCCCTATCTTCTTGAGTTTCAATTTATTATAAGTCTTAACAGGAAATCTTTCTTTTCTTAAATACACCATAACTAAATCACCTACTTGAAATTCCTTTTCTCGCCTTTTCATATCTGCTCTTTGCTTGTATTTGGTATTGCTTTCCTGCAATCTTCTTTTGACATCTTCTTGTAATCCCTACATCTGTTCTGCAAATTCTTCATCCTTTGCACTTTGTCCTTCTTACTTTCCTAGGTCTTTGAGTTCATATACACCCCTTGGATGCATTCCAAAAACAATTTGGAATGGACTCATGCCAGTACTACGATTCAGAGTGTCATTATAAGAAAACTCAGCATGAGCAAGTGCTAAATCCCACTGTTTAGGATTGTTATACACCAGACTTCTCAATATGTTTCCCAGACTTCTATTCACGACCTCAGTCTGCCCATCCGTTTGAGGATGATATGTCGAACTGAAACTAAGGTTGGTACCTAGTTTCTTCCATAAAGTTCTCCAAAAATGTCCCACGAACTTGGTATCCCTGTCAGACATAATGCTTACAGGAAAACCATGTAATCTTACAACTTCTGAAAAAAAACAGGTTAGCAATATGTGTCACATCACTTGTTTTCTTGCATGCAATAAAAAGAGCCATTTTTGAAAATATATCCACTACAACATAAATGGAATCATTTCCTCTTTGATTTTTTGGTAAAACCAAAATAAAATCCATACTAACTGCATCCCATGGTCAATTGGGTATTGGTAATGGCTGATACAATCTTGCGTTCTGACTTTTTCCCTTAGCATGCTGACAAATCCTGCATTTTTCCACAAACCGTTTAACATCAGTTTGCATCTTCGACCAGTAATAAAAAGTGTTTACCTGAGCGAAAGTTTTGTCTTGTCCAAAATGTCCGGACAGACCGTCACTGTGCTTCTCCTTAATTATGTTTTCCCTCATAGAACAATTTGGAATACATAACTTGTTACTTTTGAATAGTAACCCCCCTTGGATTGAATAATACAACCAATGGCTCCTGTTATGTACTACTAGATTTTCTACTGTTGTATAAATATCTTTAAACTCTACATCATCTTTATACATGTCTACCATTCCTTCAAATCCCACAACAGTGACCTACATTTATTGCATAATCAAATTCACCCTACTTAAGGCATCAGAAGATTTATTCGATTTCCCACTTGTATGTTTGATTACAAAAGTGAAGCTTTGTAAATATTCTACCCATTTAGCATGTTTCTGATTCAATTTTGGTTGATTGTTTATAAACTGTAATGTGTGATTGCCAGAATATAACACAAACTCCTTTGGCAATAAATAATGTCTCCACTTCTTTAAGGCTTGTATGACAGCATAAAATTCTTTGTCATATGATGAATATTTTTGTTTAGATTCATTTAGTTTTTCACTAAAATATGCTATAGGTTTCTGTTCTTGGCTTAGAACTACTCCAATTGCAATTCCACTAGCATCAGTTTCAACTTTAAAAACTTTCTCAAAATTTAGTAAAGCCAAGACTGTTTTCTCAGTAATATTCCTCTTTAACAATTTAAAGTTTTGGTCTGCTACTTCTGTCCATTTGAATGGCTGTTTAATTTCTCTGATTGTTTCAATGATGGGTGCACAAATTTGACTAAAAATTTGAATAAATTTGTGGTAAAAACTTGCCAAATCATGGAAGTTGCTTACCTCAAATGTATTTCTAGGAGTTTGCCAATTTACAATTGCCTGGATTTTCTTTGGATCCATTTTCAGCCCTTCGTTAGAGGCTACAAACCCTAAGTAAATTAGTTCTTCCTTCATAAAGCTGCACTTCTTTAGATTTATTAACAATTTCTCTTTTTGCAAAGTTCTTAGAACTAATTTAAGGTGCTCTAGATGCTCTCCCTTATTTCGACTAAAGATAAGTATATCATTGAGGTAAAAAATCACAAATTTACCTATGTATTCCTTTAAAACATCATTCATCAATCTCATGAAAGTACTAGGCGCGTTAGTAATTCCAAAGGGCATTACTAACCATTCATACAAACCATTATTTGTTTTGAATGCAGTTTTCCATTCATCCCCTTCTCTCATTCTTATCTGATGATACCCACTCTTCAAGTATATCTTAGAAAAATAATTCGACCCACTCAAACAATCCATTAAATCATCCATTCGTGGTAAACGGAAACGATACCTAATGGTGATTCTATTTTGGAGCTCTAGAATCTGTGCACATATGCCATTCACCTCCTTTCTTTGGACTGAGTACTGTTGGTACTACACATGGACTGAGACACTCTCGGATTAACCCTTTATCCAGCAGTTCCTGCACTTTCCTTCCAATTTCGGCATTTTCCTGTGGTGTTAACCTGTAGGCTGCTTTATTCGGAAAACTGGCTCCAGGTATTAAGTCAATGTGGTGAATAATACTCCTGATGGGCAGTAACTCATTTGGAAACTCATCCACAACAATATTAGAAACATCATTCAACAAATTTCGTATTTCTTCAGGTAAATCTTCTAAATTTTAGAAATTAAAATTACCTTGGGTCTCCCAACAATAGCGAAATGAATTTCCTCACCCTTCTCAACTTCCTGCAACAAAGTCTTCCCACTCATCAGCATACTGTTGTTTCTAGGTGCTTCCTCATCAGCTTCGGCTTTCAATGGTAGCAATGTATGCTTGTTCCCATCTTTTTCAAGAGTATAAGTGTTTCTTCTGCCATCATGTATGGATTTTCGATCAAACTACCAAAGTCTACCAAGCAATATGTGACATACATCCATCGGCATTATATCACATAAAATAACATCCTTATAAGTACCAATCTGGAAGTCAACTTTACATTGTTCAGTTACAATAATTTGATGGCCTTTCTGAAGCCACGATACTTTATAAGGAGTGGGGTGTACTGTTCTTTCCAACTTCAATTTATCTACCATTTTGGTAGCAACAAGGTTATCAGTGCTACCGCTATCAATTACTAATTTTCAGCACCTACCCCTTGATTTACATACAGTTCGGAATAGATTTTTCATTTGAGCAGGTTCTTTGGCCTCCTTAGCTTCTTTAAGCAATACCCTCCTTAGCTTCATCTTCTGGCGGTTCTTCTTTGGCTTCAGGTTGAGGAACCTCCTCCTTGGCTTCAGCAACATTCACATTACGTGGGTTTGCCGACTTCTGATGAGGGCAATCCCATTGCATATGTCCCCATTCCCCACATGCATAGCATTGTACATCTCTTCCTCGGCCTCTGCCTCTGGTTACGAACCTTCTGCAGCCAGAATCTCCTCTTTGCGGTGATCTATTGCTTGCAATCCCTGCCTCATTTTGAGAGTGTTGAAATCTGGATTTAAATGTTCCTTTTCCTTTTGCTATACTTTTACCCCTATTTCTCTGGTTTCGTTTGCGCAACATATTTTCTTCGACCTTCAAGGATGCTTGATAAGCATCTTCAATCGTCTTCAAATTCAATCCGCAAAACTATCCTTTTGATCACCAAAAACCTTATCTCCAAAATGAGTCGTAGAATAGATACTTATATTGGTTTATTGTTCTGATTTTAGGCCGACCTGTTAGCAAGCTTGAAGGCCGACTTATCAAATTGAATGGAGGCTGACTATAGCATATTATAATAGCTCCTTTTTCCAGCGTTTGAGAGAGGACTATTTGTAGGCATTTCTCCCATAGATTCTTGGACAAGAGACAAGGCTTATGACAAGATCTGGAGCATATACTGATGACTAGATCCTTCATGATACTTTAATTACATTCTATGCCTAGAAGACTCAAACCTAATATACATCAAGAAGAGTTATATCTAATGAATAAACTTTCTCAACAAAAATATATTTTATTATGTTGACTTCTGATGTAGGAATAAAGAATACACAATTCCTACAAATCAATTACTATAGTAAAATGTATAAATTTTACTGAGGCCCACACTTCCCTTAAAACAAACTAGTTTGCTTCTGTATTTTCACAACTTTAATCAATGTCAAATTGCCCAATTTTCCCAGCATAATGATGTGAACATCTTGAGACCACATACCATCTATTTTTGTCAAAATGGTATTCTTTTTTTAAACTCCATTAGAAGATTTATTGTTTACAATTGATCTTTTCAAATTTGAATTCATTAAAGAATTCGAATACCATGACTTTCCAACCAAACATATAAAATAACTGAAACCCAACACATATGATGGTTTATTTATCCTACCATACACATACAACTGTTGACAAAGATCTTGTAAACGCTATCTATGGTGGGAACCACATTTTAAAACCGTTAAAGCCATATTTTATTCCACCTCCGGCAATGTCACTCAACTTGCAATATCATTCGATCTTCAGCATATCATTTGAATGGTTATTGCAAATACAACCATGCATCTATCACTCACAACGAAATCGACTTGCGTATTTTTCAGGCGATGGCATGTAACATAGAGATCATGGCACGTAATGCATCACATTCACAACGCATCAAACCTGCGTGTCTTCTCAAACCACATCAAATGCACAACGCATCAAACCTGCGTGTCTTTTCAACACATAGCTGGGTGGGTTAGTATTACAACAATAACAGAGATTATACCGCCTTTAAAATCCGCCTTCAGTTGTTGTCTTGGGTTTGCGCGCAGAGAATCGGTCAAGTTGTGGTCCCTCATTGCCAAGAGCGCCTTCGATCATACGCAGTAACAACTATATACATTGATTCGGATTTTACAACTTCTATCTCACCATTCTCACGTATGGTATCGAAGCGCCTCTTGCAGACATAGCCACAATGTTTTCAATCTCCTGCACTCATACAATCGAGTAACATGTATACATATAACTAAATTGCAGAATTAATCCATAAGACGTTTCATCTGATAGAAATAATCTACTGATCAGATTTTTATAAAAACTCTGGAATCTACATATTGACGAAAACAAAAACTTGAAGTTCCCTTACCATCCTTCAACTATTTATACTTGAGAAATAAAACTACTTTCTCAATAAATTTCTACCTTCCTATTTTTTAGGCCTATCTCTATGTTGGCTCTACATCCACGTAGGGAGAGAAACCAACTTCTATTATTATGCCAAATTTAATTAAATATAAAACAAATTAACAATTCTCTAAAAATAAATAACAAATTTAATAATTAAATTATTAAACTATTCCTAAGTTTATTTTAATTCCAATTAGCCACAACATGTGACCAAGACGTCACATTGCTGGCTAGGTTCTCGATGCTCCTGCATCAACTTCTTCTTTTCATAATTACATAGACAACATGAAGACCGACCTAGTTACACTTTTCAACACTCCCTCTTAACTAGGGAGGTATTCATACAGGTACATGGTCACTTTCAAACTGAAGAATCTCATAAGAAGAATCAGATTGGTAATCGCATCTGTAAAACATCATATCAACCACCATTTTCCTAGTGTAAGGCCTTGACTAACAACCCCATCTCTCAATGAAACAATGGGCTACAATGTTGGTGAGACACATGACTAATAAACACCATAGTCATTGTCTCTCCAAGGTACATACCCCACCTAGGTGTTCCCAGAGTATGACCTTCTTGGACTATTCTTCTCTTGGGTAGCGAGCCCTCAAAGAATATCAGTCCACGACTACTCTTATCTTGAATGCCCTATCTCATTCTCAAAGAGTATCGAATGCCATATGATTACCCAATCCTCCATTCTGTCTTCTAGGTGAAGACCAGAATGATGTGTCTATCCATTCTATTCACATGGCCTTCACTAAGACTTACAGTTGTTAGTCCTAGTCTAGTGCATGACACATGTAATAGAGAATCACATACGTCACTCCTTCTTAACATAGGAAGTACATATATCAAGTTTCTTCCAAGCAAGAAACTTACCACTAGGCTCCTCATCAACCAGGATCCTGCAGCAGCGATCCAACTACTCATGAAGAGTTCCTCCCCTCGATGTCATGGATTTCGACTTACAATTTTGGCTCCATAGGGCACAGATCATCCATCACTTTCAGTCACAAGTCATGTCCACTATCAGAAAGTGATTCATCATTCTTCCTCATCTGGGCAACCGTTATGCCATGATGCTTTCCTTCGAATCATTCCCAAGGATCATACATCATTTCTTATGATTAGCAACCCTGCACAAATTCATCTAGATAAACATATACATATGAACTTTTAGAACAAAAGTTACCTTAGTGATGATCTTTCACCATGACATCGTCCTGTAGGCATCAACATCCTTCATACACATTGACACATCTCCTAATGATATGTTTTTCCAAGCGTCTTCTTATTTACCAGACTTCTGTCAGAGTCTACATATCTTTCCAGGAGATCTCCTAGTCACATCTTCTTGGCTTCCGGATGATAACCGCCTCTTCACATGGTTGCATTTCATGATCTCTTCCTTTCTGCACATTCTCCATTCCTAGGAACTTACAGCCTTTCTAGTTTCTTGTTCATATACAACCACCTCATATTCCATGAGGACATATTATGTTGATTTCATTTGTCTGTGCACTGAGAGATACTTCTAAATACATAAGTTCATTACCTGCAACCATATGACATGACTTAACAACATCCAACGTTAGCATATAAATATATACATAGCTCATACCCTTTTCCCTTGAGTCATCCTGTAGCAACTTCTCAAGAATGAAGAGCTTCATTCTCTTGGTCTGCTCCATCAATATGTCATCACATCCCATAAATATGTTTCCATGATGACCCTTTCTCTTAATGAATTATTTCCATTAGTAATGTTATTAGAGAGGTTTTCTCGGAGCTGATTCACCAGGAGCTCCTACCATGCTTTCATCAGGATGCTACACTGCTTCCAACAGAAATCACTTAAAGTAGAAGATGATCTCAATTGTAATGGAGATCCCTTACTTCTTCTTTCTTATCAGACTCTTTCCTCATTTCAGAGACATGGGCTTCTTTCCTATTTCTCTTGTCCTTTTTCAGATTAAGGACAATTTCTATTTTAATGCCCAAGTTCATCATATCCAAGGCATCGTGCTTCATCCACATTTCTTCTTTTACTATGAGGACCAAAACTTATCGAATCTACCTTTCTTCCTCGACATGGTTGCAAAGGATTGATTCCTTCACTTAATCCTATAACAGTTTTGGCTTTCAATCTTGTTTCCTCTATTTACATAGAGACCCTAAATCGTGGAATGGTGTGACTTCTATCTTCCCATATAATTGTGAAGTGAAATTTCCCCATTCTTCTCATGGAGATTTTAGCACCATTGTAGTCTTATCCTACTTCCTGTAGTTGATCAGAGAGATTTCTTCTCCTGCAATACTCACAGAGAATAGCTCCACCAATTTCTAGATTTAGTAGATCATAGATGATAGTATTTTTTTGGATTCTGTAAGAATCCTTTGGGCTCTCATATCTCCCTTCATGAATTTGGCATGGCCTCATTGTCCTTGTCTTCTATGTAGGAAAGTTTGAAACCCTAACTAGTTTCTTTCTTTCTTTGCAAAGAAGACATTTTAATAGATTCATATGAGGTCATAGATATACTTACTTGAGTAGATGCTTTTCTTCTTCTATCAGCTTGATTACTTTGAAGATGGTTGAAGCTTCCTTTGAATGATGTCAAAGCTTTTAGATCTCGCTTCCCTTTTGAAGGTGATTGATGAGGATGTTCTGATGCTTCCTTGAGAGATCAAGGATGATAGGTAACTTGCCTTGAAGCTTTTGATGGCAATACTTTGAGATGGCAATGAATTTCTGGCATTTTTAAGATGGTACTATAATACTACATTTAATGCCAAACTATCTTATTTCTTTCACTCTGGAAAATTGACCTTTCTTTTAATCAAATCCTTACTTCCTATATTGTGAGCCAATGTTGTTCATTAATACAAAGATCCTAACTGTTGTGTAGACTTCCTTCTTTGGTTTTGATTCTTTAATCTTTCACCTTGCTTTTATGCCTTCCATGAAATTTGATCCTTCAGTGTCTCTATCCCCTTTCTAGCACCTTAGCTTTGATACCATGTTGAGAAATTTGGAGGGCTAGAGATTATTACAAATTCTCTTCTTGATAATTACTTGTGAGCTTTCTTAAGTTACTTATGTATTTCTTTTCTTTAGCTTAGTTATTCTTTCATCAAGTCAATTATCAAAATGCATGAGACACACAATTAGGCTCCTAGAGCTAGTGAAAAACCTCTCCCTCTTGGAGAGGAAATCCCACAAAGAATTATCCTTATAGATTTTCAAATGACAAGTACCATGACCAAGACTAAGATCCCTGACCTAGATATACTTCCAAGATCTTGTCACAACTTCTTAAAACTTGATTATTTTCTTAGTCACCAATTTGCACTATTCTGTAGTTAGGAAGGTAAATCTCAGATTTACCTTCCTCACCTTTTAAAGCTGCGTTTATTCGTATGATCTTTGTTCAGTCTTCATATAGCTCTGGAATCTGAAGTTGATGTATTTTAGATATATGTACTGCTGCATAGAATGACGACATCACTATCAAACTCTACGTTGAACAACCTTCTCATATATCCGCACTGAAGCTTCTTAAAACAATCCGCAAACACACTTGATCTCCAAGCTAGCCCCTGCCTAAGGTACGCACTGAAACTTCACACTTTCTTCTCCTCTTTCATCCACAATCCACCTCAGCACTATTCGTAAGTCTATATTCATATTTACCTTAACGTCTGGCACTGTATTCTGTCTCAAATATATCATATATAATTCAGGTAAGCTCCACAAATGTATTACAGGCTATGTTTTACTTATATAGCATTGACGTCATATCCGCACTGAAACATCCGCAAATGTATCCAGGCTCTATTTTACTTTCCCAGAAATATCCGCACTAAAACATCCGCAAATGTATACAGGCTCTGTTTTACTTTCCCAGAAATATCCGCACTGAAACATCTGCAAATGTATCCAGGCTCTGTTTTAATTTCCCACAAATATCCGCACTGAAACATCTTCCTTTTAATCCGCACAATTTTCCTTTTGATCACCAAAAAAACTTATCTCCAAAATGAGCCGTAGAACAGATACTTATATTGGTTTATCATTCTAATTTTAGGCCGACTTGTCAGCAGGCTTGAAGGTTGACTTATCAAATTGAATGGAGGCCGACTATAACATATTAGAATAGCTCCTTTTTCTAGCGTTTGAGAGAGGAATATTTGTAGGCATTTCTCCTAGAGATTCTTGGACGAGAGACAAGGCTTATGACAAGATCTGGAGCATATATTGATGACTAGATCCTTCGTGATACTTTAATTAAATTCTATGCCTGGAAGACTCAAACCTAATAGACATCAAGAAGAAGTCTATCTAATGAATAAAACTTGCTCAACAAAAATATATTTTATTATTTTGACTTCTTCTTTTCATAATTACATAGACAACATGAAGACTAGCCTAGTTACACTTTTCAACAAATCCTATGGCTCAACCTGGCCGAGAGAGTTATATTAATTAAGGTTGTTTTATCAACTCTTCCATCCTATCATTTTGCGATAGTACAGGCTCAAGCAAGCATCCATAAACAGATTGAGCTTGTCATCAGAGGCTTCCTTTGGCATGGAGGAAAAACAGAAAGTAAAAAAATTAGTTTAGTTAATTGGAAGCAAGTTACTGCACCTTATGAGCAGGGAGGAATTTCTATAAGGCTCCCTGGTATGATGAACCTTGCTCTCGAAGAAGAATAATATGGAGAATGATCACTAGTAACTCGAGTTGGTGGAAGAAAATCCTAGAGGCTATATGTATAAATTTCTCCCACTTTTTTCTTCTAAAAAGAAGGGATCCTTTAAGACCTTGTTTGCAGTTGTGGAAACTTGTTAAGAAAATAATTCCACTAACCTCTGAGAATGCTTCAAGAATTCCAAAACGAGGTAAATATATACACATATGGAAGGACAGTATAATGGGACAACCACCAATCTCAAAACACAAATAAATTCAACCTTTGATGGATTGGTTGAATAAAAATGGAATAAATCAACTGAAGTAGATCTCTAATTGGAGTCAAGAAAATGAAATTTGGACATGTTGGAAATCTCCTCCTATTCCTTCAGCCCTATTTCTCCAATGGGAAACCTTAACTTGCCTATTAAAAGGTGTTGCCCCAATCAAACAAGGTCAACATGACACCTTTAGATGGAATCCAACAATAGGAGCATTCACTGTTAAATCATGCTACATCAAGCTCCAAGATCAAGGGAACACTCTGTCTTGGCCTCTCTGCAAAGTAGTATGGAAAACAAAGTCTATTCCAAAAATAAGGATCTTCATATGGACTGTCCTAAAAGGTAAGATATTAACAGTTGATAATTTAAAGGAGAGAGGCATAGTTGGACCTTGGAGATGCCCCATGTGAAATAGTGAGGAAGAAGCCATAAATCACTTGTTTATCAGTTGTAATTTTGGAAAGGCCTGTTGGAATCTCCTCATCGGAGCTATGGAAATTGATTTAAATTTCACCCAAAAAAACCGAGGACTTCTATTAAAAATGGAGGAACTTATTTCCTTACTCTTTTAAAAATAAAAATACTATTAAGAGATTTTGGCTAAGCTTAACTTATTTTCTCATCTAGCAACTATGGCTCGCTAGAAATAAGCAAATATTTCAAGATATAAAATCAAATCCAAGGAAAGTCACTGCCATGACTTGGGCACTGGCAGCTGAATTTCCTTTTTCAAAAGGAGTTTAAAAAATTGACAATTCTCTCCTCCAAAATGAGGAAAGAACCTCGATATCTTTAGTTATTGAAAGACAGATATATCCCCAAGCACAAATCAAAAAAGAAAACCCCAACAATAAGTCTTGGAAAGTGAGGCTATAGGAAGAAGAATTCCTCAAGTGGATCAGCACTCTTAAACGTTCCTATATGTTTTTTGACGGGGCATCTAAATCCAACCCGGGTAGAGCTGGTGCAGGAGGCTATATTCTGAACAATGAGAAAAATTAGAGTTTGGAATTCGAATGGGGTCTTGCAACTGAATCAAATAACAAAGCAGAGGCATATGGAATTTTATCAGGATCTCACATTCTGAGGAGGGAAAATATAATGAACCTGATCATTTTTGGAGACTCCTCCATAATCATCCAACAAATGGTGAATAATTCCATTCCGAAGAATTCGGAGTTGGCACAAATCATTCTTCAGATTAGAGAAAATCTGGTTAATCTAGGAAAAGTCTCTTATTATCATATTTTGAGAGACAACAACAAAAATGCAGATTCCTTGGAAAACAGAGAAGTTCTAAGGGATCATAGTGAAGTCAGAATAGGTAACAATGTCACATTTCAAATCATCCCATAATTGTACTCCATATATTAGCATCAAATCTTTGAAAGTTTGGAAATGAATCACTCAGAATCTGGTCATGGATTATATCTAATTATTTTATTCTACACCTCCTTGTTTTATCCCCTCTCTATTTCCCTCTAATATCCTCCTTTCCATTTCATATATTATCTTGCCTGGTCCTAATGCCCTCTAGAGTCTCCCACCTGTTTTTCCTCTTCCCGTCATCCCTCCCCTGCCCGCTCTTCTTATACCTTCTTCTGCATTAACCTCTCTACAACGCTCCATATCTCCATTGCTCCCATTTGTTGTGCACTGGATCATTGCATGGATTGCTCTGATTGTTTTACCCTCCGCTCTGATTGTTGTTCCCTCGAATTGGATTAATGTTCCCTCCGCTCTGATTGTTTTTCCCTCTGATTGGATTGATGTTCCCTCCACTATGACTGTTGTTCCTTCTGCTCTGCTCAAGCTTGCATATCCGTGTTTGTTTCCTCTGCGATATTTTATTGATCTTCCTCTGCTGCAATGGATCAGCCTTTCTGTATTAAGCCCACAGTGCATGGAAAAAAAATTTAGGATTGAACACGTGAAGGACCTCCTTAATCAGCTGAAGGAATAGAATCGAATTATATATAAAAAATAGTTTAGAAGAAAGAAATTCATAGGATAAGTATCAGTTTTTTCAGTAATCAATTCCAGCTATGAAATGTACGTTTATTTGTGTTTTGAAGCAGTTTTTTAGGATCTAAAAATCCAATGTTGTTGGAGGAGTTCCTTGCCCTGATGTAAAAGCGCTGGACTATAATCCCAGCTGCTTTTTCCCCTCCTCCATTTTGCCTCTTTCATCAATATTGTAAGCGGGAGCGTGCCTCCTTTTCGAAGAGTAATACAAATATTCGACATTGTTAAAAAAAAAATGTTAAAAAGTTAAGTAAAAGAATGAAAATGAAGATTACCATAAATCACATATATATACTAAGGCCATAGACTTGATCATTAGGCTGCCCCACTCAAAAACTATTGTTTCTTTGAAAAAAAATTTCATTTGGAATGTTTTTGCAAAAAAAATAATTGCAAAAAATGTTAGGGAGCGAAAATTTCGCTCCCAGGGTCGCTCCCGAAATTCGCTCCCTGCGGGAGTGGTTTCGAGGGGGGGGGAGTTGCTTCTTGGCAACCCTGGCTGCGTATGAGGTTTTGAGAGCCTGTTTTGGACTGCTGGTTGTGCCCTTGATAAGTAGAAGCCTGTGTGAGTTAGTTGAGGCGAGAAAAAGGGTTAGAAGGTGTGGGAAGCCCTCTCTTGGAATTTGTGAAGGAAATATCCATATTCTGATTTTTTACTTCACATTTTAAATAAAATTTATGAATTTCCAGAATTAAGGAAAACAAAGTTGTGTATGTGGGTTGTAGTGTCCTAGGTTATGGGAGACAGTTGGGGCAACCCAACATGTCCCCATCATGAGCTAATCTTGATTATGGGCAGAAACACCCAAATGTTGCATAAACGTCGCATTTTTTGTGATGGGTGACTCACCACGCTGTCCATCTCAGTGTCGTCTGAGGCACGTGTGTGAAATCATCCTAAGGGCCTAACAATATGCCTTCTATATCAACCTACCATCTCATCACAACATTCATTATATGGTTTATGTTAGCAACATCATATGATATTTTTCAAACACAACGTACAAGTTGTGCACCTACAAGATATTATTCCATATTTCCAACCTCCCCTTCTAGAAGACATGGTGCTAAATATCAAGCCAAAGACCACCAAAAATAGATAGACTGCAATACATCTAGTCTGTAGAAATACATGCATGTCTTCCCAAGCTAAGTGGATCTTACAATACACATTTGAGTAGTGGCTTCCCTATTTATAAAAAAAATGAGGACAATTTCAAGTTAACCAAGGATTCTATGGTAAGCACTTTGAGTTTTCTTCATGAATTGCATTGTAGATCTCAAGTGTGTGATTTTGCAGTTTGTCGTGTAGTGATTTCTCCTTAATAAGATGCTATATAGAAGTTGAGATCTGATCTAATTATGAAAAACATTTCCAGATCTTTTCACTTTCTTCTGATTTTACTATTGCAGTTGTACTTGTATAGAAGAATGAGGAGCAGAGAGAACAACCTGTAGTATTCTTTAGTAAGGTATTAAGAGATGCATAACTTAATTATAATATTTTGGAAAATCAGGCTTATGCTCTGGTTAAGGCCCTCAAAGCCTTCAGGGTTTATATTCTTCAATCTCAAGTAATTCCGTATGTGCCAAATGTTGTTGTTAAAGATGTCTTGGTTTAGAGTGATGTTGAAGGCAAAAGGGGTAAGTGGATAATAAGGATACAAGAATATGATTTGGACATAAAACCAAGTAAGCTAATAAAAGGTCAAGGCTTAGCTAAAATCCTAACAAAAACTATTTTCCAAGCGTTGGGAATAAATTTGTTAGCTAAAGTTGAAGAAAATGGAAATATAGATAAGCGGGCAAGGTCAGAATCGGGTGATAAAATTTAGTACAAGTTCTTGTGTTGTGAAATGGTACAAAGATATTGCTCATTATTTGTGTTTCCTTTGTTGTCCTCCTACTTTTAATAGATCAAAGTACAGAGCTCTAAAAGTGAAAGCTCAAAAAATCATAATTGTGAATGGGAAGTTTTATTGGAGAGAGCCAATTGGTGTTCTATTGCTCTACTTGACCAAAGGTGAAACCATTGAGATAATTAAAGAATTTCATAACAGACTGTGTAGAGGTCATTATAGCTGGAAGGTGAGCTCATAAAATTTTGAAAGCTAGTTTCTACTGGCTTATTTTATTTTCAGATGTTTACAGGGCAGTAAGAGGCTATCAGAAATGTCAAACTTTTGCTGAGAAAAAGAAACTTGCACCACTACCTTTAATTCATGTGTTCATAGAAGAGCCCTTTAAGCAATGGGGGTTGGATTTTGTTGTTGAAATCAATCCACCATCCAATGGAAAATACAAATGGATACTAACAAGGACAAATTATTTTACAAAATGGGTGGAGGAAATACCAACAATAAGGGCAAATGATGTGGTAGTGATGAAATTCTTGGAAGAAAAAAATTTCAGTCAATTTGGGTGCCTAAAGAAGTTAGTGATAGATAATGCTCAGGTTTTCAAATCTGCAAAACTGATTGATTTCTGTCAGAAGTACAATGTTATTCTATCTCACTCTACTGCTTATCACCCTCAGGGAAATGGGTTAGCAGAGTCTTCAAACAAGAAATTGGTGAGAATTTTGAAGAAAATGGTTGGAGAGAATCAGAAATATTGGGACTCTAAGTTGAAATTCTCTCTTTGGGCAAGTCAAGTCACAACTAGGAGATCAACTAGTAAATCACCTTTTGAGTTGGTTTATGGCACAGAAGCTTTATTCCCAAGTTGGTTGATGAAACCTGTTGTAGCTTTAATTCAAGAAGTCTAAGAAGAACCTAGTTCTTTAATCAGAAGGATGAATAAGTTGGTGGATCTAAGTGAAAACAAGGATAAATTTAGGGAGAAATTGATTAGCTATCAAGAAAAAATGAAAGCAATATTTGACAGAAAAGTAAGGGATGTTATTTTTCAACCTAGTATTCTTGTTTTAAGATGGGATGTCAAAAGGGAAGAGAAAGAGAGACATGGGAGATTGTATCCTCTTTGGTCTAGACCTTTCAAGATTATTGAATCTAGAGCTAGCAATACTTTTGTCCTTGTTAATTTTGGGCAACTAGGTCCAAACTCCATATTGCACTGCTCATATGATGATGCTTATATTTTTGTTGGATTCCTCTTTCGAAGAGGTGCAAGATTGATCTAAAGAACATTTTGTTTGGATGAGCAGAACATATATTTTGATTTTATTTTCCACACATGTGCAAGGTCGGCCAAATTTGTAATGTAGGCTCACAAGCTTAATAGATGTGTCACACACCCTCATTGATGGATATAAATTGGAGAGACTTGGAGATCATTTTATCATCATCTCATCACACATTCTCTCATTGTGATATGATTGGTTCGATAGCCTTTCGAGGCCTTTTTCCTTCACACGTGCAGAGATGAAGCTGGGGAAATTTATGGATCTGTTTTAGGGTTTTTTTGTGCATTGACTAGCATTGACCATGGTCAACCCTTGACCATTTGACCTCCAAAATTCGCTGAAAATCCGATTCTTGAAGGTCATACAACTGGGCACAAAAATCGAGGAAAAAGGAGCAGGTTGACCGAAGCCCTAAATCTGCAGCATTGAATTTCTGTGTTGACTATAATGTGTTGAATTTTTTGTGTTGACTTTGGTTGACCAACGTTGACTTTTGATGAGCTGTATTTGAGGGTTGTGTGTGACATTTTGGAGGGTTGGCTAGTCTAATGTTGAGAAAGACTTTGCTGGTTGGTGCATCCTGTTGACAATCACAACGGACACTATCTTATATCTTTGTTGGACAAGAAGAATTGTAAAATCCAATCTATATTATTGGCTTGTCTTCTATTGATCTATTATTGTGTTCTATCAACATTTTAATTTCATGTTCATGTGATTTATAAATTGAATTAGGCCTAAGAAAGATTGAAGTAAATTTTCATTAAGCATAGAACACACCATGTTATCTTAATTTAACATGGTATCAGAGCTAAGGTGAAGACAAAGCCCAAGCTAGTGTGAAAAGCAATCACCGAAGAAGAAATCCTATCAAGGACAAATGGCCTCCTTAACCTATAAGGGTTTCAAGTCCAATGATAAATTGAATGACAAGTCTGATTATCATGCATGGAATATATCCTTGGATTTGGCATTAGAAGATCAAGATGGCATGGACTATATGCAGAGGAAGATTCAAGAGCCTCCATCAAATGCACCTGCTACCACAAAGACGAAGTATAGAAAAGGGGAAATCAAAGCAAATATGATTATCCGAGATTATATTCATAAGCACTTGGTTGCTTACATTTCTGAGCTGAGAACATATAAAGAGATGTATGATAAGTTGGTTAGCATGTTCAGGGCTAGCAATGCTAATCAAGTTCTTTTCTTCAAGAATCAATTGAAGAATATCAAGAAGGACAAGGATGAATCCATTCAATCCTATTTTATGAGGCTCACTGAAATCAGGAACAATATTCTAGCTATTGGAGAAGAAATAGTTGATCGAGAGATGGTTCTCATTGCACTTGGAGGTCTCGCCCATGATTGGTATGTATTCAATACCATTATTCTTAATAATAATGTGATTCCTGGTTTTGATGAAATATTGACGAGATGCACTCAAGAGAAAACAAGAATGATGGAAAGAGATAAACCCTCCAATGGAAATGGAGGTGACCCTACTGCCTTCAGGTTGATTGATAGTGGTGATTCAAGGCACCTCACTGGTTATAAATAAGCCCTCTCTGATTTGATTGAGAAGAATACTAATCTAGAAATTATCCTTGGAGATAATGCCACCTATCCTGTGAAAGGGACAGGGACTGTGACCCTTTCATCTATCTCAAGGTCAAGCCCTTTGTTTACAAGATGTGTTGTACACACCTGATTTGAAGAAGAACATTGTGTCTATTTCGGAAATGGAAGACAAAGGGTTCAAGGTGGAATTCATTGATGGAAAGGTACGTATCTGTAAGAAGAACTTCAAGGAAGATCTTACTATTGGTTTTAGAGTTGATACACTCTACCAAGTTGAAGGAATTCCATTGGGGGCTATGTCATGTGATACACCTCTTCAAACAAAGTTATGGCACCGGAGGTTTGCACACCTTCATTACAATGCCCTTCTTGAACCAAGGAAGGTGGTGACAGGGATGCCAAATTTAAAGATGATCATGAAGGTATATGTCAGGGTTGTGCTGAAGGGAAGCATACAAGGGGATCATTCACCTCAAGTGTCACAAAGACAACTGATATCTTGCAGTTGATACATTCTGATTTATCTGGTATGTTGCCCGTGACATCCTTGGGAGGATGTTCCTATTACATGACTTTTACATATTACTTCTCCCGCAAGACCTCGATATATTTCTTGAAGAAGGACGAAGCATTCAAATGGTTTTGTACCTTCAAGGCCTTGGTGGAAAATCAAATCGAGAAGAGAATCAAAGTTTTGAGAACCGACAATGGGACCGAGTATGAGCCAAATGGGTTTAATGACTTTTGCAGAGAAGCTAGCATTAAGAGGGAGACCACAACTGCTTATACTCCTAAGCAAAATGGTGTTGTTGAAAGAAAGAACATGACCATTATGGAAGTTGTCTGCGCCATGCTATGTGACCAAGGTCTTCTAAAGTTTCTATGGGGATAAGTTGCGAACACTGCTGTGTATGTTCAAAATAGATGGCCACATTCCACTCTGGACTCCAAAAATCCCAAAGAAGTCATCTCAGGTAAGAAACCTGATGTTTCTCATTTTAGAGTTTTTGGTTGTCCTGTTTACTTTTATGTGCCGAAAGAAAAGAGAAGCAAGTTGGATGCTTCTGGAAATAAGGGAATGTTTGTGGGCTACAATGAAACTTTGAAGGCATATATAATCTATGTATCTGTTCAAAGAGAAGTGGAGATATGCCACGATGTCACATTCGATGAAGATGATTCTCTCAAGAAAGTGAGAAATCTTCCTAGCTCCAAGGAAGAAAAAGAAGATGAAGAATCAGAGAAGCAGGAAGAGACGAAGGATGAATCGATGCTCGATGTTGAAGGTCCTATGGATCCTATTGATCCACCTCCTTCAAATAAGAGAAGACCCTCATGGCTCAGGGATACTCTCGCATATGCTGAGAGACATATTGCCCCAAGGGGGACATTCTGTGAAAGCAAGAAGCCAAATAGATACCAAGTGCATCTAGCAGCCATGAGTACAATTGTACAATTTGAGCCTGGAGCATTTGAAGAAGTCGTAAAGCATCAAGTTTGGAAGGATGCTATGCACAAAGAATATGAGTCCATTATGAAAAATGATGTCTGGAAAGTGGCCCCGAGACTAGAAGACAAATCTATCGTCACCTCGAAATGGCTCAATAAGATCAAGCATGCATCTGATGGTAGTGCTAAAAAGTACAAGGCGAGATTTGTTTCCCAAGGCTTCTCTAAAAAAAAGGCATAGATTATGATGATATATTTGCACCTGTGGTCCGTTATACAACCATCTGATCTATCATTGCCCTTGCTGCAACACAAGGATGGAGTCTCCATCAGATGGATGTGAAGACCACTTTTCTGCATGGTTCTATAAATGAAGAGGTGTATGTGGAGCAACCTTTGGGGTTCGAAGTCCGAGATAGAGACACCCATGTATGCAGGTTGAGGAAAGCCCTCTATGGGTTGAAGCAAGCCCCCGGGGTTTAGTATGAGAGGATAAATCGCTACTCAATGAAGTTGGGCTTCACTCAAAGTAATGATGATCCAAACCTTTATTTTAAGGTTGATAGAGAAAGGCCTCTCATTCTAGTCCTCTATATGGACAATCTCTTCCTGACAGGTGCTGACCCTCTCATTCATCAGTGTAAGAGGGAGCTAGCTTTGGAGTTTGAGATGAAAGACCTAGGACTGATGCATTACTTCCTAGGCTTCGAGGTCTGGTAGAGGCTAGGTGAGATTTTCCTTTCTCAAGGAAAATATGTTGTCAAGCTACTGGAGAGATTTGGTATGGTGGACTTTAAGTCTGTGTCGACACCAATGGAACTCAAATTTAAGAAGTTGTGTGGAAACGTTGTTGGGCCCATTCTAGGAAATCCCATCGAGTATCGACAACTCGTGGGGGCCCTGATGTTCCTAGTGAAAACCCGTTCGGACGTATGTTTTTCCGTGAACACTTTGAGTCAACATATGGTTCATCCTCATCACATTCATTGGATTGATGGAAAGAATCTATTGAGATATATTCGGGGCAAAATCAACCATGGGATGAGATACACTTCCGTGAGTTTGAGACTCCATGGATATACTGATGTTGATTGTGCTGGCAGTGTGGTGGATCGCAAGAGCACATCTAGATGTTGCTTAACCTTGGGTTCTACTTCGATATCTTGGATGAGAAGGAAGCAGAAGTCGATGGCTTTGAGCACTGCTGAGGCCGAATACATTGCAGCGAGTATGGCCTGTTGTGAAGCTATTTGGTTGAGAAAGATTTTCAGTGAGTTGTTTGGGCATGTGCTAGATACCGCTGTTATCCTTTGTGATAACCAAAGTGGGATTCGTCTTTTTGAGAATCCCGTGTTCCACAATCGATCCAAGCATATTGATATCAAGTACAACTTTATCCGGGATATCATACAACGAGACGTCGTAAGGCTTGATCATATAGGAACTGATGAGCAGGTCGCGGATATTCTCATGAAGCCCCTAGGGAAGGTCAAGTTCCTAACCTTCCGTGAGAAGTTTGGAATCGTAGAAAGACCCTATTGTGAGGGTCCTACTTGAGTTGGACTATGAGCTATGGGAGTTCCAGGGGGTTTGGGAATAGCTTCTTGGAGCTATAAGCACACACGAGGCTAGGCTTTCTTAACCTTGTTGTGCTTTTGCCCCACCGTTATGATATTGAGTTGGTTCACCTCTCTTTGATTTGTGCCCCGCATGCATCCTACCCATGGAGTTTCAGGACGCATGGAAAATACCTCTCATTTGGCCAATGAGGTGGGAAATATGGATATAAACCAATAACAATACTGATGGACGCATCGGAGCTTGACGTACTCTCTATGTCTGGGATGGCACATGTCCAACACCTTGATCTGGGATCAAGTGTGATGAGGTTCTTACCTCTAAATTGACTTCGGGTTAGAATGAGACTCTTTTTTGAGTCCAAGAGAGGTTTTAACCTCTAAGATGACTTCGGGTCAACTAAGCGTGATGTCTTTGTGGCACAAATTTTGTTCTGTTTGTGACGAGAACGAGCAAAGAAAGTTACAACAAGATGACGCACGATGCTATATGATGGTACACGATGGTACTGATCTCTGGATGGCACAGGTTGATAGATGGAGTTCTCCCTAGTTGAGAGGGAGTGTTAATTTTGGGCAAATAAGTACAAACTCCATGTTGCATTGCTCATATGATGATGATTATATTTTCGTTGGATTCCTCTTTCAGAGAGGTGCAAGATTGATCTAAATATCACCTTGTTTGGATGAGTAGAAAATATATTTTGATTTTATTTTCCACACATGTGCAAGGTCGGTCAGATTTGTAATGTAGGCTCACAAGCGTAATAGATGTGTCACACATGCTCACTATTGGATATAAATTGGAGAGACTTGGAGATCATTTGCTCATCATCTCATCACACATTCTCTCATTGTGATCTGATTGGTTCGATAGCCTTTGGAGGCCTCTTCCCTTCACATGTGTGGAGATGAAGCTGGGGAAATATGCGCATTTGTTTTAGGGTTGTTTGTTGTGTGTTGACCAACGTTGACCATGGTCAACCCTTGACCGTTTGACCTCCAATTTTTGCAAAAAATTCGATTTTTGAAGGCCGTACACTTGGGCACAAAATTCAAGGAAAAAGGAGCAGGTTGATCGAAGCCCTAAAGCTACAATGTTGAATTTCTATTTTGATTGTCCTGCATTGACTTTGGTCGACCAACATTGACTTTTGATGAGCTGTCTTTGAGGGTTATGTGTGAAATTTTGGAGGGTTGGCTGATCTGATGTTGAGAAAGACTTTGTAGGTTGGTGCATCCTGTTGACTGCACACTATCCTATATCTTTGCTGGACAAGAAGAATTGTAAAATCTGATCTATATTATTGGCTTGTCTTTTGTTGATCTATTATTGTGTTCTATCAGCATTTTACTTTCATGTTTATGTGCTTGCTAAATTGAATCAAGCCTAAGAAAGATTGAAGTAAATTTGCATTACGCATAGAACACACCATGGTTATCTAAATTTAACAGTCCTAGAAAATTTGGATTGAAAATTGCTGCCATTTCCAGTAAATGGGAAATATATAAAGCATTATTTCCAGCATTAAAGTTTGTGGTTACATCACTATACATACATGCTTGATTATAGTACATAAGTTGGTGAGTAACTCATTGCAATGTGTAGGTCACTTTTGACTCTATGCCCAAAGTGAAGGCACTAATATGCGGTTCTTAGTGTTCTTTTGCAAAAAACACTATCCCCAAATGGAGCCAGATGTTGTGGCATGTTTTAAATTTTTTATATGTTGTATATATGGTAATATATCTTCTGAATTAATTATATATATAAAAAAAAAAAACATATGCACAAAATAATTTTTTTGAATAATGATGCGCTAAAGGTTGTTAGAGTACTTTGTGGCAGACAAGTGGGACCCCTACCGACACATAATGTTAAAGAACGAGTGGATTACACTGTGGGGACCATGGATTCTATAGCGTTTATACGATGGCGCAAACCCGACATCACAAAGCGCTCAGGAGTTATCAAAGGGAGTGCCTCCGCAAGAATCCTTGACCTCCGCCGATTGACTCAAACGAGCAGCCCAGATTAATTGCGGGGGCATTGCTCTGGGATTTATCCCATATTGCAGAGCCCCTCCGCAGTGATGACAATAGGCGAGCCTGTGACGTCAACAAGGAGCCACCGTTGTGAATTACCCGCATAAAGACTTCCAGCTACCATGGATGATGAAGACTTTGTTTTCAGAAATACCTACATATTCCAGGATCACTAATTTCAGGATGGCACATGTCAAGCTGGTTAATTTCCCTAGCTCGAATGTGGACCTGTGTAGAAAGTGAAATGAGTGGATGTCTCCACATGCAAAAGATGCAGAAACAGGAGCCTCCTCTGTTCCAAGATCTCGGGCCACTCAATGATCAGATGTTTTGTTTATTCTCTTACTTTATTTTATAAATAAACTTTTAATATTATATTTTCCATGTAATGACCGAGAGGAAACAATCTGAGAAGTTGACAGTTTTATAACTGGCCATTTTGTAATGTTGTATTTAATACTTTTTCAAAAGATAAGAGCTTCCGCAATTTGGGCCTCAGATGTTTTGCTAAGTTTTATACTTTATCTTTATGAGATTAATAAAGCTTTTCAGAAGATTTTCCAGAATTTGATGAATGTGATTAGTTCTTCCAGTTTCATCATGTGTATGTTTTCTCTCTCTCGGAAAAAAGTAATGTAGATGCTGGTCTCTAATTTTACATCAATAAGTTAGATTTAAATTCCTTAAATGCGCTCCTTTATTCTGATTTCATTTCTTTCAATCATGTTCTGCTAAAACCAGAGATAATAATTTCTGTGATAACAACATATTGTTAAAGGTTTTCCACCAGCACTTCATCCTTTTCTTTGTTCATTCATATTCATCATTTGAAGGCATTGCGAGGGGCTTTGTTCCTTGTAAAGATTAAGGGGCTTAAAATATAATTTTTTGGGGTTACAACATTAAAGGACAACAAACAATTTTATTTACAAATTACAGTAAATGTCTTGGGCACTGATCTCCTTACAGCCAGAGATTGTCTCCCAAGGAACAATACCCTCATCTTTAGACTCTATCTTACCTCCCCTTCTACCCTTAGACTCCTTCCTGTCTCCTCCTAGATCCCCCTCCACCACCTCCAATCCTCCCCTGCTCCCTTTTCCCCCTTTTCCTCCTCCTTCCTCAAGCCCTATCATTCCTTCTTTCAATCAATTTCTCACTAGAACTCAATCTAAAGACTCCTTATTATCATTGGAATTCGACAAAAAACCCGGAAGAAAATCCAAAAAAGAATTGAGAGATGAAGAAGCAATAAAATAAATGGCATTAGGCATGCAACAAGCCATGGACACCATCATGGGAAAAAATGTCGAAGTAAAAGGAAAGAAACAACATAACCCAAGAGGGAAAGGTCCCTCAAATATAACCAACAACAAATAATGAATATAGTCTCTTGGAATTGTAGAGGTCTTGGTCACTTCTCAAAGATGAACACTGTAAAGGATTTAATCAAAACATAAATGTTGGTCCTTCTCATGTTTCAGGAGACCAAACTCTCGGAGCATGACATGTTCCAAAACATTCAAAAAACAAAAAATTATGAAGGAATCTCTATTTCAGCCACAGGAGCATCGGAGACTGAAATCGAGAAGTTTATGGGTTCACGCAAGAGATCAAAATACATCCTTCTTTCATAACTTAGCAAAGGCAAAAAATATGCAAATTCATATAACATAATATATAGGATCAGATGGAAAATAAATTAGAGGACAGGAGGAATTAAAAAGGGAAGCTTATCAACATTTTAAAAGCTTGTTGTTCGTTGATCTTAAATAATCAAACAATGAAAATTTTACAAGGCACATACCAAACAAGGTCACCACAGAAGAAAATGAGGAAATAATGAAAGGAATAGAAGAAGAGGAGCTTAGAAATGTGATTTGGTCCTTTCAACCAAACAAGGTGTCGGGGCCAGATGGCTTTTCCTTCTCCTTCTACAAATCCTTTTGGAATATTATTAAAAAATATCTCCAAAAAATGATTCGGTGGACCTTTAAGGAAAAGAAAATTGAAGGGCTCACTAATTCCAGTTTTTTGGCCTTAATTCCGAAGGATTTGAAACTGACCTCCTTCCAACGCTTCAGGCCTATCTCTCTATGCAACTCTTCTTACAAAATAATTTCAAAAATTTTGGCCAACAGTATTAAGCCACTTCTGCAAGGGTTGATTTCAGAAAATCAAGGGGATTCATACCAGGGAGAAAAATCATTGACAACATATTAGTGGTACAAGAGGATTTGCACTCAAGCCTATTAGAGGGAGAGCAAGGATTCATTCTAAAGCTAGACATGGAAAATGCCTTTGACCGAGTGAACCTAGATTTTTTCTCATCAGTTTAAAAAAAAAATTGGCTTCTCTAAAGACCTCGTCGATATGATTCAAGCATGCATTAAAGGCCCATGGATTGCTCCTATAATAAATGGAAGACCAAGCCAATTCTTCCAAAGCAATAGACGTCTGAGGCAAGGATGTCCTCTTTCCCTGTTTCTTTACATCTTGATGGCAGAATATTTCAGTAGCAATTTAGATCATTGTAGAAGAACTAAATCCATTACTGGTATATTTATTAAAGTTGAAATAAAAAACATCAACCACTCTCTTTTTGTTGATGACACTCTGCTGCTTGGGGGTGCCACATGCATAGTTGCATGAAGATTTAAAAACATCTTGGATGACTTCCTGGAGGTGTTAGGATGTCTAATAAACCACTCAAAGTGTAGCATTTATGGTTGGAATGTGCCAATCGGAACACTTCAACGAATCTCCCAAATTTTTAGCATACCCTTTCAAAGTAATTGGATTCATTTTAAACATCTAAGATTGCTAATTATGAAGAATAATATGAAAACTGAAATATGGAACAACATTATAGAAAAAATGAAGAAAAAACTTCTTGGGTGGGGAATCCTATGGCTCAACCTAGTAGAGAGAGTTATATTAATTAAGGTTGTTTATTAGCTCTTCCATCCTATCAGTTTGCGATAGTACAGGCTCTAGCAAGAATCCATAAATAGATTGAGCTTGTCATCAAAGGCTTCCTTTGTCATGGAGGCAAAATAGAAATTACAAAAATCAGTTTAGTTAATTGGAATCAAGTCACTTCACCTTATGAGCAGGGAGGAATTTCGATAAGGCTCCCTGGTTTGATGAACCTTACTCTCGGAGCAAGAATAATCTGGAGAATGATCACTGGTAACTCGAGTTGGTGGAAGCATATCCTAGAGGCTAAATATTTAAATTTCTCCCACTTCTTTATTTTAAGCAAAAGGATTCCTTTAAGACCTTGTTCGCAGTTGTGGAAACTTGTTAAAAAATTAATTCCAATAATCTTTGTAAACACTTCAAGAACTCCAAAAGGAGGTAAAGATATACACATATGGAAGGACAGTATAATGGGACAGACACCAATCTCACAGCACAAATAAATTCAACCTTCGATGGATTGGTTGAATAAAAATGGAATAACGCAACTGGAGAAAATCTCTAATTGGAGTCAAGAAAATTGAATTTGGACAGGTTGGAAATCTCCTCCTATTCTTTCGGCCCTATTTCTCCAATGGGAAACCTTAACTTTCCTGTTAAAAGGTGTTGCCCCAATCAAACAAGGTCGATAGGACACCTTTAGATGGAATCCAACAAGAGGAGCATTCAGTGTTAAATAATGCTACATCAAGCTCCAAGATCAAGGGAACACTCTGTCTTGGCCCCTCTGGAAAGTAGTGTGGAAAACAAAGTCTCTTCCAAAAATAAGGATCTTCATATGGACTGTCCTAAAAGGTAAGATATTAACAGTTGATAATTTAAAGAAGAGAGGCATAGTTGGACCTTCGAGATGCCCCATGTGCAATAGTGAGGAAGAAACCATAAATAACTTGTTTATCAGTTGTAATTTTGCAAAGGCCTTTTGGAATCTCCTCATCGAAGCTATAGAAATTGACTTAAATTTCACCCAAAACACTGAGGACTTCTATTCAAATTGGAGGAACTTGTTTCCTTACACTTTCAAAATAAGAATACTATTAACATATTTTGGCTAAGCTTACCTTATTTTCTCATCTGGAAATTATGGCTCGCTACAAATAAGCAGATCTTTCAAGATATAAAATCAAATCCAAGGAAATTCACTGCCATGACTTGGGCACTAGTAGCTAAATTTATTTTTTCAAAAGGAGTTAAAAAAAATCGACAATTATCTCCTCCAAAATGAGGAAAGAACCCAGATATCTTTAGTTGTTGAAAGACAGATATATCCCCAAGCACAAATCAGAAAAGCAAACCCCAACAACAATTCTCGAAAATTGAGACTAAAGGAAGAAGAATTCCTCAAGTGGATCAGCACTCTTAAACATTCCTATATGTTTTTTGACGGGGCATCTAAATCCAACTCAGGTAGAGCTGGTGCAGAAGGCTATATTCTGAACAGTGAGAAAAATTCAAGATTGGAATTCGAATGGGGTCTTGGCACTACAGAAAATAACAAAGCAGAGGCATATGGAATTTTACTAGGATCTCACATTCTGAGAAAATATAATGAACCCGGCCATTTTTGGAGACTCCTCCATAATCATCTAGCAAATGGTGAATAATACCATTCCGAAGAATTTAGAGTTGGCACAAATCATTCTTCGGATTAGAGAAAATTTGGTTAATCTAGGAAAAGTCTCTTCTTATCATATTTTGAGAGACAACAACAAAGATGTGGATTCCTTGGCAAACAAAGCAGTTTTAAGCGATCAAGGTGAAGTCATAATAGGTAACAATGTCACATTTCAAATCATCCCATAATTGTACTCCACATATCAGCATCAAATCTCTGAAAGTTTGGAAATGCATCACCCAGAATCTGGTCATGGATTATATCCAATTATTTTATTCTACACCTCCTTGTTTTATCCCCTCTTTGTTTCCCTCTAAGATCCTCCTTTCCATTTCATATATTCTCTTGCCTCGTCCTAATGCCCTCTCAAGTCTCCCAACTATTTGTCCTCTTCCCATCATCCCTCCCCTGCCCACTTTTCTTATACCTTTCTTCCATATTAACCTCTCTACAGCGCTCCACATCTCCATTGCTCCCATTTGTTGTGCACTGGATCATTGTGTGCATTGCTCTTATTGTTGTTCCCTCTTATCGGATTATTGTTCCCTCTGCTTTGATTGTTGTTCCCTTTGATTGGATTGTTGTTCCTTCCACTCTGATTGTTGTTCCCTTTGCTCTGATTGCTGTTCTCTCTGCTCTGCTCAAGCTTGCATATCTGTGTTTGTTTCCTCTGTGATCTTTTATCGATCTCCCTGTGCTGCAATGGATCAGCCTTTCAGTACTAAGCCCACAATGCATGGGAAACAAATTCAGGATTGAGCATGTGCAGAACCTCCTTAATCAGCTGAAGGAACATAAATGAATTATATATTAGCAACAGTTTAGAAGAAAGAAATTCGTAGGATAAGTATATGTTTTTTCAATAATCAATTCCAGCTATGAAATGTATGTTTATTTGTGTTTTGAAGCAGTCTTTTAGGATCTACAAATCCAATGTTGTTGGAGGAATTCCTTGCCCTGGTGTAAAAGCACGGGACTATGATCCCAGCTGCTTGTTCCCCTCCTCCATTTTGCCTCTTTCATCAATAGTGTAAGTGGGAGCATGCTTCCTTTCCGAAGAGTAATACAAATATCCGACATTGTTAAAAAAAAAAAGTTAAAAAGTTAAGTAAAAGAATGAAAATGAAGATTATCATGAATCACATATCAATACTAGGCCATAGGCTTGATCATTAGGCTGCCCCACTCAAAAATTATTGTTTCTTTGAAAAAAAAATTGCATTTGGAATGCTTTTGCAAAAAAAAAAAAATTGCAAAAAAGGCTAGGGAGCGAAAATTTCACTCCCAAGGTCGCTCCCAAAATTCGCTCCCTGCGGGAGTGGGTTCGAGGGGGGGGGGAGCTGCTCCCCCGCAACCCTGGCTGCGTATGAGGTTTTGAGAGCCTGTTTTGGCCTGCTGGTTGTGCCCTTGATAAGTAGAAGCCTGTGTGAGTTAGTTGAGGTGAGAAAAAGGGTTAGAAGGTGTGGGAAGCCCTCTCTTGGAATTTGTGAAGGAAATTTCCAAATTCTGATTTTTTACTTCACATTTTAAATAAAATTTCTGAATTTCCAGAATTAAGGAAAATAGAGTTGTGTATGTGGGTTGTAGTGTCCTAGGTTATGGGAGACAGTTGGGGCAACCCGACATGTCCCCATCATGAGCTCATCTCGACTATGGGCAGAAACATCCAAATGTTGCATAAACGTCGCATTTTTGTGATGGGTGACTCACCACGCTGTCCATCTCAGTGTAGTTTGAGGCGCATGTGTGAAATTATCCTAAGGGCCTAACAATATGCCTTCTATCTCAATCTACCATCTCATCACAACATTCATTATATGGTTTATGTTAGCAACATCATATGATATTTTTCAAACACAACGTACAAGTTGTGCACCTACAAGATATTATTCCATATTTCCAACCTCCCCTTCTAGAAGACATGGTGCTAAATATCAAGACAAAGACCACCAAAAATAGATAGACTGCAATACATCTAGTCTGTAGAAAGACACGCATGTCTTCCCAAGCTAAGTGGATCTTACAATACACATTTGAGTAGTGGCTTTCCTATTTATAAAAAATTCAGGACAATTTCAAGTTAACCAAGGATTCTATGGTAATCACTTTGAGCTTTCTTCATGAATTGCATTGTAGATCTCAAGTGTGTGATTTTGCAGTTTGTCATGTAGTGATATGTCCTTAATAAAATGCTCTATAGAAGTTGAGATCTGATTTTTTTTTAATTCTTACATCTATATGGCACCTTAGATTTGTAACTTGCTAAGAGACTCTTGACGGTAACTTATAGTGTCATTCTTCGAAGAGAGGCCTTCACATTTAAAGTATCTCTGTTCTTTCAAGCAAGTGCACATTTCTGTTTCAAGTGTACATGCAAGCCTAAAGTTAATGAAAATATCATCTTGCATTTTTTGAGCAAGTTTTTCTCCTTGACAGTCCACAATATATATTTTAGATTTGCTCATATTGCTCGATCTTTGGCCCTTATCACTTAGTGAAGAACGTAGAACATAGTGAATAAGGTAGATAAATATTCACTGCCATTGTCACACCTAAGTTTCCTAAGAGATTTCACTACTATCTAATTCTCAGCCAAAGCTGGGAGTTTTTTTAATGAATCTAAAAATTATCATTTATTCTTAACAAAAGCAATTGCCATTATGTTAGATGCATCATCAATGTATGTAACAATGTACATTACACCACCATATCATACAGTTTGCAGTGGTTCACATATGTGGCTCTTTGTGTGATTCAGTTCAAAAAATTCTTTAAAAAGATCATGGTATCTTTAAGAAATTGTCCTAGTGATGTTTCCCATACAATTAATTTTCACACAACTCGGAAATTTCTGATGAATCCACATCCCATTTGTAACCAAGTTTCTCCCCCTCATCTCTGCTACTTTCTACATACTTGGCCCAGTCTACACTGCACAACTTCACTTTACATAACCAACTTGTTGAGACTAACATGAACATTTATGGGAACATGATTACAGTGATAAGTATGTACAAGTTATTTTATTGTGTTCCTTATACAACTCGTTGTTGCTGAGCATATGTTACAACACAAACATCGATATTGAACTCAATTTTAAATCCAAAATCTACAAATTGTTCTTAAAGAAAGTATTTTTCAAGCTTAGGCACATGCAGCACAACATTAATTCTCTTACAAGCCCTATTTGAAACTTAAACCATTATGGGGCCGGTCCCTACAACCCTATTGAGGGATGATCCCCATTGCTTCCATCGTCCCTCAAGAAAGCATACTTGCATGGGGGAGAGGGATCATATGTCAGAAACCACTCTCCATCTAGAGTGATATGATATGTAACATTCGAATCCAAGAACAGAGCTTCTCCTCTTCCCACTAAAGTTAACACGTCTACCATAAATAGCATCTCATCTCTATTAAACAACACACTATTTATCCACAACTTCCTTTTCTTCTTCTCATCTAAAATCCTCTGCTTACACTTACTGTAAAGTTATTTAACTCTCTGTAGTGACACATATTCAGATTTTGAAATGTAGACCCAAAACTACTTTACACTCCTCTGAGAATTCATCATAAGAAATTCTAACACGCCGAATTTAAACTATAGTTGGAAAAGCATTATTGGAAAATTTTAATTTGGAAGACATGCACCTAGAATACGAAAATTATTGACAATTAATAAAACAAAATGCCTTTGTAATATAAACAAAGCTTTGGAGTGAAATTTACCAAGAGAACAGTTACTATACACGCTAAGTTGGTAACTAGACCTTTGAAATAATTGTGGAAAGTTCTTGTCCACTCAGAGAAACCCGGAGTTGCAAAAACATGACAAAACACCGTGTGGCTATATACATAGGAGAAATGATAATTCGACAAACAACGTAACCATGTAAGTCTCCTTTGTCAATTCTTAAAACTTCCTTTTATAATTGCAATGGATATAAAGATATAGCTGCACGTGCAGCTATTTAAAGACACTGCACCAACAATCTATTAACAGCATGAGAAATGAATACAACATTGTGATATAGTTTGAAAATGACTGAATAAATTCAAATAGTCATCTCCAGCCAAATATCTTCAATAGAGATTACACTGAATAAATGTTGTCAGCTGCCACAACAAAGCTGGTGGTGAACGGAGAGAATCAATTGGTCGTTAGAGCTTCAAAAGATTTACAAAGCAGCTGCTCTTAATTCTCCCAATAAACTTGCAGCAGACAGATTGGACTCCACGTGCATTGAGCTTGCCTAAAGATTCAATGTTTAGTATAGGGATGTTCAAAGTTATTTAAGATAATAAGGGGAAAAATTGACTGTTTGTCGCTCTCCTTTCCCGTCACACATTACAACAAGTACAAAGACATAACTAGTTATTGCAGAGTCAAGAAAGAAGCCCGTCCAAAGAAGCAAATCAGATATCAATAAGTGAACACGGGACTTCATTCTAAGTTTCCATTTTTTTTTCAATGAGAATACATCTGGAAAGGAAAATAAACTATGTAAATAGGAATGTGGATCAAGCAACCCGAATTTTGTTCGATAGGGTTCTGTCTCACTGTAAATGAAGTCACATGAAGCAATCCAATCATAAATATTGCCCATACTTTGACCTCTTATTTAGATTGGTCAAAGTAAATGAAGTCACATGAAGCAATCCAATCATCTTTTCAATGTCCATAGATTCTCAAGCGAGTTAGCATCCTTGGTTCTATCCGATTCAGCTAAAGCCTAATTAACGTCATAAATATTGCCCATACTTTGACCTCTTATTTAGATCTGACTTCCAGATTAAGGTTATTGGTATACTTCAAGTACTTTGACCTCTTATTTAGATCTGACTGCCAAATTAAGGTTATTGGTATACTTCAAGTATTATCAAGTAGATGTACATCTCCACTCCATTCTTTCAGTAGCAGCTAAAAAGTTCGACTGAATAGTTGACATCTTGAAATCATGTCAAATAAAGAGCCAAACAGAGCTTCAGATTCAGAGTCCAATTCTCAGAAGTAATCAGTTTTATTATTAACTAGAGGCCTATGAATATTTTGGCTCCCTGTGGTCGATCTATTCATAGAATACAATTTTACAAGATGTGAACATCTGACATTAGGGCTGAGAACTGACTCTTTTCAACTCTTTTATATTTTCATCGCACGTAATATGCAATTTAATACGAAGGTTGGTCAGGAAGCAATGATGTTCCAGGCTTAAGGATTTCGGATTCTGAGCATAAAGGGCTTTTAACACAGAACGATATACCTGTAACTCCATCTCATGTGTTTTTGTCCTTTGCTCCATGACTTCTGTTAGATCGCTATGCTTAAACCGTTTGACATTATTGCATTTTCCTTTTTGAATGTCACCGAACGTTCCATCTCTTCTGTCATCATGGACATAAGGCCTTTTGAGTCCTTTCAAATGAGGGGCAAGCAAATTACTTCTCCAAGGCACAGCTTCAACACTCTTTAATCCATTTTCATGATTAGAAAACTTGGGCGTTCTTGAATCTTTGACAACTTCGTTAGCATTGAGAAAATTTGAGCGTTCTTTCAGTGTTATCCTCTTTCCTATCAAGCCACATTGTCTTCTCTGCTTGTTTACTTCTTGTTCAGGCTGCTGTTGGAATTGCACGTCAGTTTGCATATCTCCAGGAGATGATGCTACAGAAGTTTGCTCACTGTTTTCAACCATGGGACAATTTCCATCATAGATGACATCACCCGATTGCTACAAAAAAGGGAAAATAATACATTAGCCATCCTATCATGGAAGGACAAAAAGTCTTCCCAAGTTCACTATGAAACATAATAATGCAAAGTTTTGAGACAAAACTACTCAAGCTAAATAGAATTACGTTAATCTTACAAGGCAAGGATTAATGCTTACACACAGGCAGGGATGTGAAAACATAAACCCATCTACAATGTAGTAAGCTTAACGAACCCTACTTGTATAGTGTATACAGATAGATACAACGATGTATAGTGCATGCAGATGGATACAACGAAGTTGAAGTTTCAGATTTGCAAGAATGGACAATATCACTATCATCTTTTAGAGCCCTAATTTATCTCCAAACAAAAAAGTATTAGAGAATTCAAAATTTTCCGAAAAGTTTGAAATTTGCTCTGGAAATGTAAATTGGCATTGATTTTGATTTTTACATGCTTAAAGTAAAGGTTCAAACCCAACTTTACACTTCATGATCATTAGGCATGGAAACAGTCTACACCAGTTCATTCATGCAATAGATGATGTGTTGGACCTCCCAATTGCACAATAAGTATGGGGTTATGGTTTGAACCTTAAGTTCAATAAACTAAGAATCTACAATGTAGTAAGCTTAACCAACCCTACTTGTATAGTCTATGCAGATAGATACAATGATGTATAGTGCATGCAGATGGATACAACGAAGTTTCAGATCTGCACGAATGGACAATATCACTATCATCTTTTAGAGCCCTAATTTATCTCCAAACAAAAAAGTATTAGAGATTTCAAAATTTTCCGAAAAGTTTGAAATTTTCTGTGGAAATGTAAATTGGCATTGATTTTTATTTTTACATGCTAAAACTTAAGGTTCAAACCTAACTTTACACTTCATGATGATCATTAGGCATGGAAGCAGTCTACACCAGTTCATTCATGCAATAGATGATGTGTTTGACCTCCCTATTGCACAATAAGAATGGGGTTATGGTTTGAACCCTAAGTTCAATAAACTAAGAAAAAAACAATAATTTAAACTCTTTTAATCACCTCATATTTAAAACAATTTTCTTGGAAATGATTAAAATATATAGTGAATGTAAGAGCTCATTTATGTCATGGATAAATGAATCTCAAATTTGCATAAATAGACAATATCCCTATCATTTTTTAACCCTAATTCAATTGATATTTTAGAGATTTCAAAAAAATACTCCAACCTAATTTGGAAAAACAGATGGTTGTTGATTTGATTTTGACAGAGTCAAACTCAGTATTCTAACTCTGCACTCCATATTTATTAGAAACTGAAAAATTATACCAGTTTATTCATTGCAATCTTAATGAGTGCACTAGATAATGTACTCAATCTAGCCCAGCCCAGGGGGCGCATCATGTTGGCCAGAGAACTTATTGTTAATGTGTTCGTGTGGTTGAGCAAGTCACAAGTTCAAACCTCAGTTACCCATACACTGTGTAGGGGGCTGTACAATTGCACCCCAAAGTTATAATGGCAAAAGATGGGAATCAACCCCTTATTCGAGTAAAAAAACTCATGGCTACCAACTCCGCCAGCATAATAATAATATACTCAATCTTACACCATCAAATCTCCCCCACCATTAAATCTCCCCATTATGCTTTGAACCCTAATAATAATAATATACTCAATCTCACACCATTAAATCTCCCCATTATGCTTTGAACCCTAGGTTTACAAAATTACTTATTAGCAAAGAGTACGAACGACATTGAATCACAAACTCTTTTAAAATAATTTTTAGAACACAATTAAGAGAGAGTGAATAAAAAGTCCATTAATTAACATCTATTATCTATGGAAGAACAACCTATTTTTGTATGAATTTGGCTACAAACAATGTAATAACTCTAACTGGAACTCAATATTCTATGAAATCCATATTCAATGACTCTAATTGGAACTCCATATTATATGAAGAACATCACTCATAAATTGAAATTGATAACAGAAAAGAAAGAAAAAATAAATAGAATTACTGTAAACGTGTTACCTGTGAGTACAACAGAGACCATCTTCCTTTGGACCATAGTTTAGCATCGCGTAGTTGGGAGAGATAAAATTTGTCATAGAGGCCGGTGTGAGAATTATGGATTAAGAAATACGTCGCCGCGTGCACGACTTGGATGACAGTGCCCAGCCACCAGCAACCTTTGTCATAAAATTCAACTACATCCCCAACAGAGTAAGAATGTTTCTCTGAGAAAGAGAGAGGAATGGGCCTCACTTGGGTGGCTGGCACATCTTCTTCTGTCAAAGGTTGTCCGTTGTCATTGAGGAGTTCACAATTGTCGGGGTCGTAACGTATCTTGTAACGACGCCCTCGCCCTCGCCCTCGCCCAGGTGGCACATATGCAGCCATGAGGACTCCTTCCAGCCAAGCACTGCGATACCTATACTCACTACTCCGCACCTCCACTCTCAACCCCAACATCAACCTGTTCAACATCCTTAATGCACCCGCAATCCAAAGACTGACGAATACCTCCCTGCTCAGTTGCAATCCAAACGAAAGACTGACAATGGTATTCGTTTCCTATGAGGACGAATACCTCCCTGCTCAGTTGCAAAACAAAGACTGACAATGGTATTTGTTTCCTACGAGGAGTAGAGGGGTTGCGTCTTAAATATAATCGAGAAAGAAACAAAAATGGTATATCATGCGCTTCCTCTGGGTTGGGGAACATATAAATAAAGGGCAGCAAGACCAAGAGGGCTCGAGTGTTTAACTATGCAGCAGTGCATACATATTTAAAGAGAAGTACGGTGATGACAAGCTGGCTAGGTAGATCGTAGGGCGTGTGTTTTGGTCCCATTGAGATTTGAGATTTCATTTTTAGATTTAAATAAAATTTTATTGAATTTGTATATTGGTGTTTTTATTTTTATTTTTACATCTCTAAATATGGGATTATGTTTAACATTATGTAATTTACCTAACTCAATTATTAATTTTTTATTTTATTATTCTTCTACTTATATTTTTTGGCATTTTATATTTAATGTTATATTTAAATGTATTTGACAATATAAGTTTTGAAAGAAAACTAATTATATTTCATAACCAAAATATTTAACAACAAACTTCAAATTGCTACTAACCAAGTAGAAAGAAAGAAAGAAAGAAAGAAAGAAAGAAAGAAAGAATTTTTAATGTCCACGAGGCTAAAAATAGCTTATGGGACAGATTGCTTCTCTATCCGACTCTTGTATTCGGCCCTTTTCCTGTGAAGTTTTACAATGAACACTCCCAGCGTATCGACAAACTTTTCGCTGAATAGATTATCCCAAGAATTCGCTGCCAGAATACCTGCATAGTTTTCTCTGGTGTCCTTGAAGGCCTCACATTCTAGAATGAAATGTTTTTCTGTTTCCACTTTTCCGGAGGAGCAAAAAATACATACTCTTTCTTCCCACATTTCTTTTGGCCTTTTCCAGTGCCCTGTTTCACAACTGAGTTGATGAGAATTAGTCCTTAATTGAGCAATAAGAATTTTAGATCTCCAAGAAATATCAGCCCCTATGTATGCCTTTTGTTGATGGTTATGTGTGGGGTTAAACTCTTCTATGTAGTACTTCTTCTTTCTCTCTAGCTCTTTCTTCCAAGTATGTTTATGGAATTTATCCATAACAAAAGTTTTTATCTCTTTACTGTTTGTAGGACACATGCTCAAGCAAATACCCCATTTACTAAACCAATTGTTATTTTGCCGCATCCAAGTCTTCTGTCTTTTACACAATCTGTCACTAAACACAACCTTAGGCCATCTATCCTCTTCCATTTGCTCAATTTTTTTCAGATACCTTATGACTCGTACCATAGCAATTGCTTCAATAGGAGCAGCCCCTGTTTCACTTAACAGGATAGCATAAGGAACTGCACTTTTAATTTTGAATTTGTTTGTAATCAAACGTTTCTGAATTTTCTCAATTTGTTTCCACTGCATCTTGGTTGTGCTGCTGGCCCATAGTTCACAACCGTAAAGAATCACCGGAATCACTAGAAGCTCAAAAAGAGTTAGGGTGGTTTTCCAGTCCCACAGCTCTGCCTCTCTACACCTGTTTTGAAGAGCATAAAATGCTTTCCAACCCCCTAAAGTTCTTTTCTTTCTACAACCATCCCAACTTAAATTTCTGTTGAAGTCAATTCCGAGGTATTTGTAATCTGCAACTTCTTCCAAAATGCTGCCTCCAAAATAGAACTTATGTTGGTCATGCTTTCTTTTGTTAGAGAAAACCACTACTTTCGTTTTGCTAATATTGACTTGCATCCCAACCCTTTTACAAAAATTAATAAGGAAAATCCAAAACCTTAACTTAAGCCTAGTGGTAATCCCACACTACAATGATGTGAAGGCATTACAAGACCAAGAAAAAGGCATCAAGTCCTTTTATAACTATGCTTTGAGAACAAAACATTTCTAAAGGGGAAGGAAATGTAACAGATATAAATATATATAAATATAAGATAAATATCATTAAATAATAATTAATGAGTAATCATTAGCAATAATGAAAGGACGTGACTCTTAATAAAATTACATGACTTTTAATGAAAGTGTACTTCTACTTAGGTATATATACATGGCCCTCAATTGTAATCCACTCATATCATTTTACTGATGATTTAAAAAAAAAATATCTATTTATATACTTATTGATGAGCTAGCTTTGGTTATCACAATAAAAATATATGTAAATTGACTAATTAGTGTGGTTGATTGCTTTGTAAATGTTTTCCTAGTCGAGGATGTGCGATTTCTTATGCCAAATGAACTAGTTGAGTAGATAAATGCAGATATTGATGCCTAGTATGGTAGTCATAAATGGTATTATGGTATTTATTGATCAATATGGACATAAGGTAGTTACTTGGTCATTTTTAGTTTCAAGAAAATGTGACCAATGGGTTGTTTTTTATGGATACTCCACAAGAGATGAAAATACTTTTTTGACATATCAAGTGCACTTGGGAATTGTGAGGTGCATAGGGTAGTAGAACATAAGACTATGTGATTGACAAGAGGATGCGTATGTGGTTCCAAGTTAAGATATTGAGGCTAGTGGTGGTATTGCTTAGCATAGTGGTGATTTGTCAATATGTGATTGTGATGCATATGCAGTGACCTTTTTTAGGGTGGTCGTTAGCAACTAATTGCTATTACTATTGTCGTTACTAGCATTAGAGTTTCATGTGCTAGTCGTTTAACTAAATGAAACACTTAATTTGTCCCTCCATCAACAACGCCTTCCATATATAAACCATCTAACATTAACCCTGCTAAAATTATAAATAATTTTTCATAAATGGGTGCATGGGGCACATCCTTTTTCTTGAGGTTCATCAACTATTGTTGATAGATACCACATAATAAAGAAATAGAAATGGCTTTTAACACATAGCCTATATAGAATAGAAGGCATTGTTTTCTTTAAATGAGGATCCAACATGTCCATTAGTGTTAATCTCAATCTTATTTGAACATGTCTCCACATTAGTAGTTCTCTTCTAAATACATGAGTTGTGTAACCATGATGAGTCTAATCCATGGGAGACAACACTTGCATTTTAATTTATTCATTATGCATTGTAGCAGTGCTTTCGAATGAAAGAAGACCATTACTACACCTATTTAGTTTGAGAGCACTAATGCAACATATTCTATTAAAATGATTATAGAACATTAATGTGCACTTCTTTTGTAAATCGTTATGGACCATTAGTGCTCTTCCTATAAAGAATGCACTCATCTATATTAATTAAAATTATTATTGAAATAATAACCACCTCATTTACAATTCTATTTTCTATCAACTAGCATTCTCGTTGTCGCATGTGTGGGAATCAAGATTCAAGAGAGAGGGAAACAGAGAGAGATTCAATGACTTCAATTACAAATTTTATGCATTCTCTCCTAGGGATGTTGACCTCCTAAAATATTATCAGGATGATAGATAAATGGAGGTGAAAAACAACTTCATGAGATAATTGATGAAATGTTGGGATCATGTTCCAAAGGCATTGAAGGTGGAGATGGAAAATTAGTTTTCCCTTATAGATTATGAAATATATTTCATTTATCACTTATTTAATAAGAGAAAACATTATCTCAATTCCCCTAATGTTCTTGATCATGCTCTCATGGAGATGTAGAATACATATGTCCTTAAGTATGTCAGTCTTGTAATTTCCTATGTACATGACTTCTAAATGAAGGGGTTAATCGTAACATTCTCCAACTTTATCATCAAGAGGTCTAAGTTGTTAGTATTATTCTTACATCACTTTCAATTTTCCTTGATTATGGACAGACATAGGTTTTGGTATAGTGTACTATGTTTATTACACAATTGAACAATATTTAAGTGGATTAAAAACCTTGGTTTACATATGTTAAATTACTTGTATTACTTGTAAATATGAAATATAAAAAAAAAAAAATGCAAAAACAAAAACAAAAATACAAGAGAAAAATAATAGAATAAAAAATTTCAATTTTATTATCCAAGGAAAGCTTTGTGACACCTTCGGGGAGATCTTCAAAATAATTGGCTTCTCCTTTAACCTCCTCCTTTGGAGGGTCCTTTATGAATCCTATACCTCAAAATATGGTAACTCTCTCTCTCTGGAAAAAAATGGCAATGGTAGAGTGAGAACTCAAGGTCTATGAGCTTGAATGGTAGAGAATCATAACTTGGACAATGAAATGGTCTTGTCGAATGAGGGAGAACACTTATCATATTTATATTCAAATAATTATTATATTTGATATGGTTTAAATAGTAAAAAATGATTATTGGACCAAATCAATATTTAACCCCCATTAATTTTTTATCATTATTTTCTTTTTATTGATTAAATATGAGAGTAAAAGGTCCAACCGTGGCTTATGACCTTTATTATGGGTAACTAACTCAAGAAAAATGATTTATTAAGTTAATTAATGAAATAACTTATAATAATGGATTTATTGAATTAGTTCCATATGAATGGGTAAAATGGGCGAAATTGAGATAAATTGAATGGAATTTTGGATTATTTTTGTATAAATAAATAAAATTGATGAAAACAACCCTTGAGGAGCAGCTCAGATGGAAATGGTTGTGTTTTGAAGTATTATATAAACTATGAGATATGAGCTTCAATTCCCCTTATTAACATGTGTCTGCAAGATGGGTGTACATAGGCACCTAAAGGTTATATTGGTAGCGGTGGGAATCAACCCCATGTCAAACAAGTTTGAAACTGGCCTAGTTGCTTATTCTTCTAGATACAAAAATATAAAATAAAGTGGATGAAAATAACTAAGGAAAAGTGGTCCTTTAGGCTATTTTCATGGGTTTTTTTTTATGTGAAAGTGGGTTTTAATGTGGGAAAATCATCTAACAAAGTGTTTTTTGATAATCTTAGTAATTTTGGCAAAGTGGTCATTTTTATGTGATAACACGAGGTGTAGAGAGGGCTACATTCCCATAATGATTGTAGTTGTGTGATATATTTTTTGAGACCATCCACTTTACCTACATGCAATTACCTCCTCGACTATCCACTAACCATTATGCATAAGCACACTTTGGATATGATGATGCCCAATGATATTGTGACGTATTGTATCATGTTGAGGAGTTTTTTTAACTATGATTGACATGATATATGGTCTAGACAAGATTGATCTAGGATTTGTGTCATATCACTATGTAAACATTTGTCAGTGTGTGGTTGACAACCTCCCATTTCCTTATGGTGAGCCAACTAATGAGAAAGGTAAATATAATTAAGTACCTTTTAGTTAAGAAAAATGATTTTATACCGTGTTTAACAAGTATGATATTTTTAATAAGATTACGTGTAAATTGACTAATTAGGGTGGTTGATTATTTTGCAGTTTTTTTCTTAGTTCTTATCCTAAATGATCTAGCTAACAAGTTAAATGATATCAATGGTGTATATGGTAGTGGTAAATGCATTATGGTTTTTGTCAATCAATATGGACGCATGGTAGCTACATGAACAATTTTAGGCTTAAGGAAATATGACCAATGGGTTGTTTCTCACAGATTGTTCCATGAGACATGTCAAGACATTTTTTTATTTATAATGGGTGTGCCCAAGGAATTGTGAGCTGCATCTGGTAGTGGAATATAAAACTATGTGATTAACAAGAGGATGCATATGTTTTTCAAGTTATGGTGTTGAGGTTGGTGATCATTCTTAAGTTAGTGGAGTTGTGTCAATAGGCATTGGTGTTGAGGGTAGTTGTAATACCTTGATATATGACATTGTTGAGCGTGGTTGTTAAGAGGTGGTTGGTACTAGTATTGTTGTTTCAAGTAGTAGTGTTTTCCATACTAGTGATAATGATCCATGTTTAGATATAATTTCTATGGACACTATATTATGATACTCCACCATTTGACTTAGATTGGTATTTTGTAGATATTCGTTTTTTATACTCATGCTATAATATAGATATTACTTGAAATGTATTAGCTTTTACTTTTTCTATTACATGTTAATTTGATATATGTCATGATATGTTTTGTTACATTTATTATTTGATACATAGTTTTAGTTTATCACATTGCATATAAATGTGATGCATTATCAAGTCACTGACTCTATATAGGGTTATTTTCATTTTGCACAATGCATCATTTGATTTGATACATGGTTAAATTTTGTCAAACTATCATTTTCTCAATTTTTCTCCAAGGAAATCTTTGTGGGATTCCCCCTTCTTCAATAGAATATTTTGATGGAGGGTATCTTAACCATCAATGATATTATCAATTGATGATCCCAAGGAAATAAATTGAATTTGAATCTATGACCAAGAAAAAATTTAGGGGCCAATATTCACAAGTGGGCTAATTTTCCATATTTTTTCAAAAAAAAAAATGATTCGTCAATTTTCATTTTTTCCAAAAGTGATTCACCCAAATTTTATAGTATTCAAATATTTTCTTTTAAAAACTGCCCAAATTATATAAAGACTATATAAAATCATTAGAAATTACATCCTTAAAAATTTTCCCTGCCATTGACCTATTGCCTCCCCATCAAGAACATGCCTTAGGGAAATCGTTTAATTAATTGAGCTAACTCATGGAGTTATTTATTTAAATTTAATGATGAATAAGAAAAAAATATCATCTAAATTGTCAACGAGTTACAAACAAGACATAAAGTCACAACGAATCCATTTCATGCATAATAAAATCCACTATGAAATAATTAATTGATTTATAGTTGGTTAAAGGGAACAAAGGTTGAACATGGTGGGTGCATCCTAACATTTTTTTGACTTATTTTATGGCACACTGATTACTTGATATATATTGGTTTTGATTTTTGTGACACATATTAATTTTACATATAGCTATATTTTGTAACAATACTTTGTAAGCTAGATTTTTAATTCTACTGATTAAATGAAAATGTCACTATATAGAACAAGTTTAGTTGTTGTTATGATATTGGAGAAACCATACCAACAATAATAGATTATCTATCCATAATGTTTGAGATAAATTCAAAATAAAATAAAAAAATGCCTAGATAATCAACATTTACATGAGTATGCTTCTAATTCCATAACCTTTGAAAAAAAAACTTAGAACAAACACTCCAAAATATTATATACCTAAACATGCTAACTATTAGAAAATGGCATGGAAATCGACACTAGGAAAAGGTTGGTGGTTCTCAGTGGCATCATTGTGCTTGGAAGGAACTTGAGAGGAAGAAGAGGGAAGCCTAGAGTTGATTTCCTTTAGTTGGAGCATGACTCCATCCAACTATAGTAGAACCTCCTCCCTATCTTCATCCCTATCCTAAATAGTTTTTGTAGTACCCCACTATATTTGGCGTGATATTTACATTATCTTGATTTTGAGACAACATTATGACATGCACATTACTCTTTAAGGACATTATAAGTGATGATATGACTCTTGTTATTTCATGTGATGATGAGTTATGATGTAGTTATTTCAATTCAATAGACTATGTTGATCATTATGATATATGTGTTTATTGATGATTCTGATGATGTTCTATCATATTTATGTATTTTGATGACTATATTTGTGATCATATGTTACTAATAGTTGTTTAAGGTGGTAGGAGACCACCTTGGTGCACATGTGCATGATGAGTGAGCAATTTTGGCTTGGGTCATTTGAGTATAGTTAATGCTATAATTTAATTTGTGAATAAAATATAATGACATGATTTTTGATGATATGTTAGTGTTCTGCATGAATGTAATATCCCCAAATGGGATATTTTACTAAATTTGGGTAAATTTACTTAAACCCCAAATTATGTCGTAAAATCAACATGTATTTAACAGAAGATTGCCATGTAAAATAAACATACAAACACATGTAATTCCATAACACCATACTGCAAGAAAATATCTCAACTTTATTATAATATCACTGGGGTTAAGCTGAAATGAAAGATAGCTGAGATAACTGAAATACAACTGGCCTTAAGAAAATCTGTTGCACTGCTACACTGCAATGGTCCCTCCAACAACAACTACCACTGAATCCACTGAAGCACCTGTTGAAAATCTGAATGATCCTCACTCCAATATCTCTGAAGCTTTGCGAAACTTTTGAATGAAGTCTCCTCAAAGAGAGTTGGGTTTCCGTCCAACACTCACAAATCACCCGAGGTTTTCCATCCTAGGGCAACGACTCGAGTAGAGAACCACGTCTCGAACCTCTCACATAAGAAAATGATATGATCCAAAGATATCTCTAAATGGCCTCCATCCTTTCTTTTATAGATCTCTTGGATCCTCTAGAGCCTTATTTTATTATTATTTTATTCATGGAGCACTTTTCCCTCTTATTAAAATATTCCTTTTTAATGCATAAAAGAGTAAATTGGCTACCACGTCTCCTCTGGTCACTGAAACTCGTGTCCAACCGTCCCATCATTTAGGTATCCTTGTCCCGGTTCCAATGAGCTATTACACTAAGGTGTTCTATCATGTATTCCTCCCGGAATGCCACCTTGAGCGTAATTAACTTAGTTAAGCCCAAAGATAAATCAATGTTTCGAAAGTTATTAGAATGCACCGAAACAAAAGGCAAGTTGCTCGGATGATGTAATACATCAAGCGAATGTCACCATACCTCATAGAAACTCCTCAAAACTTCTCCAAAATTCCCCTGAGCTCGCTGATGGCACCAACTTGTACCTGTGACCTGTTTGCTCCTAACTCTAGAAGTCCAACCTAACCCTGTCGTAGGTGACACCAAAAAAAAGGGAATATTACAGACGTTCTGCCCCAAGATTGCTTGCCCTCAAGCAATCCAAATATGTGGGCCACCCTGTTGGCCCGATGCAACTGAGACCCAATGCCCGGATCCCATACAAACCCCTGGGTGTTGCTATGCACTTGTGTTAAGCCCCCTAGAGTAGTCCCCTCAATGTCAAGATCCCAAACTGATCTCTCATTGTACCTGTCATCAAACAATCCTCCCGAACCCGAACGCCACCATGGCCAATCATCACCCAAGTCCCACGGCTTGAACTGCGCACTGCCTCTGGCTATAGTTGCTGCTCTATGAGGCGAATACCATGACTCTTGTCATGTTGTAGCTATGACTGTGTAAGTTGTCCCACCAACTATGTACCAACTCATCACCTTTCTCTAATTCAACCCCTGACTCAATCTAATGTTGATCCTGCTCCCCTGAAACCAGGATGGAATGTTGAAGAAATGTCGATCTGTACCCCACTACTGACTGGAATCTATATCATCTGCCATGTCTAAGGGCCCCTGCTCCCCTGTGTTCCCTACGAAGAAGATTGTACCATCAAGAGGGTACCAACTCATAATATCCCGCCAATCTATCCTAGAAGAAGAATCCAATGAAGTGACAATTGTATACAGAACATGCCTGGAGTGATGTTGCCAGTTCTTAATCAACTTGCACTAATCTATCCCGTTTACTGACGAGATCTGCCTGCAGAAGAAGGCCCCCCCTCTAAAATTGGCCAACGTGGGCAAGATATGCTACAGGCCCCATCGATGTACTCCTTGAGAGTGCTACTCCTTGAAAGTACTGCAACTCTGCTGACTGCATGTGCATCTATCTGCACCACATCATTGTGTCGGCTCAAAGATGGATGCTCCACCTTCTCCAACAACGCCCCCCTCTCTTGATTGGCAATGTCATGCTCCTGCTGTCTACTAGCCCCCCGTAGAACTATCCCATCAACCTCCAACATCTCCCGAGGATTAGTATCTGAAACTAATGTCACCATACTAGATGCTTGTGCATCTGTCTGCTCCTCCTCAATGGCTGACCCTAAGGTTAATCGCACATCCACCACCGACTCAATTTGAGCCTCCATCTGGCTCTCCCCCAATGGAATATCATGCATGATATGCATAGCCTCCTCCTCAGCTAACTCATGCTCCACCATATGTTGCTTCGGCTGAATCATCACAAGTGACTCATCATCCTGATTATCTCCCATCGAATCCCCAGACTGCTCACTCTGCACGCTGGAAGACAAATTCGGCATACTGTCATCAACTCTAGACGACTGCTCATGCTCCCTAGAGGCATCCTCATATGACCCCAGGGACTCATCTGAAGAAGAGTACTCGTCTTGGAATACAAAAGGAATGTCCTCCTGCTCTGCTTCTGTCACATCATCTGCAGCACTCAAGCATGAGTGATCAAGCCTCCAAGGTTCTTTGCAGATGAAGCAAAGTCCCTTCCTCCTCAGCTTGTTCTTGCTGCCTAATCCACCAAATTGGAGTAGCTCCTCCCTGGTCAACACTCTCCTCAAACACCCAATGTTTTGCTCAACCAAACTCTCGGCCAGTTTATAAACAACAGGTGAAACCAATTTTTCTCTCCAACAAATGGTCAAAAACCTAGTCTGCATCATCTTGCAAATGTCATCATTATTACCCATGACTCTAGCCATGATTTCGAAGATCTTGATCCTCTTCTCAATGGAAAGACCTGAGATGTTATGTAGATCCTGAAGATTCTCTTCTATTTGTTGGAAAACTTTCCACACAATGTCATCATTATAAGGAAGCATAGGTGAAGTTCTTCTGATAATCTCACTGAGATAAGAAGCTACTATAAGTGTGACTCCTTCATAAGGATGCTCCAAGAATCTTGGATGAATAAAAGCAAGCATTATTGGTTTGAGTGCCCAATTTAGGACCCTCAAATATGATTGGCTCACTTTAGGAAGATGTGAATCTAGCTTCTCCAAATTAAGGAAAGTTTTTTCCATCATCTTTAGGTTCTTCAAATTAGATCCAACTGCAAAGAGCCAATTCCCTACCTCAAACTCTTTTTGCAAATCCCTTATCTGCTCTAGCTATAAGATGGCATGTATCTCCTTTGAAAAGGGTTTATTGTTTGGTTTTTCTCTTTGATCCAAGAAAGCATTGCAGCTCCAACCACCTTGTTCAAGTGATTTTTCAAACTACAGTTGATACTAAATTCTTTCTAAGTCATTCAAGTTTTTTAAAGATTTTTACACAAATTGGGCTTTAGAAAAATCATTTTTGCACAACAAGATGAATTCATCCTAACAAAGCAATCTAAACAATATTAAGTGAGAAAAATGTTACCCCATATGCAAGGAAATGATCTCTCCTCAAACTCTGCGTCAACTTTGGAAATTTTGCAACTGCTAGCTGGAAGGAACCCTTGTTTGAGCCTCCAAAAGTGCTCAGAAAATTCTGCCAAATTAATCTTGGCCTCTCCACCACAAACCCATAAATTATTTTGACAAATAAGACCGGTAGCCCAAGACCCAAAATTTAATTTTACTCCTTCCCACTAGCTGCCAAATAATTTTGTATGTTTGGGGCACAAAAAATCCCCCAAAAATTCTACAAAATTAGGAGCCAACTCCTTGACCCGTGGCTGACAAAACCCAGAAATGTTTTGGGCTAATTATGATTGACCAAAAATGTTCAAATAGTGTGAAATCTCAACAAACCAACAATTCACCCTCCTATAAGAATGACGATTTCAGACACAAATATCGCCCACAAAATTCTGAAATTTTTACCAAAAAATCCTTTCACAATACCCAGAAAAACCCAGAAATGGTTTTTCCAAGTCACGATTGACCCCAATAGCAAGTTCCTCCAAAAACTGCGTTGCTGCTCCTAGACTACATTTCTACATGACTTCGGCCTCTGATTTACCCACTGAAAACTGCTCAGAAAATTCTAGGCATTTAGGAAGGTGATCCTTCCCCAAAAGCCAGAAAAACTCAGAAAGGGTTTCTTCTAATTCCAACCTTTAAAATATGACCCTTTGTAGTTTTGCCCTCTTCCAATTTTATTTTTTGGCACTGCAGCTGCTACTATCAATCACTGCTCTCCAAATAATGGGATGGAAACAAAAATGACATGTTCAGCTCACTTGTAACATTGCAATTTTGTTGAATGCTTAATAAATGGGACACAATTTTACTTTGGGCACATAAATTATTGAACCCACGAATTGTTCAGCAATCAAACTTCAACCTGGCCTTTCAATATAACCCACGGCTGAGCCAATATCCACGCTCTAATACCACTGTAATATCCCCAAATGAGATATTTTACTAAATTTGGATAAATTTACTTAAACCCCAAATTATGTTGTAAAATCAACATGTATTTAACAGAAGATTGCCATGTAAAATAAACATACAAACACGTGTAATTCCATAACACCATAATGTAGGAAAATATCTCAACTTTATTATAATATCACTGGGGTTACAAGCTGAAATGAAAGATAGTTGAGATAACTGAAATACAATTGGCCTCAAGAAAATCTGTTGCACTGCTACACTGCGATGGCCTCCAAAACTGAACCGTTGCACTCTCCCTTCGGCAACAACTACCATTGAATCCACTGAAGCACCTGTTGAAAATATGAATGATCCTCACTCCAATATCTCTGAAACTCTGCGAAAATTCTGAATGAATTCTCCTCAAGGAGAGTTGGGTTTCCATCCAACACTCACAAATCACCCGATGGTTTCCGTCCAACACTCACAAATCACCCGAGGGTTTCCGTCCTGGGGCTACGACTGAAGTAGAGAACCACGTCTCGAACCTCTCACAGAAGAAAATGATATGATCCAAAGATATCTCTCAATGGCCTCCACCATTTCTTTTATAGATCTCTTGGATCCTTCTAGAGCCTTATTTTATTATTATTTTATTCATGGAGCACTTTTCCCTCTTATTAAAATATTCATTTTTAATGCATAAAAGAGTAAATCGGCTACCATGTCTCCTCCGGTCACTGAAACTTGTGTCCAACCGTCCCATCATGTAGGTATCCTCGTCTCGGTTCCAATGAGCTATTACACTAAGGTGTTTTATCATGTATTCCTTCCAGAATTCCACCTTGAGTGTAATTAACTAAGTTAAGCCCAAAGATAAATCAATTTTTTGAAAGTTATCGAAATGCACCTAAATGAAAGGCAAGCTGCTCGGATGATGGAATACATCAAGCGAATGCCACCGAACCTCATAGAAACACCTCAAAACTTCTCCAAAATGCCTCTGAGCTCGCTGATGGCACCAACTTGTACTTGTGACATGTCTACTCCTAACTTTAGAAGTCCAACCTGACCCTGTCGTAGGTGACACAAAAAAAAGGAATATCACAATGAAAAAGTTAGATGTTTGTTCAAATGATTAACACATTGGTGATGGATATATATGGAGTAGATTGAAATTTTGTGGAAGGGGACAATGTCCCTTATTCCACCCATTAACAGTCCCATTGTGACTTGAATTGGAGGGTGTCAAAACACCTTCAGTTTGAAGTTCACGATGTTGTGAGGGTGGACAACGGATTCAATCACTTACGAGGATTTACTGAGGGGTGTGCATCAAGTTGGAATACTTGATCCTTGGCACTATTAGACAGAGGACGAACTAGGAGCTAACAATGGCCTCCATTTTCATGCCCATGTTCCCCTATTTTAGTCATTGATGTCTAAAGGAAAAGCAATGTGACACCCTTAGAACTCTATGAATAATTTTTTGAAGGGCCCGACTAGCTTGGCATCCTTGACACTAGGAGATTAAATGGAATTCATGGTTATGTTGGTGAATTAAAATACAAAAATAAATGAGACCAATAAAATAGATAATTCAAATTAAATAATAATCAAAGTTTAAAGTTTGGGGGATGGGAAATAAGTATATACTTCTAGAGTTGAACTTAAAGATAAATGAAATATTCCCTCTAATCACCTTCACACACAAGGAATTTCCCATAACAACATAAACCATTTAAAAATTTAAAATATTCTAAGATATAGGGGAGGAATAAAATCTAAACTAGAAAATAATATTGATTCAATGGGTGATACATATTTATAGAAAAAGGTGGGGTGTGGGGGAAGGGATGGGAATGTGCATAACCAATTTAAAAAGGGGGGAAAATTCATGAGAGAATCTCATGTGACTAATGCATAAATAAAAATCTCAATCTGACATTTAATTGAGAAAAAGTAGGGGCATATGGGAACAATAATATGATACATGCATGTTGACTCTAGTTTTTAAACACCAATGAACCAAAACAGGGAGTCTAAGTTTGGATCAAGGGACAACTAAGAAACATTTGTGGGGGAAAAAATTAAATTTTAAAAGAAAATAAGAAAAAAAATCATGAGAGCCCTCATAAAATTTCAACACTTGGATGGGTTAATAATCAGAATTTTGGATTAAAGTAAATATTTATTTTTTCATGAAAAGCCAAGTGGTGCTACCAAAAGATTCTATAAAATGGAAAGCAAGCTAAGATAACCTCACCTTTGGATGCACCTTAATGTTGGATGGATATCTAAATGTTATTTTTCTTTTGAGTGACTATTAGAGATTTGTTCATGAGTTTGATGTGTGTAGAGTTTCTATTGAGTGAGAATATCTTGAGTTTTAGAGCTCATCTCCACATTGCTAATGTGTTCATCCCTTATATAGCTCCATTTCAGCTCGAGGGTTCATGGGGAAGAAGAGTGTCCAAGGAAAGGTTGGGACGTCAACTGGTGGGTTAGTGAAGTTGGTTATGTCTCAAGAATTTGCCAAGTGCATGGGGATTACATTAAGGAAACATAGGGAATTCAATAATTAGAGTTTATCATTCAATTTCATTGGTGAAAAATATTTCTCAATTTATATTTTGAGAGTCTTGAAAATTAATACATTTGTAATACTTCTCACATTATATGAACCTTGTCCATAAAAGTTGAGGTTTGAAATATACACTACAAGGAAAATACCCTCTAACGGAAGTTATAAAGGAGGTTTTTAGTGTTATAAAATTAGCCAAAATTGTCAAAAACACATTTTCTACAACATATGTTTACGGTTATGGAGGTTTTGGCATAGCTTTTAATGAAATTTCAACACAACTAAAAAAATTGCGCGGCAGGAGGTTATACAGATGTTTTTTTCATCGGTGCGCTACCAAGGTGTCAACGCACCAGTGTTTGTCATCTAGATGGTGGCCCTGGGTGGTCAAAGGTCCATGCACTGGGCCGTCAAGGTCTAAAACCGCACCGGGTGCACTGTTGGTGACACAATGCACAGGGTCGTTCTAATTGGTCTTGGTATTTGTGCGGTGCCATAGGTCGTATCAACGCACCGATACGTAGTCTTATAGAAACGCATCGGTGCGCATTATCAAACAAACATACTGATTGTTCTAATTCGTATTGGTATTGGTATTTGTATGGTGCCCATAGGTCGTAGAAATGCACCGGTGCGCATTATCATACACACACCGGTGTACAGTAACTGACACGCACCGGTGCACATTATCATACAAACGCACCAGTGTACAACAACTGACATGCATTGTTGTTCATTTTGTATTTTTTAGAAACATCGACCTGTGACAGTGCAATTATTCTGATTTTTTAAAATTCTTTATTCATCAAAAGTAGACACATCTTATAACAGTATTCATATTAATTAAATTTTTATTAATGCATTTGAATGTGATGTTTGGATTAATTTTTTATATCATATCATAATTATTGTGATTTTTAAAAATTCATTATTCATCAAAAGACAACACATATCTTATAACAGTATTCATATCAATTAAATTTTTATTAGTGCATTTGAATGCGATGTTTGGATTAATCTGTTATATCATATCATCAGATTTCACATATCTTCATTATAATATTTAATCATTCATAAATTTAATCAGTGGTGTAACATTTCACAGCGACAATGGAGAACGCAATAGAATAAATTAAAATATATATATATATATATATATATAGTCTTTGTCATACAAAATGGGACAGTTATTGGAATCTAAACTAGAAAATAAGATTCATTCAATGGGTGATACATATTTATAGAAAAAGGTAGGGTAGGGGCGGGGGACGGATTGGAGTGTGCATAACCAATTTGAAAAAGGGGAAAAATTCATGAGAGAATCTCATGTGACTAATGCATAAATCAAAATCTCAAACTGATATTTAATTGAGAAAAAGTAGGGGCAGATGGGAACAAGAATATGATACATGCATGTTGACTCTAGTTGATTAAACACCAATGAACCAAAACAGGGAGTCTAATTTTGGATCAAGGGACAACTAAGAAACATTTGTGGGGAAAAAAATAAATTTTAAAAGAAAATAAGAAAAAAAATCATGAGAGCCCTCATAAAATTTCAACAGTTGGATGGGTTAACAATCAGAATTTTGGATTAAAGTAAATATATTTTTTTTCATGAAAAGCCAAGTGGTGCTACCAAAACATTCTATAAAATGGAAAGTAAGATAAGATAACCTCACCTTTGGATGCACCTTAATGTTGGATGGATATCTGAATGTTATTTTTCTTTTGAGTGACAATTAGAGATTTGTTCGTGAGTTTGGTGTATGTAGAGTTTCTATTTAGTGGGAACATCTTGAGTTTTAGAGCTCACCTCCACATTGCTAATGTGTTCATCCCTTATATAGCTCCATTTCAGCTCAAGGGTTCATGGGGAAGAAGAGTGCCCAAGGAAGGGTTGGGAAGTCAACTGGTGGGTTAGTGAAGTTGGTTATGTCTCAAGAATTTGCCAAGTGCATGGGGATTAAATCAAGGAAACATAGGGAATTCAATAATTAGAGTTTATCATTCAATTTCGTTGGTGAAAAATATTTCTCAATTTATATGTTGAGAGCCTTGAAAATTAATACATTTGTAATACTTCTCACATTATATGAACCTTGTCCATAAAAGTTGAGGTTTGAAATATACACTACAAGGAAAAGACTCTCTAACAGAGGTTATAAAGGAGGTTTTTAGTGTTATAAAATTGGCCAAAATTGTCAAAAACACATTTTCTACAACATATGTTTACAGTTACGGAGGTTTTGGCGTAGCTTTTAACGAAATTTCAACACAACTAAAAAAACTAAGCGGCCAGAGGTTATACGGATGTTTTTTTCATCGGTGCACTACCAAGGTGTAAATGCACCGGTGCATGTCATCTAGACTGTGGCCCCGGGTGGTCAAAGCTCCATGCACCGGGTTGTCAAGGTCTAAAACCGCACCGGGTGCACTGTTGGTGATACAACACACATGGTCGTTCTAATTGGTCTTGGTATTTGTGCGGTGCCACAGGTCGTATCAACGCACCAGTACGTAGTCTTATAGAAACGCATCGGTGCACAATACCAGAGAAACACACCGATTGTTCTAATTTGTATTGGTATTTGTGAGGTGCCCATAGGCGTACAAACACACCGACACGTAGTCTCACATAAATGCACCGGGGCACAGTATTGCACAAATGCACCAAGATTTATAATTGGTATTAGTATTTGTGCGGTGCCCATAGGTCGTAGAAACGCACCGGTGCACATTATCATACAAACACATCGGTGTACAGTAACTGACATGCACTGATGCACATTATCATACAAACGCACCGATGTACAACAATTGACATGCATCAGTGTTCATTTTTTATTTTTTAGAAACATCGATCTGTGATAGTGCAATTATCGTGATTTTTAAAAATTCATTATTCATCAAAAGTAGACACATATTATAAAATTATTCATATTAATTAAATTTTTATTAATGCATTTGAATGTGATGTTTGGATTAATTTGTTATATCATATCATTATTATTGTGATTTTTTAAAATTCACTATTCATCAAAAGACAACACATATCTTATAACATTATTCATATCAATTAAATTTTTATTAGTGCATTTGAATGTGATGTTTGGATTAATCTGTTATATCATATCATCAGATTTCACATCTCTTCATTATAATATTTAATCATCCATAAATTTAATCAGTGGTGTAACATTTCACCGTGACAATGAAAAACGCAATAGAATAAATTAAAACATATATATATATATATATATATATATATATATATATATATATATATATATATATATATATATATATATGACAGTCTTTGTCATACAAAATGGGACAGTTATTGGTATCCCTTTGTCTTTCAATTGGGACACTATGTGCATTACATTAAACAAAATGTCTGATTTCACAGACAAATATTTCAAAAAATACAACGCCTTGCTTTGATATCCAAACATAATGATCATCATTCTTTGCTTGAACTCTTGTCACTACTCGAGCTACTTCCATGACTTGGGTTATTTTCAGGAATGTTTTGTTCACAGAGTTGATTATTTTCTTCTTCTTCACCTTCCATCTACAAACATAAAATATATTTTAATGAGTGTATATACATTGGTGAGAATAATGAAAATTGCAATATTAAATAATATACATCAATTTAAATTGAAAAGAAATGGCGTACCATAGAAATAATTGACTCATAAACTATACACATTCTTTCAAAACCATGTACTATGACATCTTTCAAGATTTCATCTATTGGCGCAGTTCCATACTTTGTTTCCTATAAGTTTTATACCCCATAACAATTAATATATCTAATATAAAAGATTTATTTGTTATATTAATTATAGACAGAGCTAAGTAAAACAAGATCGATAGATGCTTACAAATTCCACAATTAATTTCTGATATGCCAACATATACTCATAACCCATATTTAATCCAATGTCAATCAATTCGTCTGATGGTTTTTCTTTGTATGTTAACACCTATTTGAAGGCATTCAATGATGATTTTTGTAAAACAACTTAAAGTATACAAAAATGAAATCTAGTTAAGTTGTTATAAGGAAGTAACAATTACTCACAAACTTAGATATCAACCATTTTCTTCCTTGTCATCCTGTTTTATGTGCTGAATGGGTTCCATTTTCTTTTCTTTTTTGCAAGAAAATATTTGAAAATTAATATTTAATGCTAAATTGTTTATTTATTGTACCTAATGATCGAAAAATTCAATGATTACATATTACATTTGAAGCACGTTGTTGTTGAGATGGCTCCTCCTGCGATGCAATTTTGTCCATTTCTTTGACCATCTCCTTGTACACCTTTTTGGACATTGTTACAGGGATATTTTTATATCATCTCGTTCATCTTTTGAGATTTTCAAAATCTTCCTGAAAATGTAACATGAAAATAAACTATTTAATTTTTATATTGAAATATGAAAAGTAAATATAAAAAAATGATATTTATATATAATTCTAGAAAAACATTTAAAGGAATATTACATTTTCATTCATTCTTCTTTTTTTGTACGTTTTTGCTATTAAAAGTTTGACATGTCTCACTGACCAATTCTCTGGAAACTCTTCCTGTAGTTTAGATAAATTTTGGTTCTTGGAATCATTGGATTTATTTTTTCATTTTAAGTGGAAAGAACATCTATACATTCATTCCATTAGATCCCTCAAACTTTTACAAAAGTTTTCCCATCTTTCGTTAACCTCCAGCACCACTCCAGATGAGCTAAGGAGCACTTCATTTTCATTTGCATGTTCTATTTTTTTCCTTTTCTTAGAACAACATTCATTTTCTGAGTTGTTGGTCCATTTAGAACATTAAAAAGATGTGAATTAATATATTGTTTGAAACATGTTATCTAATAATTTTAAGTATATTATTAATGAAAATTAAAAAAAGAAACTCATATTGGATCAAACTTTTATGCTCTTCTAGTCCTAGATCAGAAATAATTTTATCGAGCTTTGTCATTTTGTGGCTCTGCATGATACACAGTAAACAATACATATTAGTTAAATTTACATATAGTTCAAAAATAATATTTTTTGTAAATAATTTACAAAGAACTTGCCTTTTTTTGCTTTTCTTGATGTGTTATCAGTATTTTTGTTACTTGATCTCTTTTCAGCCATTTCTTTATCAATATGAAAATTGTACCATATAATTCATTAATATATTTTATAAATAAATTGTCAACTTTTCAGGTTAAAAAATATATATCAAGAAATCGGTGCGCTTTTCATAGTGTACGCACAGATGTCGGTGCGTGGTGATCTTATAAACGCACCGCCCAAACAATATAAAACAATGATAAAACACTGTACAATTCTCTATTGCAGAAAGGAACACCAATGCGTTACATGTCAACCACTACACCGATTAACACAGACAAAATAATAAAAATCGTCTAATGTTAGTTGTGTAGCATATGGTGTCGTGGAGGGGATGGTGTGGCCTATTCTTCTAAACGACCCACGCAAACAAGGGACCACCGTATGGTGCTCTCTGTCAAATAGGAGACCAGGTGTGGTGTGTTATATGTTACATGGTGCACCGATTCACATAATAAAAAAATTATTTTTGCGAAATAGTACGTTCGCGATGCGCCATAATAACATAGCGCACCAGTGCCCTATTTTATATATGGCGCAAGGATAAAAATAAATAAATTTTTTTTATTTTTTATTTTTTATCAAACAGTACGTGTGTGGTGCGCTGGGATAATCCAACGCATCAGTGCACTAGGTTATGCCGGGTGCATCGATTAAAAAAATCTATTTTTAAAAAATTCACGCAAGGGCCGACATGTATTGGGATCCGACTATGCAAGTCGTCTCCTAGGTTGGATGTCATAGGCCTATATAGAGCAATACAAAACCTATAAATCTAAAATGAAAATTCATAATTCTAAAATCACAAAAATAGGGAGAAGAAAGGGCAGAAACAAAAGGAATGAAGGGTTTAGGGTAAAAAATGATTATTTTTCCTGAAAATGAACAACAAATTGAAATTTTTTACTTATTGAGTAAAAAAAAACTGTAGGAAAAATAAAAAATAAAACAATCAAATTTAATCACGAGATCGTTTGAAATTCTATGCTACAGGGTTTGAATCACCAGAGGTTTGGAATTCTAATTGTCTGAATATTTCTGTTTGAACGTATTTAGCTGCTCCACAGTGCTCTCGTGCTCTCTTGCTCCAAGTATGTCTCCTGCAAATCTCTGGTTGAATTTTTTTTGCAAAAATAGTGAAATAATGAAAAAAGTTTAGTATTAAAAGAATTGTTTTATGAAATTATATTTTCGAAAATATTTTTCCGCCCATTTTTCAATTTACCATTTTTTTTCCCTTAAAAAAATAGAGTTGCCCTTTTTTTTATTTGCGGTTATTCGTCACCGATGCATCCATTGATAACACGGCACTGGTGCGCGGTAACTAAAACGCACCGGTGTAGTTATCTGTACATTAGCATAGATAACAAGAAGTCCATTTTTAAGGCATCGAAATTACTTTTAGGTGTGTACAACAAAATTTATTGTTGATTTTGCTCAAATGCAGGGAGAAAATATCATAATTATATCGAATGGGAAATTCTTCAAAATCCAGCTCATTCCATAATATTTCTCAAAGTCCATCGCGGGGTTTTCCCTATCCATCTCGAGATGTAATATTTTCTTTAGATTTTATTTATATTTTCATTATCTAATTAAATTTATGTTTTTTATCCATGTCAATCATGCACAAATTAATTAAATTTATATGTATACAAATTTGCAAGTTCATGCAGATTCAAAATCGAGTTCAGATGCACAAAATATTCAAACATCTCCAAAACCTCAGAAGCTCTTATCAGGAGCAGCATACCGCAAGGCACATTTGGTAGATGAAAATGGACAACCACTTCACCCTGCCAATCATAACAATATTGTTTCTTCTAGCCACAATCCTGGGACAATGATGGTAATATTTATATTTGTTTGGTATATTGATTAATGTAATTATTTCAATGTCAAACCAATTAATAATGCAATATTGTCAACGTGCTTACTAATTGATATCATATATTTTGTACGAATCATGTTCAAATATATATATTTTTAAATTATTAGGATTCTAATGATGATGAATGACCTACCTACCATCTTCTGTTGCACCCCACGACAAGGTCAAATCGAGAGAAGACTGAATTAAGAGAAAAAATCGGAGAGGAACAGTACCAAGAATGGTTGAATCAACCACCGATTCAATTATTGCTATGTCCAGATTCACTAATTAGGAATGACTACAATAATAATAGTTCTTCACAAGCTAGAAATGGAGGCAATCAAATAGAGGTAGGTATGGTTGATTACTTAAGGGATACGACTGCATGGAGACAATGTTGTTAGATGCATTCCAAAACGATGATCAGCTAGGGGATGATGCTCATATCACTGACACCTTTTTAGAAAGCCTTAAATTTTCTTCCACCACGTCCCCTCTGTTTGGACCTGGCGGTTAGTCAAAGTCTACCCATTGGGGACAATGATGTTACTATACAACTTGAAAGCAAAGTTTGGCTTGTCGAATGCATGTTTCTCGGAAATTTTTAGGTAGGTTACCATAAATATTTGAGAAATATTATCAGTACAAAATGAACATTACAAATGGTCAATTTTATAAAAGTTAATAATTATATCGACATTAATATACATTTATTAATATTTTCCATGATAACCAACTACATGTTATTCAAAGATATGGTTCTTCCGAGTGATAATGTCTTGCTCGGTAGTTGCGAAGAGGCAAATAAATTGTTGAAAATGTTGGGTGTTGAGCACATATCATATCATGCATGTCCAAATGATTGTATTCTATATAGAGGAGAATATGCAGATAAAGAGATATGTCTGAAATGTGGGCATGATAGGTATGATAAATAAAAAAATAAGGGTAAATCACATGGTCCTCCTTTTAAGATATTGAGGCACATGCCTATAATCCCAAGGATTCAAAGGCTCTTTCTTTGAAAAGAATTAGCTATGTTGCAGGGATGGCATGCATCACACCGAAGTGATTTGGGATTTATGCGAATCTCAACTGATTCAATAGCCATGAAGCATATAGATGATACATGGCCTAAAAAATTCAAGGATGAAGTACGAAGTATACAACTCAACATAGCCATGGATGGCGTCAACCAATATTCCCTCTAAAACACTAACTATATTGTTTGGCCTGTAATAGTGATCAATAACAATATCCCCCCATGGTTGTTCGTGAAGAATGAACATCTTATATTGGTTCTCATAGTCCCTGGTAGAAGACAAGTGAATAATATGGATGTCTACTTACAACCACTGGTAGATGAATTGAAGGAATTATGGGATGGGATAAATGTATATGATGTATCAATACCCATCGCAACAGAGAGGAGTTCTACGTTGTATGGCATATGTGCTTACACGACACATGATTATTCAGGCTTAGGAGTCTGCTATGGTAAATTCACAGGGGCTTCACTCAATTAACCTATGGCATAGCACGTGCGTTCGTGGCATAGTAAACAATACCCTTAATTTGACTACATATTGGAAAATACCTTTAAAAATCACTTTATTTAACCCCCTACCAATACTAACCCATTGCATTTTCCCAATTTAAAAAACCCCTACTTTCACTAGATATTGTAGGTATATGTTTTTTCATTAACATTTTTTACACCCCTTTATATTTATATCCTTAACATAATGACATGATGCCTCTCTTATGACCCCACATGCATTCTACAATTCACCTTTCTTCTTGTGATATACATAAGAGATGCATATTAGTATTCCCACAATGTGATTACTCAATCCACACTCAAGCACATCTCACTATGATTTGTGGCATTTAATGGTCTAAGGCATACAAAGATCAACCATGTTTTAGGAATATTGATTATGTGAATGTTTATAAAATGACATATAAATTGATCTATATGATGATGAAAAATCAATTGATCAATCTTTATGAATATGTTTGCACCAAATAAGGTGTTCAATCACAAGTTTAGACCCTCTTCCCTTTGAAAGCTTCTTGTTCAAAAATCCAACTACAACATCATGTACTCAAACTAGTGTCATATTAAGGTGGAACAACAAAAGTTACAGTTTCGAAGAGTTATGCAGAGAAGAAAAGGCAAGGTGAGGATGAGAGTTATGAGACCCTCCCTTTGCTTTAATGAAAAAAAAAACATTGTTCTCTGTTCTTTTTAATTTAAGTGTTTTAATGAGAGCCCCATGGTATATTTTATTAATACATCATTTGGAAATGACCCATGTGGATGGTATTAATGGTTTTTGAACCTTGGTAATGTGATTTAAAGAGCTCTTACCACTAGATTTCTTGTTTTCAGGATTATAAAAAATATTTTGTAAGCATTGTAGACAGATTCCCCCAAGTTCAAATAGATGGTATTATGTGGCTATGTTTCATGAACCTTCCCAACATCAACATGCTAGGTAGGTATACCCCCAAGTTTTTTAGTAAGCATCTTTCAAAGATGGGATTTCACATTTGGAGGGATTATGGGGTCACAACACTATATTGGTTGGATTGGAGAAGAATTAATAAACCCAATATTCACTAGCTTAAGACAAGAAAGTGTTTTCAAAATGATACCAGAAATTTCAAGGCCCATTTGGAAGCACTGGAGATGTAGTCATAATTACTGTAACAACTATACTCAACAACCTCAAGATGAATCTTCAGTCATAATTACCATAACAACTATACTCAACAACCTCAAGATGAATCTTCAACATCGTTCACAAAAGGGGATCATTGTCACCATGTCACAGAGAAGATTGCTGCTATATAGATGCCAAGGTTAGTGAAAAAAGCAAGATTCGTCATGTTGTCATTAAACATTAGTATACAATTGTGAAATAGGGTCACTCACTGACACATAGGTCACACAGTCTATAGATTACTTCCCTTGACAGTCTCACTATTATCTATCCACAAGATTACTATAAATGTCATTTTCAAATCAAGGTTCTCTTATGTCACCAAAGGTGTCGAGACATCCGACGATATTAAATGATCAATCACCATGCTCAACCATACTTCCTCAAGAATCAAATCTAGCAGCAACCAACTAAAATTAAATTTGTTAATAAGCTTCAGAACAAGCTATCTATGATACACAGATAGACTCAAGACTTATTTGGATCTAGCTAGACAAATCAATACATAAAAATCCTAGACAATTGTATACTTTAAGGCTTGGTCATTAACGTGGAGTAAGTCCTTCAAGTGAGATCGAAGTCTTTCTTATATATAGGTCTTTCTCTAGGTCAAATTTCTAGCTTTAGGCTTGTTAGCCACCTATAAAAATTTGTCATATCAAATGGTGGCTAAATCATTTTTTTTTTCAGCCTTCAAGTAACAAGTTTTATTGCAAAAATTGTTAAATTATTGAAGTCTTATGAAGACATCATGTCTTTACATTAATCTTCACTGTTGTTTCCCTTTTAAACTCAGAAATTCTATTGTTTTCATGAAAAAAAGACTGCTGCAAAAATCCCCATTTTTCCCTCATTTTACTCCTTTTCCCTTCATCATTAACCTTCATTTTGTTCTCTTTTTCCCATACACTTCCTCTATTTTTCATGTATTCCCTTCCTTCCTTCATAAAATCCCTTTTATAACGTTTAAAACTCATTTTTGAACCTTACCGAAACCCCAAAATCCATCAAAAAGCCTTGAAAATTTCATAAAAAATAAGTTTTTTAACTATGGGCCTAAGCCCCTTTGGGCTAAGCCCTAAGCCACTTCCCTACCATATGCCCTAGCACTTGGACCAAGCTCTAAACTCATTTGGCGCTTATCGCATCAGAACAATTGATGTGCGCAAGTCTATTTGTTATGTTAAAACTTCCGATTCGATTAGCCCTCTTATTTATAAGCCCCGATCCCTTTGCCGCTTCATATAATCCAAGAGCCTGCATCAGGCGCTTAAACTTGTGAATAAACCTTTCCCTATCATATTTTCCCTTTGAAAAATCATAAAAACCCTTTTTCATATGTTTTATATAAAATCCGCCGGTGCAATGTTTTTTAATGAAAAGGACCGTCGATCTAAAAAGTCGATCGACGGTCAACAAGCTCTCGCATTGGAGATTTTCTAAATGGGTAGATTAAAAAGGCCCCTCCATCGTTTCGATTCTGATAAGCTCCGTTGTATAAAACCCCCACCCTTCGCTTCTTTCCATATACCCTGAGGCCCCGCAAACGGGCGCTAAGTCATAAATAAAACCCTACCCCGAAGCCAAAAACCTTTGTATTCCATTAAAATTTTGATTTTCATATGTTATAAAGGGGCCCGCCGTTCATTGGTTGAACCCATTCCCTGACTGTTGATCTTAGACTAGATCAACAGCCTGCGCAATCTCGCATCGGAGATTTTCCATCGGGCACATTTATATTTTATTCACCCACTCCCGATTGGCGACCTCCCGATGTAATATTAGCAGTTGATATCTTGCCTGCCTTCCCAGATCTAACGGCCCTTATCACTCCATCGCAAAGCCCATTTCCCCACTGAGAAATCCTCCGATTCATCCTCCATCATCGATCTAATCTGCAGATCGACGGCCCATGTCTAATCACACTGGCACTCCTCTGTCTATGCCCCCGCCGATCGCAATCCTTAGATTGCATCTGGGCCATCCACGTGTCCATATCGCACCCATCAACCTTTGTTAAAAATATGCAGCCCCGCTTTATAATGTTTTTTCCAGTCGATCTCCGCCGTTGATCTTTGCAGATCAACGATCCATATTAACCCTTTCTCCGCCCCATGTATCATTTCCATTTAACTCCAGTTTCAATCTCAGTTGTTGATCGGTTCTCATCTGACGGTTCAAAATAATCCCGACAGGCCTGACTCCTGTGGGTCCTGCCTTCCTATAGATTTGATCTCCGACGTTCATATTCTGATCCAACAGCTCAGATTAAAACCACCCAACCTGCTTCTGCCTGTGCATCTTATCCATATCGCGTTCTCTCTCAGCCGTCCGATCTGATGCCTCAGATCCAACGGTCAGCGCGCAGTTTCACGCAGATTTAAGCCTGAACAATAATTCTCAGAGATCTGCGCGATATAGGTGGTTTTTAAAAGCCACGTGGCAGCCGTCAATGCATATCACGTTCAAAAAGGTGAAACCACATTTCTCCCATTTTGCTGCGCGATACCACCGGTTTCTCAAGCCGAAACCGCCCTTCCCATTTACACTATGTTTTATCACATTCTCTCCCCGCTGTTGATCTCTGCAGATCAACAGCTCAGATTCAATCTGGCCTTTGAACTATTGCCCTCCACCTCCTTCCAAGGGAATTCTAAAAGCGATCTCCATCGTCGATCTCAGGGGCCAATATGATCCAACGGCCCACGATTGTTCGGAAACCCCAAATTCCCCTCCTACGCATATTTCCTTCGCCAAAGGATTTTTAACCTATTTTCTTTGCGTTTCTGCATGTCTTATTGTAAAGTGGCGCTTTCACTTTATAATATTTCTATTGCTCCCGATCATTGATCTCTACAAGATCAACGGCCCTAACTTAATCTCTCCACCGTTCGCTCCACCACTTTTCTCTTTGACCTCCCGCGATCGATCTCCACCGTTAGATGCTTTCATCCAACGGCTATGCTCCAAACCAAAACCTCCAAAGCAGTCTTACCCAAATAAATCATGATTTATTAATTTTTCTTGGTTTGTGCAGGATTTAAAAGGTTTTTCAAAAAGATTATAAAGGAAAATAAAAGTCGAGGATGACGATCCTCCAGGCTTTCGTTCATCAAAGAGTATTCACCTACAGGGTTCAAACACCATGTTTTATCGGTGCATCATGAGCACTGATACCATAAGGACCCTCTGTGCACCTACACATCAACAAGACACTGCAAAGATTAAAGAAACAAAGAGTATCAGTGTTGAAGACCAAATCAAACCAGAGATGAAGAATTGAATATATTTTACCCAGTCTTGAGAGATTACGGCTAAGATTGATAATCAAAATCCTAATCCATTAAATTAAACACAGTTAAAGAACATAAGATGGAATTTAGGCCTGATTAAGCCTAATACACAGAATCAGATCAAATTAACAATGTTTAAGGAAAAATAAAAAATATCTAGCAGTCCGAGAGAGCTTCCACTGCCACATCAGAGGCCAATTGAATCCTCTCAGCTACCAAAGCCACTTGTAGCCTCAAAGCATTCAACAGAGGACCGAGTAATGACTGGAACAGAGGATATTTTCCTCGATACAGCCGAACAGTTATTCCAAGCCAAACAGAGTTATTGCAAAGATGACATAGAGCCTTAAAAGTCAACAAAATTTCCAGCAAGCTTAATTCTTAATGTAAAACAATTAATACAGAGAAAATATCTGTAATCTTCTCCATTGAGCCCCTCAAAGACCGAGAAGCATTAACCATATTAATTAAACTTAGAAGATCTTTTCTATCATTCGACCTCCTCATTTTTCTATAAAATCTTCTTGAGGAGCTCATTGTAAAGGGTTGGTTGCATAACTTTGAAATACACTTGTGCTCAAAAATTCTACATGTAAATAGTGTTCAAAGGCTCTTGAAGCTCTGTTTGTGATCAAATAAGTTAGGCTAAGAAGTGAAGATGATTTCTGAACTGAAACATCGGACTTGAAGAATGTAACTGGTTTAACATCAATAAACAAGCTGTTTCTTGGGATCCTGGTCTATATCACTGGTGAAGTGCTCCTTTCTGTGTTTTTGTTTTCCTTTCATGTATGCCATTTTTTCTATTATTCTCTGATAAAGAACATCAAGCATAGAGTTAGGATTTACTGTTTACAGTACCCTTCTCTAACTGATAAGCTTTATCTAAATGTTTTCCTCCAAGTTGTTTATTTAAGAATGATTCAATACAGTTCAAGCAATTAGGAATGCTGGCATTCCCTCATCCTATTGTTTACTTTAAAAATTATTCTTGAATGTTATTTTCATTATTTTCTTATTAAAGTTAGACTAGAAAAGTGATGGCGTGCCCTGTTTTCTAGCTTCTTTCTCCAAAGGTAAATTATGAAAGTTTCCCTAAGTGTATGCTGAAAGCAGACTAGATTTAAAAGTATCTTATCTGATCTTAAGTTGCACTTTGTTTCTCTTATTTGTTTTCATCCTTTCTGAAAGTAATTATGTGGATTACTGGATTGTTTGTCTCTTGAGTTAGCTTTAATACTAACTTTCCCAAGAAGTTTATGGTTAGCCCTGTCCTTGGTTGGTTTTAAAAAGTTACTTAAAAGGATTTTCTTGTTTGGACAGACTGTTAAATCCTAGTTGAATTTAATGTTTGTTTCCACCCCTTCAACACTTTTATTATTTCCATTCCATCATTTTATCTCAAAATATCTTGTGATATAGATGACTTTCCCCTTGGACCACTCTTGAAATTGTTGCACAATTAAACCCTTTTATGACTCCATAGCCCAATGGACTAAAAACCAGTGTTATATCTATCTTATCAGCCAAATCTTGTTCTGATTGCTTGCAACTTCACACCTTTGAAAATCTTTCATTTTAGGACTTTCCACTCAGCTAAAATCATGCTCAACCATCCAAAACAAAAAAAAACCCTTGCTCTTAATAACTAGCCTAATATCATACCCAAAAAACCTTAAAGATAAATCAATATTTGCACTTATTGGAGAGATCCCTCTCCGGATTCAGGAGGGATAGATCCTAGAATCCCAAAATGGTTCAAGTGTTCTCTCTGCAGTTCTGGTCTCACCAATCTACTGGAATTACGGGGAGCTAACATTTCTGGCGACTCCACTGGGGATTTTGAGTACTTTTTATCCTAGACACCTTTAAGATCTGAGATTACCCTTTGATTCAAGAACATTGTGCAGTGAATAAAAAAAACCCTCTTCAAGAACTACTAAGAAGATGGTAATCATGATAAAACTTGTTTGAATCAGTGAAAAACTAAGGAAACCTTAGGATTCTCATAAGAGCTTATCAAACCTTGAAAGATTAGCTAGCTCAGCCATAAGAGTAGATTGTTTTTGTCTCATAACCATAGCTAAGTTTTGAAACGGATTTAGGACACTCTTAGAACCCATAGGACTGGAAAATAACTCAGAAAACCCAAAAATATTTCAGATTGGTATTCAATAAACATGGTGGTGGACCATAAAACCTTTTACCTCCAAAAAAGCTAAAATTTTCCACCCGGCGACTCCACAATCCTAAAAAGACCTTAAGACTCCATTGGGAAGACCCATTATCATCATAACATCATATAAACTCAGTTAGAAGGCTTTAGGATTAAAGTTTTCTTGTTTAAAGATCAGTTAACCTCTTGAAGACTGTCATATCTGGTTAAACTTTTATTTTAAGTTGGGTTTGAAAAACACAACATGGTGGCTCCTAGAAATATTCATACTAGAGCCTATCCTGACCCAGACCTACCTGAGATAGTTTATAACCCTGAAAGTATCCTTAGGAAGTCTCCTAAGATTAAATATTCAATTGTTTTCAGATCACCCTTGAGAGCTAATTCAGTTCCTGAAAATCTTGCAGCTCTACAACAATCACAAGTTGACTTAAGAAATACATTTAGAACTAGGTCACTTGATGATTTAGATCAGCTAGATTCAGAGTCTTCACTTTCATCCCCAGAACAAAGTGAACATCCTGGTAGTAGAGAAACCACACCACCTGATTTACATTTCCTTCACAATTTAGGTGTCTCTCATCCAAGGTCAGCTCAACAATCTATTGCTGGTACTTCCACCTCTGTTCCTCATACATCCACTATCCAAACCACTTCGGTCCAACCCACTTTCCCTCTTGTTAATCCCCCTCTTGTAAATCCACCTCCACCTCATATCATGGTAGCATGGCATGCTCCCTTAGTCCTTCCTTTGCCCTTAGTCAATCTTCCACAGGACTATTAGTCCAAGATACCATTGTATGATGCCAGTAATGCTACTACTGCTTCACAACATGTGGATAAGATGAATGACTACTTTGAAAAAAATGAAATTGATTATGAATCTGTCAAAGTTAGATTATTTTCTCAGAGTTTAGGTGGAGAAGTAAGAAAATGGTTTAAAGGCTTAACCCCTCACAGTATAAATGATCTCCAAGCCTTCCATCAGACATTCTTAAACAAATGGGAAGTAAGGAAAAACCCTCTTCAAATACTTTCTGATTACAAGAATCTCCACAGAAACACTGGGGAAAGTGTACAAGCCTATTGTACTAGATTTAACAGTGTGTATAATGCACTTCCCCCAGACCTAAAACCTCCACAAGGCTCAACTTTAAACAAGTTTCTTGAGGGATTTGATCCTGAAATGGCCTATCAGCTGAGATAAAGAGATCCTTTAACTCTTGAAGATATGCAAAAAGGGGCTCTGGCAGCGGAAGTTAATTTATTGGAGAAAAGAGCAAGAATGAAGAATGAGAAGAAAGTGTCCTTTAGAGAGGAATATACACCTTCCACATCGAGCTCAAAGATGGAGAGAATGATGGAGGAGATGATGAAAAATATGAGCATACTTGAGAGAGCTCAAGAAAATCAAAACCAAACAGCTCCTCAAAACAGAAATCAAAACCAAAATCAGAATTTTAGAAGAAACCAACCTCAGAATAGACCAAGGGAAGATGATCAACAGATCACTCCTCATTTTCATCAAAATTATGTAAGTGAGGTTGAAGAAACATTAGAACAAGTAGAGGAAGATGAAATCAACATGTTGGGAGTAGATAATGATGACTTTGGAGTTCATTATGATAGAAAACAAGGTCTATACACACCCTATGATGACAAAAGAGATGAGGATGAAAGTTATTATCAAGACATGGAAAATGTCATCATAGAGTCTCAAAAGGAATATGACCTTAGAATTAAAACCAATAAAGAAACTCCCAAAACCAAAACCTCTGAAAAATCTTCACAAAACAGCACTGTAAATAAACCCAAAATTGTAAAACAGAAGGACAAAACAGTGGCTGGAAATTCTGATAAAGGTAAAGAGAAAGGCACTCAAAACAATGCAAAACAGAGTGCGGACCTTAGTAGTGTTAGCACCTCAGCTAGTACTCCTGTTAAAACAATTATAACAAATGTAAATAGAGCAAATCAAAAACAGATTTTGCTGACAGAGTGGCAGTTAATAAGGTTGAAACAAGCACTTCAAAGAATCTGATGCCTTTTAGTTTGGAGCAGGAAATTTCCAGAATTAAAATCTATGTTCCCCTTACTGAGTTAGCTGCCCAAAATGTATATAGAACCCAAATTTTGAAGGCTTTAAACATAGATGAGAATAATGACACTGTCAATCTTAACGATGACCAACCAGAGCTCATTTTTGGTCCTAAGATTGAAGGTAGATATCAAGAGGGACCTGCTCCTCCTTTTTATGTTAGTTTAAATGTTCATGACAAGATTTTGCACAACGCTATGCATGATTCCGGGGCCTCTCACAATTTAATTCCCAAAGCTATAATGGAGAGCCTAGGCCTTGAAATCACCCAACCTTACAAAGACCTTTACTCTTTTGACTCAAGCAGAGTAAAATGTTTAGGTTTAATTAAAGACCTTTGTGTTAACTTACATAGATTCCAGCCAAACGTTTAGTAATGGATACTGTTGTGGCTGATGTACCTCCAAAGTATGGTATGCTATTATCTAGGTCTTGGGGGGCTAAGTTACAAGGGACTATGCAGATGGACATGACATACACGACCATCCCTATTTTCAATCAGACAAGAAGACTTTACAGGGAGTCGCATATGCAGTATATGGATACTATCCAAGACAAACCACAAAACTCTCCCCTTTATTCTGTTAACACAGGCCTTGATTCATTTATCCTTTTTAACGATGACACATTCAGTGAGAAAGTCATTTTAACTGAATTAATGGCCGATAGAGAGGAGTAGGTAGACACCACAGAAGTGTCTAAACAATTTTCTACATTTGAAAACTTTAGCAAACCAAACACGGGTCTTGAGCTACAAATCATGCGTCCTTTGCTTTTAAACCTTGACAGTCAACAAAGCAGTCCTCAATTAAGTGAAAAACCTGAGGAAGTAAAACAAATTCAACAGAGTGCTGACCTTCAAGAACAATCCGAAAGCATGCTTGTTGAAGAGGATGGTGACCCAACTGATAAACCCGAAACTAGTCCTCTGTGGAGTATGAACTTTGACGGGTCCTGCACTAGGAGCAATGCTGGTGCAGGGGTCTGGATACGCAACACTGAGAACAACCACAAGGAAGGCCATTCCTATAGAATTAATTTTCAGTGTTCAAATAACATAGCGGAATATGAATCCCTTCTTTTAGGCTTACATTTGTTGAAAAAGTTAGGAGCCAAAAGAATTAAAGTTCACGGGTATTCATAATTAATCATTATGCAAGTGAATGGGGAATACAACGCTAATCACCCCAGACTTAGAGCCTATCAAAACGATGTCGTGGATTTATTGAAAACCTTTGAGGAATCCCAATTGATTTTTGTCCCAATAAAAAGGAATAACACAGCCCACAGTTTGGCCTTTGCAGCTAGACCATGCTTAACGCCATATGAAACTAAAGAAGGCACAACTCAAATTAAATTCAGACCAGTTGTTCCTGATAATGAAAAGAATTGGCAAGTATTTGACGGAGACAAACAAATAGAAGACTTCATGCAGTTCAGAAATGAATTTGAACTACCAAGTGCGGATTCAGACTATGAAACAGACTGCAATAGTGAAGAAAAATTTCTTGATGAAGAAGAACAGTCTCCTCAGGTTGCCAATATAAATCTACTATCTAGCAAACTTGAAAATAAAATAGAATTGATTGCAGAGTTAGAAACAGAGGATTTAGAAACCCTGCAGTCTAACAATCAGAGTTTGCCAAAGGGTCTAGCCCCTTTAGAAGAGTTGTTTGATTTCAACGATGTGGCCAAGAAGCCAAAACTGGAGCCTGTAGAAACTGAATTTGAAGAGTGTAATATAGGCAGTGAACTAAAACCAAGGATGATCAAACTGTCTAAGACTTTACCAGCTCACATCAAACTCAAATACATAGAGCTGTTTAAAGAATTTTCTGATGTTTTTGCGTGGAGTTATGAGGATCTGAAATCCTATGACACTAAAATAATTCAGCACAAAATTCCTCTCAAGGAAAACCAAAAGCCATTTAAACAAAAACTGCGCAGAATAAACCCTGTTCAGTTACCTTTGGTTGAGAAGGAGATCAAGAAAATGTATGAAGCTGGTATTATTGTCCCTATTAGATATTCTGAGTGGTTGTCTAATCTGGTGTCATTTAGGAAGAAAACAAGAGAAATAAGGCTTTGTATAGACTTTAGAGACTTAAACAAAGCTTCACTAAAGGACAACTACCCTTTACCCAAGATGGATCATATTTTACAAAGGGTAGTTGGTCCTAAAAGAATTTATTTTCTTGATGGCTACTCAGGATACAATTAGATTTTAGTTCATCCTGATGATCAATTAAAGACAACTTTCACTACACCTTGGGGCACTTTCATGTATGTGAAAATGCCCTTTGGTCTAATGAATTCTGGTTCGAAATTCCAGAGAGCCGTGGACATCGCATTCTCGGAAGAATTGGGCTACTTCATTATTATTTACCTTGATGATGTCACTGTTTTTTCAAAGACAGATGAAGAGCACTTAGAGCATTTAAGAAAAGTATTCGAGAGATGCAAAAAGTTTGGGATATCATCAAACCCAAAGAAAACACTATTCGGTCTCCAAGAAGGTAAACTTCTTGGGCACATCATTTCAGAAGAGGGTATTAAGATAGATCCAAAGAGGATTGAGGCCATATTGCAAATCTCTCATCCTCGAAACATCAAGGAACTCCAATCTTTCATTGGAAATATTAATTTATTGAGAAGGTTCATACCCAACTTGGTTGAGCTCCTTAGAAACATTACAAACATTCTGAAAAAGGAGCAAGGAGTCAAATGGACCTTGGAAGCAAAGAAGTCCTTTGAACTGGTGAAACAAGCGTTAACCAAAACACCAATCCTAATAAGTCCTGATTTTTCAAAATATTTTTATATTTTTTCATTCGCATCAGAACATACAATAGCTGTTGTCCTATTCCAGAAAAATCCACAGGGACAAGAGCAGCCTATTGCATTCTTTAGCAAGGCATTGAGAGATGCCCCTCTGAAGTAGAACATTATGGAAAAGCAAGCTTTTGCTTTGGTCAAGGCTTAAAAATACTTCAGAGTATACATCTTGTACTCACACATCATTGCCTTTGTCCCAAATTTAGTTGTGAAAGACATTCTAACACAGGACCCAGATGGTAAGAGAGGTAAGCGGATAGCTGTTATTCTTGAATATGATTTAGAGATCAAGCCCACTAAACTCATTAAAGGCCAAGGTCTAGCTAGATTAATGGTTGAATCCAATTTTGAAGTTCTTAATATTAATTTGATTGATGATTTAGATGAACAAGAGGAACTCTCAACTCCCATTATTGAAGAACATTTTATGAATTCCTCTTGGTATGCGGATATTCTATATGTTTTGCTTAATTTGACTACACCTCCTGGTTTATCAAAAACAAAGGCAAGGTTTTTAAAGTTAAAAGCTGTAAACTATTGCATTATAGATAAATTTATTTATTGGAAAAATGCAATTGGGATATTGCTTAAATGTTTGCCTGAGTATGATGCAGAGAAGGTTAAGCACGAGTTCCATGAAGGAGAATGTGGAGGCCACCTCTACTGGAAGACAACAACCAACAAAATCCTAAGGGCTGGTTACTATTGGCCCACTCTCTTTATATATGTGCACAAGATGATAATTTCCTGTCATAAATGCCAAATTTTTGAAGGCAAAAGAAAGTTGTTGCCCTTACTTCTGCATCCAATCACTGTTGAAGCTCCTTTTCAACAATGGGGACTTTACTTCATAGGAGAAATCCATCCACCATCATCTGCCCAGCATAGATGGATTATCACTGCAACAGACTACTTCACCAAATGGATAGAAGCCATCCCTTCTAGGCAAGCCAATGACTCAGTCATCATAAAATTCATAGAGACCCATATTCTCTCTAGATTTGGCTGTCCTAGGAAAATCATCACGGATAATGCAGCTGCATTTGAATCCAAGAAGATGGTTGAGTTCTGTCACAAATATCAGATTACATTGGGGCATTCTACTGCTTATTACCCTCAAGGTAATGGGTTAGCAGAATCCTAAAACAAGCTTTTGGTGAACATAATCAAGAATTTGCTGGAGGACAACAAGAAGTCTTGGCACACAAAGCTTGTGCATGCACTATGGGCTGACAGATTGACATTGAAGAAATCGATTGGAATGTCACCCTACCAGCTTGTGTATGGTACAGATGCAATTTTTCCAACCAGCCTTGGTGTACTAGTTATGAAGTTGATTCAAGAGGTGCAGTCTGAAGAAAATGACATGATCAGAAGGATAAATTAGACCATTCATCTTCAGCAAACCAAAGAGGAGGTTTACAACAAAGCATTACAAAAGCAAGATACCATCAAAAAGATTTTTGATAGAAGAACAAAGGCCAGCAATTTCAATGTTGGGGACAAGGTGTTAAAGTGGGACTCAAGGAGAGAAGACAAGGGCAGGCATGGAAGATTTGATAACTTATGGCTTGGCCTTTACCTCATTCATTCTGCTGCTGGTAATAATGCCTTTTTCTAGTAGGAGTTGAATGGAGTTGAACTGTTTGGGGGTCCTATCAATGGCAGGATGCTCAAACATTACTTCTCTTGATCCTATCATGTTTTGAAAGCCTTTTTATCTTTTTTCTCATTATAAATATTTCATCCATCATTGCATTCAAAGTTATAAAAATCAAAAATACAAAAACAGTAGAAGAAAGAAAAGAGGGCAGATTGTAAAAACAATAAAGGTACAGCCCCATACCAAAAAGAGAAACAAATCTGAAAGTGTGCAAGCTCAAATGCCACTCCTAAAAACACACTTCTAGTTAGTCATACAGCCTAATCATGAATAATTAGTTTTAAATTGACTGTTGATAGGTTAGTGAATTCAATTTTCCAAACAACTTAATCTTGGCTTATCAGTTAGGTAGATTAGGCTAGAAAATAAAGGTTCAAACAAGCTCAAAATCTGAACCTAAGTTTCCAAAAGAAGAATGACTCCTATCTCTTTTAATTTTGAGTAAAAAACAGAGGTAAACTGGTTCTAATCAGCCTAAAATCTGAACCAATTGATAAAGAAAAGACAACTCAAACAGAAGTAAAAATAGAGCTAAAAGAGAAGGCCGTGCTTGGAACTTTCAGATCTTAAGCCTTCCATTTTGATTTAATTTTCTACAAAATAACATCTATGTGCAGCTTGTTTTATGCCATAGATCAGCAACAAGTTAGACTGTTCAATCCTGACTTGTATGCTTTTAAATTTTTGTTTTAGAAATTAGAGAATAAAATCTGTTAGACTGTTTAATCCTAACAGATTACTAGCTAGGTAGAGAAGCTTAAGAACTCAACTGTTTAATATGAGTTCATGGAGAAATAAGAAGTATAATTAGATTAGTTTTATTCTTTCAAAAGAATAAAATGTTGATAAAAGAGTTTGCCAATCCAAGTGCACTATGTAAGAAGAAAAAATGTTAGATCAATAGGATTGGGTAGGTAGAAAGCTTGTGTCAATGAAGTTCCATTGTTTTTTCATAGCTGCTAATATTTTCAGAGCAGAAGAAGATCACCGAAGTGAAGAAAAAAGAAAACCAATGGATGAGGCACTGATCAGCCCCCAATAGAATGCAAGTCTGAAGTTCTTGATGCCTTCAAGAAGGCACCATCCCCATGTGGAGCCACTGTTAGCCACCTATAAAAATTTGTCATATCAAATGGTGGCTAAATCATTTTTTTTTGAAGCCTTCAAGAAACAAGTTTTATTGCAAAAATTGTTAAATTCTTGAATTCTTATGAAGACATCATGTCTTTACATTAATCTTCACTGCTGTTTCCCTTTTAAACTCAGAAATTCTGTTATTTTCATGAAGAAAAGACTGCTGCAAAAATCCCTATTTTCCCCTCATTTTACTCCTTTTTCCCTTCATCATTAACCTTCATTTTGTTCTCTTTTTCCCATACACTTCCTCTTCATGTATTCCCTTCCGTCCTTCATAAAATCCCTTTTATAAGGTTTAAAACTCATTTTTGAACCTTACCGAAACCCCAAAATCCATCAAAAAAGCTTGAAAATTTCATAAAAAATATGTTTTTTTAACTATGGGCCTAAGCCCCTTTGGGCTAAGCCCTAAGCCACTTCCCCGCCATATGCCCTAGCGCTGGGACCAAGCGCTAAACTCATTTGGCGCTTATTGCATCGGAACAATTGATGCGCGCAAGTCTATTTGTTATGTTAAAACTTCCGATCTGATTGGCCCTCTTATATATAAGCCCCGATCCCTTTGCCGCTTCATGTAACCCAAGAGCCCGCATCAGGTGATTAAACTTGTGAATAAAACTTTCCCGATCATGTTTTCCCTTTGAAAAATCATAAAAACCCTTTTTCATATGTTTTATATAAAATCCACTCGTGCAATGTTTTTTAATGAAAAGGACCATTGATCTAAAAAGCCGATCGACGGTCAACAGGATCTCACATCGGAGATTTTCTAAATGGGTAGATTAAAAAGGCCCCTCCATCATTCCGATTCTGATAATCCCCATTGTATAAAACCCTCGCCCTTTGCTTCTTTCCATATACCCTGAGGCCTCGCAAACGGGTGCTAAGTCATAAATAAAACCCCTCCCCGAAGCCAAAAACCTTTGTATTCCATTAAAATTTTGATTTTCATATGTTATAAAGGGGCCCTCCATTCATTGGTTGAACCCATTCCTCGACCATTGATCTTAGACCAGATCAACGTCCCGTGCAATCTCGCATTGGAGATTTTCCATCGGGCGCGTTTATATTTTATTCACCCACTCCCGATTGGCGGCCTCCTGATGTAATATTAGCCGTTGATCTCTTCCCCACCTTCCCTGATCTAACGACCCTTATCACTCCATTGCAAAGCCCATTTCCCCGCTGAGAAATCCTCCGATTCATCCTCCACCGTCGATCTGATATGAAAATCGATGGTCCACGTTTAATCGCATCTGTACTCCTCTGTCTATGCCCCCGCCGATCACAATCCTCCGATTGCATCTGGGCCATCCACGTGTCAAGATCTGACGGTCCAGATTGCACCCCTCGACCTTTGTTAAAAATATGCAGCCCCACTTTATAATGTTTTTTCCAGCCGATCTCCGTTGTTGATCTCTCAAGATCAACAACCCATGTTAACCTTTTTTCCGCCCCATGTATCATTTCCATTTAACTCCAGTTTCAATCTCAGCCGTTGATTGGTTCTCATATGACGGTTCAGAATAATCCTGATAGGCCTGACTCCTGTGGGTCCTTTCTTCCTATAGATTTGATCTACGTCATTCATATTCTGATCCAACGACTCAGATTAAAACCACCCAACCTACTTCCGCCCGTGCATCTTATCCATATCGCGTTCTCTCTTAGCCGCCCGATCTGACACCTCAGATCCAACAGTCAGCGCGCAGTTTCGTGCAGATTTAAGCCCGAACAATAATTCTCAGAGATCTGCGTGATATAGGTGGTTTTTAAAAGCCACGTGGTGGCCTTCAATGCATATCGTGTTCAAAAAGGTGAAACCACCTTTCTCCCATTTTGCTGCACGATACCACAGGTTTCTCAAGCCGAAACCGCCCTTCCCATTTACACTGTGTTTTATCGCATTCTCTCCTCGCCGTTGATCTCTACTGATCAATGGCTCAGATTCAATGTGGCCTTTGAACTATCGCCCTCCGCCTCCTTCCAAGGGACTTCTAAAAGTGATTTTTTCCATTGATCTCAGGGGCTAATATGATCCAACGGCCCATGATTATTCAGAAACCCCGAATTCCCCTCCTACGCATATTTCCTTCGCCAAAGGATTTTTAACTTATTTTCTTCACATTTCCGCCTGTCTTATTGTAAAGTGACCCTTTCGCTTTATAATATTACTATTGCTCCTGACCATTGATCTCTGCAAGATTAACGACCCTAAATTAATCTCTGCACTGTTCGCTCCACCGCTTTCCTCTTTGACCTCCCGCGATCGATCTCCACCGTTGGATGCTTTCATCCAATGGATATGCTCCAAACCGAAACCTCCAAAGCAGTCTTACCCAAATAATGCAGGATTTATTAATTTTTCTTGGTTTGCGCAGGATTTAAAATGTTTTTAAAAATGATTATAAAGGAAAATAAAAGCCGAGGATGACGATCCTCCAGGATTTCGTTCATCAAAGAGTACTCACCTACAGGGTTCAAACACCATGTTTTATCAGTGCATCATGAGCACTGATACCATAAAGACCCTCTGTGCACCTTCACATCAACAAGACACTGCAAAGATTAAAGAAATAGAGAGTATCAGTGTTGAAGACCAAATTAAACCAGAGATGAATAATTGAAGATCTTTTACCCAGTCTTGAGGGATTGCGGCTAAGATCGATAATCAAAATCCTAATCCATTAAATTAAACACAGTTAAAGAACAGAAGACAGAATTTAGGCCTGATTAAGCCTAACACATAGAATCAGATCAAATTAACAGTGTTTAAGGAAAAATAAAAAATATCTATCAGTCCGAGAGAGCTTCCACTGCCACATCAGAGGCTAATTGAATCCTCTCAGCTACCAAAGCCACTTGTAGCCTCAAAGAATTCAACAGAGGACTGAGTAATGACCGGAACAGAGGATATTTTTCTCAATACATCCGAACAGTTATTCCAAGCCAAACAGAGTTATTGCAAAGATGACATAGAGCCTTAAAAGTCAACAAAATCTTCCAGCGAGCTTAATTCTTAATGTAAAACAATTAATACAGAGAAAATATCTGTAATCTTCTCCATTGAGCCCCTCAAAGGCCGAGAAGAAATAACTGTATTAATTGAACTTAGAAGATCTTTTCTATCATTCGATCTCCTCATTTTTCTATAAAATCTTCTTGAGGAGCTCATTGTAAAGGGTTGGTTGCAGAACTTTGAAATACACTTGTGCTCGAAACTTCTACATGTAAATAGTGTTCAAAGGCTCTTGAAGCTCTGTTTGTGATCAAATAAGTTAGGTTGAGAAGTGAAGATGATTTCTGAACATAAACATCGGACTTGAAGAATGTAACTAGTTTAACATCAATAAACAAGTTGTTTCTTGGGATCCTGGTCTATATCACTGGTGAAGTGCTCCTTTTTGTGTTTTTGTTTTCCTTTCATGTATGCCATTTTTTCCATTATTCTTTGATAAAGAAAAGCAAGCATAGAGTTAGGATTTACTGTTTACAGTACCCTTCTCTGACTAATAAGCTTTATCTCAATGTTTTCCTCCAAGTTGTTTATTTAAGAATGATTCAATACAATTCAAGCAGTTAGGAATGCTGACGTTCCCTCATCCTACTGTTTACTTTAAAAATTATTCTTGAATGTTATTTTCATTATTTTCTTATTAAAGTTAGACTAGAAAAGTGATGGTGTGCCCTGTTTTCTAGCTTCTTTCTCCAAAGGTAAATTCTGAAAGTTTCCCTAAGTGTATGCTGAAAGCAGACTAGATTTAAAAGTATCTTTTCTGATCTTAAGTTGCACTTTGTTTCTCTTATTTGTTTTCATCCTTTCTGAAAGTAATTATGTGGATTACTGAATTGTTTGTCTCTTGAGTTAGCTTTAATACGAACTTGCCCAGGAAGCTTATGGTTAGCCCTATCCTTGGTTGGTTTTAAACAGTTACTTAAAAGGCTTTTCTTGTTTGGACAGACTGTTAAATCCTAGTTGAATTTAGTGTCTGTTTCCACCCCTTCAACACTTTTAATGTTTCCATTCCATCATTTTATCTCAAAATATCTTGTGATATAGATGACTTTCCCCTTGGACCACTCTTGAAATTGTTGCGCAATTAAACCCTTTTATGACTCCATAGCCCAATGGACTAAAAATCAGCGTTATATCTATCTTATCAGCCAAATATTGTTCTGATTGCTTGCAACTTCACACCTTTGAAACTCTTGCATTTTAGGAATTTCCACTCAACTAAAATCATGCTCAACCATCCAAAAAAAACAAAAACCCTTGCTCTTAATAACTAGCCTAATATCATATCCAAAAAACCTTAAAGATAAATCAATCTTTGCACTTATTGGAGAGATCCCTCTCCGGATTCAGGAGGGCTGGATCCTAGAATCCCAAAGTGGTTCAAGTGTTCTCTCCGCATTTCTGGTCTCACCAAATTGCTGGACTTACGGGGAGCTAACAAGGCCAACTTATCCTCTCATAGAGGTTGACTTGTTCTTTGCACTATGACGAGGCCTTGGAGGGTCTTTGACTCTAGATTGACTCAAATAAATTTTCTTTACAATATGTAACATGCCTAAAAGAGTCTTCCATACATGACAATGACTCAACTGACTTGTAGACCAAATGACAAGTCCTAGAAGCACTCAACAGGTGCTTGAACTAAAATTAAATTTCCCTTGAGCATGAATCCCATGCCTCAAGAATTTAATAATAATAAATTTATGTTTCTCTTTACATCAAATACATAAAATAATGATTACATATGTCATTATGAAGACCGAACCTAGTTACATATTTCAACATGGATTACCCCCCTCCCCTGCGTCATCATGCATCGCATATATATGTGAGAATTTAAACATCTTTATTACATTACCCATCATTATAACCATGCAATTGCATAATCATATACTCTAACAAAACATGATTAAGTATCCTCACATCAAATGTTGTTGAGCCCCAACAAGATAATAAACAAATACAAACATTGGCATACATCATAACATAGGTCTACCCATCTAAGGGCCTCAATGTGGAGCATTAAAATGAGTTGAACATTGTAAGGTTTATCCTAAGATGATTTCGTTGACATTTTGGGATATTGCCTCCATAAACATTTTGGGATATTGCCTCTATAAACATGTTGAAAGATCCACACCTTGTCTACATCAACCCTTATAGGCAAAGGGAAATGCTTAACTTATATTCCTCTTTATGAGTGTCGTGCACTTTAAAGGCTAATTTTATCTTTCTCATCCATGTGTGCATTCCGACATAACCTTCAAATTCATAGGGATTGCAGTTTGTCTTTTCTATGATTTTCTCGACCTGCCTTAGTGTTGAAAGTTGTCATGTGAAAAAATGTCATTTAGAATCACCAAGTGATTATTTTTCGCGATTCTTTGTATTTATCAACGTTTGAAGTTTGATTACATTTTGCCAAAATCTCAGCCTTGTAGCTCGTAAACCAATTTGTATGCATACAAAGCTGCACTACTATTGCAACTACAATAGTACAAGAAGAAATAAAATAACAATAAACCCCAAATAAGTAGAAAATGACAACAAGATAAATCCTTGTAGCTCGTAAACCATTTTGTATGCATACAAAGTTGCACTACTATTGCAACTACAATAGTACAAGAAGAAATAAAATAACAATAAACCCCAAATAAGTAGAAAATGACAACAAGAAAAACAATGTTTAGAGGCATCCAAATAATATCGAGGAAGAGCTCTGCAATGTAGGTTGTTAACTGTATTGATCAAGTAATGAGTTACAAAAGAAGGGGAAACCCTTGGTTATACAAACAGGAAGAAACCATAACTTTAAGCTCAAGTAACTATTAAGTGTCATGAAACTCTTATTACATGAAAGTTTCCCAAGTACAATGCTATCCCTTTCCCTCTTTTAACCATTCATGTTGATTTTTGGCCAAAATCTCAGCGTTGTAGCTCGTAAACCAATTTGTATGCATACAAAGTTGCACTACTATTGCAACTACAATAGTAGAAGAAGAAATAAAACAAAAATAAACCCCAAATAAGTAGAAAATGACAACAGGAAAAACAATGTTTAGAGGCATCCAAATAATATCGAGGAAGAGCTCTGCAATGTAGGTTGTTAATTGTATTGATCAAGTAATGAGTTACAAAAGAAGGGGAAACCCTTGGTTATACAAACAGGAAGAAACCATAACTTCAAGCTCAAGTAACTATTAAGTGTCATGAGACTCTTATTACATGAAAGTGGCCCAAGGTCAACGCTATCCCTTTCCCTCTTTTAACCATTCATATTGAATTATTTCCAAAATCTCAACCTTGTAGCTCATAAACCAATTTGTATGCATTCAAAGCTGCACTACTATTTCAACTACAATAGTACAAGAAGAAATAAAATAACAATAAACCCCAAATAAGTAGAAAATGACAACAAGATAAAGCCTTGTAGCTCGTAAACCAATTTGTATGCATACAAAGCTGAACTACTATTGCAACTACAATAGTACAAGAAGAAATAAAATAACAATAAACCCCAAATAAGTAGAAAATGACAACAGGAAAAACAATGTTTAGAGGCATCCAAATAATATCGAGGAAGAGCTTTGCAATGTAGGTTGTTAATTGTATTGATCAAGTAATGAGTTACAAAAGAAGGGGAAACCCTTGGTTATACAAACAGAAAGAAACCATAACTTCAAGCTCAAGTAACTATTAAGTGTCATGAGACTCTTATTACATGAAAGTGGCCCAAGTACAACGCTATCCCTTTCCCTCTTTTAACCATTCATATTGAATTTTTTTCCCACCCACTCATTGAAATATTCATGAGACTCTTATTACATGAAAGTGGCCCAAGTACAACGCTATCCCTTTCCCTCTTTTAACCATTCATATTGAATTTTTTTCCCACCCACTCACTGAAATATTCATTAAGTAATGAATTCTCACTTTTCATGTCTCAAAATCCAGACCAAATACATTTAATGATTTTACTATATTCAAATACATTATTGCTGGCCCTTCCTCAATGCTGCCCACTTGAAGTTGCACCCTAAAAACAAACACGTGGAATTTCATTGCATAGTAGTCTTGTAAGAAGTTCACGTAGAAGTAGACCTATTATGGCAAGTCTCAGAAAACTATGGAGTAGATTCAAATTAACAATTCAATCAACTAGTTAATAAGACCAATAAAAACTACACTGTACAAATATGAATAATTATGTTCTAACTTCTAAATTTATGAAATTTATTGCAGTATATAATTGGATCTAATTACAACATTAGATAGTTGGTCTCTTATGTAGTACATAGATCTCAACATGGCCTCCAAAAACATGGCCTCCAAAGTGTCTTTCATTATCTGAAATTTGACATAAGTTTCTCCAGATGAAGATTGTGTAGTTTCCTGAAGCTGCATGTGTGGAGAAAATATAAATGAATTTTAGAAAGCATTCTAGTGTAGAAAATTTCTCTTAAACATAACCAATAGTCAGTCAAATTTCGAGCATTTTTTTCATATGAACCTCTCCTCTATCATGAATGTTAAGCCATTCTTTGATGAGCATCAAAGATCTAAGTGTCTTTGACATCCACACAGTTGAACCAAAACAAAATGCATTTTATCTTATGTTCCAAAGACATTGAAAAAAAAACAGATGATGTTCTGCTTTGCTTGCATCTGATGGCATACAATACATATATTAGTATGGAAAAATAAGGAATAATACAAAGTTGTAAAAAAAATTGCATGAAGCTAAAATACATATAAAACTTAAATTTTCACTCATTTTTTCCAATGCCAGTTTTGTACATATATATGTGAGTTATTTCACAGCCACTGCCTGACCAAGTTACAAAATATGAAATCTGAAATATTCATAAATTCTAGAGAATATTAACCATCATTCTTGTGCAAAAACACTAGCCTTAAAGTGTTTTATTAACCAAAGGTAGCGATCTGAAAAACACCTTTATCTTTACCAGCTAACACATTGATTTATCTTACCTTCTTGATTTTTGATTTTTTTTTCCTCAATTTTTTTGCAAAGCTGGTGCTCATAAAAGACTTTAAAATTAAGTTGAGATACAAATATGAAGAATGAGAATAACAAAACAATCAACAAATTTATTGAAGGCAACAAATCTAAGCAAGTTCCTCACCTTGAATTGCTTGTGAGATTTAGGAGATTTCGACTTGAAAGTTATAACAAGACCACAAAAGCATATTTCCTATCCATTCCACAGCATATACCCAAATATACAGCAATCAATCTACACAAATATTTCTACCCTTGGGAAATTCCCCCAAGTCCATAAAGTGCTCTTTTTCATCATCAAGGACATCAATACTTGTTTCCAAGCAATGGAGCAGATCCTCTCTGTGATGTTTCGATATAGATTCTACTCTTGAAAGTTTTTTCTTAGCCTTTTCCCAAACTGGCTGTGGCTCATTGCACAAAGAGCTTCCAATCACCTTGAGGGAAAGTGGTAAAACCATACAAACTACTTCAACCGACAAATATTTTAACAGTTAAACATGTTAATCTTTTGCAAAAATATAGAGCATTAAAAAATTTTCTAGAGTTGTTAACTCTCCGATTTTAGACCTATAAAACCATTTATCTATCAAAGGGACATAAAATCAATCTGAGTTTGAACACTTTATAATAGGATGCAAAGCATTCGAGCATGATAGAGAAACAAGTAATTAGGGTATGATATTTTGAATAATATGTCATATTCATACCTGTTTAACAACAACTTCGTCATTTCTTGTTGGAATCGAAGGTTGTCCAAAGCCCTAGAAACAGAAATGAGACAGGGCATTAGCCTTCTACACCATGGGCATGTTATACACGTGACTGCTGTCTATATGTGGAAGAGTGAGATCCTTCCTGGTTGTGATAACCGTTTTGCAACCCTCTGATTCAAACAACAACTGTTCCACATCTCATTTTGACCAAAAATTATCCAAAATGACCAACGTCTGTGGATTTCATTTTAAACTGAGTTTCTTCTACAGTTGGTTGTGTGCATCCTCTATGCTCTAAAAAACAGGCCTTCAACCTCTGATTATTTTATCCCACATAATCTCCAAAAGGCCCATTACATTTGGAGATCGTGCAACAGTTATGAAAACTATATTGTTTTGGAAGAAATCTGATAATCACAATGAGAATAAGCACTAAAAAAACCAAAAGGGAAGCAATAATATGGAAGCTCGGTGTTACGATTAAAACATGGGAGTTGTTCTTACCTTTGACTTCGGGATCGTTGTAAGGGGCTAATGAAATGGTAGTTTTTCTGCTTCCACCCATCCCTTCAACCCCAACGATATTAACTCCCTTCTTGAATAGGATATGTTTGACATCATTAACAATATTATTCAAACCCACTACAAAGTTTGGCATACTCCTGACTTGGGAGCTGTCGCTGCCAGTGAACTGCTCAAACTGTTTAGACATTGTGGTATCATGTGACCCATTAATGGCACTCGGAAATAGTTCAGTTGTGCTCATTTTATGAAGCATGAATGAGTTGGATCTAGCATCATTAGTCATCCTAACATTAACCCTTTCCATTATAAGCCTACCCATTTCTTCAATAAGCTCATATTGTTCGCTAAAACCCTTGAAATCCACAACTAGGTTGTGGACATCAAGGGTACGCAAGAAATTGTTGACATTCTTTTCTATATTTTGGATCTTCTTTCCATAGTGATACCTTCTATATAAATTAAAGCTTCTCATACACTCTATTTTTTTTACTATGTGAAGGACATCTTATTCGAATGGTAAGGAAGATAGAGGATATGTGGCTTGAATCTGCAACTGGAGGAATAGAAAGAACTGCAAGAACCACGTGCATATTGGGGATGTCCAGAAGGGAGAAGGACTCCAAAGGTTCACCTTCTACAAGAAAATTTCCTTTCTTCTTTCCCATAACTAAGCCAGGGCATAGCCGTCCATCAAATCAATTGATGAAAAACATGAAGAAACTGATAGGGATTTGGGTAATGGTTTCCTATGCAATGAACTACTTAGCATTGCTCAGTTTCTCTACCATGTAATTATTCATTTTGCTGGTATTATTGGCACAGAATATAAGGGCCCTACTTATGACAGGTTCAGGTAAGCAAATATTCAAAAGGAAAAGAGCAATAACAACACCAGATTGGAAGACCTTAAAAAGTAAAGGGAAACAAAAGGTGTACAATAATGTCTTGTGGTTGTAAGGATAGGAAGAGTAAGACCCTCCTAAATTTTTCAGTTTATTGTACCAAAGGAGCAATTTTTATTAAATCTAGTTACGCATTTGCATAAATAAAATATGGGGCATTGTTATATGAAATTTTGAATGCATTTATCCAAAATATTCTTGTGCAACATGTTGTACAAGTCATAATAGATAGTGCTTCTAGTTCTAATTATGTGGACACTAACAAGATGTTAATGGAGAAACACCCCACATTCATTTGGACTTCCGGTGTTGCCCATTATATCAATCTAATTGTTGAGGACATGGGAAAAATTTACTTTATCAAGGATGATTAATCAGTGAGGAACATCACATAATTGTTATATAACCATGCATATGATCTTAGCCTAATGAGGAAATTGAAAAAAATGTAATATAAGTCATTTCTTATTTTCTGTAGATATGTGGTGGGCAAATTATGCTGGAAAAGCACCAAATTTATAGAGATTTTCCATATCAGTGCCTAGCCAGACTTGTGCTTAAATTCACACTCACAAATTGGAGTGTGTTTCAAAAAATACACAAAGGTGCAACATGTTAAAATATCTGTGTCTTAATAACACATTCCACATCTAATACAATCCTTGATTATGGCTGAAGAAAATTGAGAAAACACTTGATATGGACACCATTTCCTTATAGAAAATATTGACACAAGGTACAAATGGTTGGTGACGGCATACACATGTTATGGAGAAGTCATATAAATTGTTAGATGAAGATGAGCATGATCAGGTGATAGGTTGCATAGGCAAATGTCCTACAACAAACATAAAAGGAGAATGAGGAAAGTCATGTGCTAGCCTCTGCACCTATACAGACTGAGATACCAATTAGTAAGCATTCAACTGTTATTGTAAGACCTTCCTCTACTAGAGGATGACATGTTACCTTTTCCCATAAAAAAATGGATTCCAGAGGTAATTCTCGTCCACCCATTAGCCAATGATGGACTCCAGAGACGAAAATCCCCAAACCTCACTTATTTTAAGGATTCTGGGCATTATTTTAGGGATGTTGGGAATCCAAAGTGGCTAATTTTGAGCATTCAACAAGGAAACTAGCCTAAGGCAGCCATAGGACTCGGCCCTTTAACTATGAGGGACTACAAAGATGGAGATATCCTCCCTTAGTCAATTCAAACAGGCATGCAAATCACCTCTTATTTGAAAGTAAAATAGAAATGTGAGCAATAAATATAAATTTTTCTTTGTATACAGACTCCAGAGACCAGATAAGGGAGAATAACAAGACATTTTTCTCAGACAGTCACCAATGGGGTAATCAAGTTTCTCTGGAACAGCTCTTCAGTAAAAGAATTATACCTTCATTCCATCCTTGCATTTTCCAGTTGGGGCACCAAAAAGAGGAAGCAGGGCTTTTTTGACATCCTCGTGTCCAAATATTTCTAGAGAAGAACACACAAGCTTGTTATAGATGTTACCATCCTTAGCAAGCAGCACGACAAGCAGTTCTATTTTTTCTTGTTCATCACCTTGTAAAATGTACCTACAGCTATTTGAAATTAATGATTAAAATAAGCAATATAGAGAAAACATGGATCAAATAAAAACTTCACTAAATGGCACATTTTAAAAAACTGCATATGCTAGACATGTGAAACCAAATAAAAATTGCTAATCTACCTGCACTAGATGTGGAACTTCACATATCTATATAAAGCAATACCTTTTAAGTAATACCACCATCATCAAAGTAATACCTGTAAAAAAGTGAAGCAGTAGCTTGACCCACAATAAGTGACAAAACGCTTAATATTACAAGCGCTCAATGGGTCTTCCTTTTTCCTGCAAATATATTTCTATTGGGGCCTCTTCCTGGATCTGCATCCTTGATCAAACCAGGGCCTGAAGTTCCAATCTCTCAAGGTCAGCCAAATTATATTACAACAGCTTGTAGATAGACAGTTCAATCAAATATAAAATTAATCTGAAAGATTTAATAGACATACCTTCTTGTACTGCATCCCTGATCACCAAGAATTACTAGGCTTGCGGATGTATCACCAAGAAAAAGTATACAACACCTCATGAGTTGTTATCTTTAAAGAAACACATACTGAAACATAAACATCGTGATGAATCTCAAACTTAGAAGAAGGAAACTAGGAACTGGGGCTAAACGAATTACAGTAGTGATAATGGGGCAAGATAGGTAGACTTTGATAGCTTTCAGGGCTTTGTCATTGTAGTGTAGGATGAGAAATGGAATTAGAATGAGCATTTAGATAATGAATTCATTATATAAGAAGAAAATAACACAACATAATTTCCCTTACAAAACAGAGCATAAATTGATTTATGAATTCTGTTTATAACCCTTTAGAACAATCAGTGAAAGCATAAGATATGAAATGGAATTGAGAAGGCATTCGATGAAATGAAACACAAAGGAGATACAATGCTATAAAGCCATACCACATGAATCCCAAAATTCTTACTGCAACTGCCTCTGTATTATCAAAACAAAATCTCCAAGTACAATAGCTCTCCTGTGATATATCCAATATCCAACCCCCCTCTATTACAAAAACATTTCTTTTTTATAGGCCAAATTACAAGGGCCTATTTTTCCAAAACAATAAATTTCCTTTTGCAAAAATAAAAATAAAAATGATATCAAGGTGGCCAAAATATAAATACTTGCAAAAAGACTTTGATGGCACATTTGAGCTACAAACTCTGATTTATATGTCCAATTTGAAAAATAGGAAATCCAACTACCACAAAAACATTCAAAATAAAATGCACTTCATGTGTTAGCCATTTATCTAGTGTAAATTTGTTGACTTGAGTGAACATAAACCATCCTGATTGAACCTCGTGCCATTAGATCCTTGATATCCCTTCTAGCAAGAGAACCATTAATCTAAAAATTCAAGGAAAACATTAACATTAGTGAGAAGAACCATATACTTTTCTTCAAAACATATTCATAAAAAATGAACCAATTCTTCTTGCTTTTCGTGATTAAATGGACCAACTTCAGAAGAACCACAGTAGAAGGAATCCAACATATGTGTTGAGGTAAGGGATTCCCTTATATTAAAATTGTATATGTGTTGAGGTAAGGGGTACATATAGTTATATAGGTATGTAATTATATTGTTTATATGGAAGAAATACCAAATTAATGTTTGAATGAAACACAACTACAAAAAGATGAATGGTTAGTGAAAGAAACTTACACCAAAAAGTAGGTATCAAAAAAAGGTTGAGTTATCTCGAACATTCACCATTTGAAGTATTCACTAGACCTAAAGCCAAAAAGTACAAAATTAACATCAGATTCATACAAACAAATCAACAAAAATATAACCAAAAATTATTTATAAATAATCCAACATATGGAAATACATAAGGAAAGTGAAAGTAGAATGTTTTGAAAATTAACCTTGTTCAAAATTTTCACAAAATCTGAAAAAAATTTGTAATCACTTTCTTCTAATTTGTATATATCATTCTTAGCATTGTATGATAAGTTTGTGATTTCTATAACAGATTCAAGTTGTACAAAATCATGATCAGTCAAATCATACTTATACATGCACTGCCCCTTTATTCTACTATACCAACATAATTGAAGCTCGATGCCTTATAATCTATCAAAAAGGTCGATGTCATTATGGTAATCAAACACCCTATTACCATCCTTCTTTCTTATTCTTTTAACCATTCCAATGTACCACATTCCACAAGAAACACCTTGTTTTGTACTTCGAGGAACACCTTTTCTTGCAGTATGTTTAGTGGGGGGAATTGACTTGTTTTCAAACAACACCCGACAATCTGATCCAATTCCAAAGCCAATTGATACACCCTTTTGTAGAGTATTCCCATCTCGCCTAAAGTAAACCCCACTTCTCACTTTTGTCAGCCTATCTTTGGATAATGTTGGATTTCCATTCAACTGACTAACCAAACATGCTTTGAACATATTCTTACCATCAAGATTCACCATTGGTTTTATCGTTTTCCTTACATTTTCATCAGTGTAATCTAAAATTTCATCCAAGTCATGTCTCCACTCACTTTCCATTATTTGCAATTCACTTTCATTTTGTACCAATGAAGATGAAGATTGAAATATAGAGTTGGAACATCTCGATGGAGAATCATCAACTACTTCATCCACAATTTGGAATGTTGGATAATATTTATCCTCTGTTCATGGTTTAACCCACCAAAAACATTGAGTGTAATTTTCTGGTTTCATTCCAAGAGTTGATAAAATGTCTTGTGCATCCTTAAATCCATTCTTAAGTGCTTCTACAATTTTAGAGTCTGTGGATATTGAATCATATTGCGACAATATGTCAATCTTTTGTATTGTTTCTTGGTGCAATTTATTCTAAATGTTTTCTTGCTTCTTATGGGGTTTATTAAAATGAAGCCCTTGGGAATTTGATTCTTCTTCAACAACTCTATTAAGGGTTCCAACAACATGAAGAAAGTCAGTGAAATCATAGGCCCTCTCCACTCCAACCATCCCACCAACTTTGCTAAATAATTTCTCACATACATCTGACCCAGTCAAGTGCAAAACACATGGCAAGTTAGAGTATTGATCTCGAAACGATCTCATCAACAAAATTGCAAAATGGCAAGAAATTCTCACATCTTGATATGCCCCTCTGCTGATGAAATTTATGTTGACATTAGTATGAGATTTTTTTTGTACCCAACATAACCATAATGCAAAGAAATGATGAAATCGTGAAGCATTTCGCACTCTTTCCCAGAGGCTCAAACTATGAGACATAAATATGTTAATGTAATCAGCAACAATCATTAGGTAAGTCTCTGTAGCTAGTGCCCTCTCTAACTTTCCACGTGGTGTACTTCTCAACTCTTTCAAACACCTCTGAACATGCCTTGAAGCAATGCCTTGTGCGGAACCCCAATTTTTTCGATCCATCCTCTCTATATCTTCACACTTAAGCTTGTGATCATCCACTTTAAAAGTGTGATAAACCATTCTGACATGGCCAAAACTTATGTACTCATTTCCTAAAACCAATTCTCGTCGACTGCTAAATAAAGGATTCACTAGCTTTTTGCTGTTGTGGATGTAATCTTGGTCATGCAATCCTGTTACATTGCAACCATTGTACAACCCAGTTAGCCTTCACCCTTCCCAAGGAATTTGATATTGAAGACCTGATGTTGATGAATAATCCTTCAACATAAGTTGTCTTCTTCTGCTATCCCCATCCGAGGAATGACCAATAATAGGTCCTAAATTATTTTCTATGTGTTTCTTCCACATAAATTCTACCTTTTCCCATTGTTGATAAACAAAATTTGCATTGAATTTATTGCATGTTGGATGAATAACCACAACCAAACGAGGAAGTTTTTCATGTAAAGGGTTTGCAATAATAACACGTGCATAATGCCCAATAGCATTGTTTTTAAAAGAATTTGTTATAATCTCATAGCATGCATCTCCCTCACCAACTGTCACCAAGAAATGTGATTGACATTGATGTTCTTCTTTCAAACCACAAAACCCCACCAATGTATCACTTTTTGCTACCCACCTAACATATTTTTTCACAATTGTTTCATCTTCAGCAAGGTATAATGTTACACTGAAAACTGTCACCTTGACATTCTGCTGACCGTATGAGCTCATTATTACTCATACTTCCTCCTTTTGCAAGTCTAATATACCAACTCCTCATATCAAGCTTCAAAATCAGAAGAAAATCCCTAAAATCCCCTAAGAATTGGTATCGCACTTTCTCTATGCATTCCCTGCGGTCCCGCACCTAAATCTCAGCCTGCATGCGGAACCATACCGCACGTTCTTTGTGTAATGGGTGCGGACCTCTGTAAAACATAAAAGGCGAGAAAATGAAGATTAAAAAGTGAATTCCAGGTGAATTCTAGAAGATTCTAGACGGGAATTTTCGGAATGGATACGCTTTGAAGCTGGTTCATGCATCCCTCTCTTAATGGAGCTAACCCCTTGATGTAAGGAGCTTATCCCCTTGAAGGAGGATTCTATCCCTTCATATTTGGAACTAGAAACCTCCTCTCTTTCACTATAAAAAGAGGCCTTGGGTAGCCTCAAAGGGAGTTCAAGCTTAAGAGATTTGAAGTTAAATGCTGTTGAGATTTAGACTTGAGTAACTTAAGACTTTCTGTGAGGTTAAATCACTTATCCTCATTTGTCTTAGTTCAAAGAGTGCAATGCTTGTCAGAGTAAAGGAGATTCCTGCTTCGGACCCCGGGAGGACCTGCACAACATCAAGGCACAAGTTGTAAAGGTTTTCTATCTTTAAAGTTAATACAAATATACTCATTTCTCTCATTAAACTGTTAATTTGTGGTTTATTTCATGAATTCCTTGATCATTATGATAAGTATGATTTATGATAATGTCTATACAGGTGCTGCTTAATCTTTTTCCTTGTTTGTGATTGCAGATATACGAAGGACGTTCTTTCAGTGCACTGGAAGGACTTCAACAAAATCAAGTAAGCAAGCAAAGCGTTGGATATAAGGTAGGCCTTGCACCCGTATAGTGTTTTTATAAATTGCATATGCTTAGAGAGAGATTAGTATAATTGGATGTTTGTTGCTAGTTACCTTTTGTACTAGAGAGACGGTCTTGTCCGCAAGACGGATTAATCTACACAACAAAATGGCGACTCCGCTGGGGAAGAACTTTTGTTTGTTCTTGGTTCTCTTTGATTTTTGACTTGAGAAAAGGTTTCTTTTTCTGGTTTTTGATTGATTCACATCTGTCTGGGTGCTTTAAATTTTTTCTGTTTTTGAAAATTTAGAAGTATTTTTGAATTTTTCTATCATTTTTGCTAGGACCGCACTCTGAATAACTGTTACAGTGCGGGCAGTTTCGCACGTTCTTTATAGAATACAGTGCGGGACCGCACCTGTCAACACTGCTTACATGCGGACCCTGTAAAAATTTTGAAAAATCTCTAGGTTTCTTTTTCTGGTTAATTTTTAGATCTTTGGTTTCTGCCCATACTGGTTATTGTGTCTATCAAGAATTCATTGTTTATGAACTCCAACAGTGTTAGTGTTTTGAATGATTTTCTAGAAGTTTTTGCCGATTGGATTATTTTTCCTGTTTGGTCTTTGTAGTGATTCAAATTTTTGACAATCTGTAGTATCTCAAATCACATAAGATCTCTTTTTGTCTATTGAATCCGACCTCATTGTGAAAACATCCTAGTTTGAGAAATTAAGCCTTTTTGATTTCTTTGCAAATCTTCGAAAAGAACTTGTTTTAAAAGTTTTGAATTTCATTTATTCTTTGAGTGTTTTGGAAAACATATTTTGAGTGTTTTTGATCTGTTTGATATATTCTTAGTTTGCTGAATAACTAAGAGAAACATTCATAAAAAAAAAAACTCTAAAAAGCTTTTACTCAATTTAGATTAGTTTTTTAAGATTAGTCTTCATAGTTTTGAATAGTTTTAATTTTTGTAGATTTCTTTCGAAAGAGAATTGTTTTGTAGCTTCTTGTTTGGAAAAGAAAATAGTTTTTCTTGTGAGCTTTGATAGTTTAACGAAAAGACAAAATAGTTTCTTTCACTTAGTTTTCATGTTTGAAGAAGAAATTTGAAAGTTGCATTCTCTAACTCTTCTTTAGATAGAAAATTCATTGAAAGAAAAAAAGAATTGAATATCATCATAGGTGCATTTTAGTGTTTTTGGAGGTCGAGTCTTCACATCATACAAAGTTTCATTTCCGCGCCCATTTGACTTAAGAAATAGCTCTTAAAAGTAACGCTTAAATAAAATTCATCTAGTAATCTTTTTATTTTTAGGGCTCTCATCACCAACATAGCTTAGGCTAGTATCTTGGAGTAGGGAGTAATTAACTCTCCAAGGTAGATAAAACAAACAAGTAGATATATCTTGCGGTAGGAAGAATTCCAGTTGTTGCATGTATGCTCTGGGAAGCTCCTCTTAAAGGAGTTAAGCACGAGATCACATCTGAACCAGTGGGGTAATCAATCCTTCCTCATTGGGAACGATAGAAGATATACACGTATTAAAAACGGTAAACCTTGGATAGACCATTGTCGAGGAGCCAGGGGTCACTTGTCGGTAAACCTTGGATTCGTTCAAGGAGCCTTCAAGGGGATTGAGCTTTGTTACTCTGCCCTTGCGTGTGTGTCGGATCGTAGACTGTTCCCCCAGGTATATTTGTTTCAGTTGGTAACCTTAGAGGCCATAATCTTTAGGATTCTTTCCTAAGGTGACGGTGGAGGGAAGATCCCACTGTACCTGGAACAGACGTCGACTAGACTCACTTGGACTCTCTCGGGGGTTCTCTTCACTCGAGATGGTTATGTGAAGAAACTTGTGCCAGTCTGTTTCATTAAGCAGGTTGTCGGGGTAACTGTTCCAACCGCCCTTTTCGTGTTAAAACTCTACTAAGTTGGATTTCATCACCAACTAGTGATTTTAGTACGGAAAGTTACTTGTTTGTGTGTGGTTTGAACTCTTAGATTTTTTTTAAGCGAATGATTCAATTGTTTGTTTCTTAGAGACTTTAGGTGTTTTCATTGAAATTTTTCTTTGTTTGCGTGTGATTAGATAATTTTTCATCGTGGCGGAATTGCCAAGACAATCCCGGAGAATACAAGGGAAACCCCCTGAATTTACACCAGGTCATTTAGAAGGGCTTCGGGCTCTGGTACCACACGGTAGCCGTAGAATTAGATCAACAGAAGCTGAAAGCTCTGCTATTGTGATACATCCCGATCATCAAATTCCCTCAACAGAATATATTCAAGAACCGATTTCAGTTTCTGAAGTCACTGAAAATATTTCTCCTACAGGAGAATTATCTGACGAACCTGAAATCTCTGAGCCTGAAACTGAATCTTCTGTGTTAGAAACATCTTCAGGATTTATCTCACCAACTTCTAGCGATCCAGGTTCACCAAGGGTTAGAAATATCATTACTGGAAATCTTCCTTCTGGACTAATTTCTATAGAAGAACTTACTAATCCAGACGAAGACATATCTCTTCCCAACTCCCCTCAATCGTTAAATCTTAGGGAGCGTGAATCCATTTTCTACAGCCCTATTCGAACTAATCCCTGGTATCTTTCTTTAACTGATTTTTTAGAGAATCCGGGTCTTACTTTTTATCCACCTCGAGCTCCATTTCATCCTACACCCAGAGGTTACTATCCGTCATCTATTATGGCTGGAGAGTCATCCATTTTTTCGCAAACACCTGAATCTTTTTTGCATGGTGGTCCTTCTGTTCCTGCGGGATATCAGTCTTTGTCTGGTACTTTCTCAGGAGCAACTCCTCAACCTATCGAAAATGTGTTATCATCTGGTCTTGGTGGACTTAAAATTGAAACGTCGAACGCAGAGCAAGTTTTTATGATGTCTGGTAATATTCCTAATCCTCAAGCTCAAGGCAGTCAGTTTCCTTCTGGGGGTCAACCTCAGGGAATTCAGTTACCACTTGGGGGGCAACCTCAGGGTGGGCAATTACCGCCCGGGGGGCAACCCCAAGGTAGTCAGTTACCACCCGGGGCTCAACCTCAAGGTAGCTTTTTCCCAGGACAAACTGTGGATCAATATTATTTTGGGGGGCAACCCCAAGGACAGTACATACCCCAAGGTTACCAACCTCAAGGACAGTACATTCCTCAAGGTCAACCCCAAACTCAATATGCTCCTCAGGGTCCTCAACAACCCCAACTTCAGTACGTGCCTCAAGGTTATCAACCTCAAGGGCAGTACCCAATACAAGGATACCAACAGCCTTCTGGTCAACCATCTATTCAAGGAGCCGGAACTTTACCTTATTATCAACCCTACGTTCAACCAAGTTTTGGTCCTTACGTTCAACCTTCTACGGGACAGTACCCCGGAATGATGGTGTGGGATCCGTCCCAATATCAACAGCCTTTGCAGCCTAATGTGCAGTTACCTTATCAACCTGGTCAGCCAATGGTTTCTGGTTCAATTCAGCAACCTGGTCAGCCAGCTATTCAAACTCCCGCACCTAGTTCAGTTCAGCAGGCTGGGCCTAGTACACCTCAGACTCCGCCCCAAACTGCTGCAACTGCTGCAACGTCTGTTCAACCTGTTACACCTATTTCTGGAGTGTCTGTAGCCCCGAGTTCGGCTATCCCTGTATCCGGGAAAATCCCTCAAGTCTCTGTACCTCAGTCAGGGCCTACAACTCAGACTACAGTTCAGATGCCTGCAGGACAATCCGGTACAAGTACGGTTGTTACGAGTCAAACTCAGTTTACTTATCAACCATACCAAGGACAGCCGCAATACGGTCCCTATGTTCAGAATCCGAGCTATCAGCCATACCCTGGTTATACTTATCAACAACCTCAGTATGGTCCGATTCATCCTGGTTATCCGGGAGGTTATACGATACCCAATGCTAATCCAATTCCTAGTTATCCTGGGTATCCGCCTCCTGGATCCGCTTTGGCTTCTCAAGGTTTTCGTGACCCTAACCGTCAGTTACCGTTCATCGCAACTTTGGATTTACCAGATTTGACGCGCCTTACTAATGATCCTATTTTCTATTATCAGAATTGGCCGTCAATGCCTCATAAGTTGCCCAGTGACATACCAAAATTTGAAGGTAAGTCAGGAGAGGATCCATCAAATCATGTGATGACTTATCACCTTTGGTGTGCATCTAATTCTATTATTGATGATTCGATTCGCTTACGTCTTTTCCAAAGGACACTCATAGGTCTTGCGGCCAAATGGTACATTGAGTTGCCACGAGGCTCGTTTCATAATTTCAGTCAGTTAGCAACGTCTTTCTTAACTCATTTCCAGTTGCCTGTCCGATACGACAATGGCACAGAATTATTAACTTCACTAAAACAATCTACGTCCACGTATATTTCTGATCATATTCATGAGTGGCGACGTAGACGGCGATTGGTGAAGGTTTATATTCCGGATCAAATTTTGGCAGAGTGGTTTGTAAAATCATTACTGCCTAAGATCACTGAAGATGTAGCTAAGGCTGGTGTTGTTACTGAAGAGCAAGTAATTTCTCAGGCTCAGTACCTAGACCTCGTTTATACGCAGTCAGGTACTTTACATGAAAAAATTCCTGATTTACCCAAACAAGGTCAAATTGCTGCTCCTCCTTCAGGGTCTCATGCCGCTGACGGTATGATTGGTACGGTTAGTTCCAAAAGTAAGAAGAAATCTTCAAAGAATTCTTCTCCAATCATAACTTTACCTGATTCCCCGAAGGGAGAATCCTTTCAAGAAGTTTCTGCCGATATTCATGTCGTTGAAACATCTACGGCAAAATCAAAAACCGGTGGTAAAAAGAAAGGGAGGAATAAAAACAAGAAAAATTCGAAAGAGAAAACAGATAGAGAAGAATCCAATGATGAGAAACGTAAACCTCGTTATCCTTGCTTCATTTGTGAACAAGATCACTTCACTAAAGAATGCCCATATCGAGAAGAGGTTACGAAACTCATTAAAGGATCGCAACAACCTGCTGTCTTGAAGGATCCTTTTCCAGTTCAAGATAGTAAGATGATTGGTTCTTCCTCGACCACTTTAGAAGAGCCTATTATGATGATGTCTCATATAAGGGTTGCGACGCGATCGCAAGATTATGGTTCTAAGAATCCCGTTGATGGAAAAGAAGGAGAGTCTTCCAATGCCAACGCATCAAATACAACTCCTCCTGTTTCCGGTCCGCTACAGATCGAGAAACAAAATCCAGACTTGATAATCAAGCCGCCTGCTAAAGGTGTTCTTCGTAAATCAGCTTTCAATCCACATGCGAGAGTTGCTCAGAATTACAACATTGTTGAAGATTTAGCTATTTCTCCTTCAGCAATGTCGGCTTTGGAAGTGCTGCAGTCATGTCCAGCACAGCGTAAATTGTTATTGTCTGCCATAGGAGCTGTTGATGTTAATGATTCTAACCTTATAATCTTCGATTTAGAAACTAGTACACCACGTCTTCCTCACCAAATGGCTTTCCAGATTCCAGTGTTAGTCAAAAACAGACCTATTTTTCGGACTGTGATTGATGAGGGAGCTTCAACGTGTATTATGTCGCTTCGGTGTTGGAAATCTCTTGGTTCTCCTACACTTAACCAATCTCCGACGATTCTAAAAGCTTTTGATGGTCGAGGTTTTCAACCTTATGGTATTTTGCAGGATTTACCCATAGGGGTTGAAGGGAAAATTGTTAATCTAGATGTGGAGGTGGTTGATGCCCCTCTAGATTACAACCTTCTACTGGGTCGTAGTTGGTCTTATGCTATGATTGCTGTTGTCTCTTCGGTCTTTCGACTTATAAAATTTCCATATCAAGGAAGGATCGTGACAATAGATCAGTTAAATTATTTTTCGTCAGACCCAGCCTCTACAGAAACAATCCAGCATGTTGGTAAAACGACTATCTCTTATAAGGATGTTGGAGTAGGTTTGATTAAAGATTCCGGTTTGCTAGGAACTTTTTCCTTTCCTCCTCCTAACGTATCGTCTTCTACAGCAACTATTCATATGATTTCGTCAGACACAGTTTTGACTGATGATCCTTGGATACTACCTTCGGAATCCGAGATTGACTCATTTGATGGCGTGATGCCTTTGAGTCCATTTGAAATTTCGTACCAGACTGTACAGTATTTTTCCAACACCTTTTCAACCAAAATTGATCCAATGAATGGGATCCAAGAGGAATCACTTTCTATTTCTAGTTCAGACGCAACGACATTTCCTGAAATTGTTCATACAGATGAGCAAATTCGTGAGTTTTTGTCTGTTGATGATTTACCATGGGAAGATCTCCATCATAGGTCTTCATTTTTACCTGAATTAGATCATTTTGAAAATGATTTCGCTTCAATTTTTACTGCTGAATATGCCAAGGAACCTCAAAATCCATTGAAAAATCCCGATTCTGAACTAAATTTAGAAAATATATCTAGAACGGTTCCAATTGACATTTCAGTAAAGCCAGGAATAATTGAAAACATTCATATAGGTGCTTGTTGTTCAGACGAAGAAATTCAGACTTATAAAGCCCTATTTAAAGAATTCCGTGACGTGTTTGCCTGGTCTTACGAAGAAATGCCAGGAATTGATCCATCGATCGTAGTACATGAAATTAAGACTTACCCGGATGCTAAACCTGTTCGTCAACGATTACGTCAAATACATCCTAGAAAAGCTGCTGCTATAAAATCTGAAGTTGAAAAATTACTTCGAGCAAGATTCATTTATCCAATTCCTTTAACGGATTGGGTATCGAATATTGTTCCTGTGACTAAAAAACAAGGAACAATAAGAGTATGTATCGATTATAGGGATATTAATCGAGCGTGTCCAAAGGACAATTATCCAACTCCCTATATCGATCAGATAATCGACGATTGTGCCGGGAGTGAACTATTCTCCTTTATGGATGGTTTTTCCGGCTACAATCAAATAAACATACTCCCTGCAGATCAACCTAAAACAGCTTTCATTTGTCCATGGGGAACGTTTGCCTATTGTAAACTACCTTTTGGACTTAAGAACGCTGGAGCAACTTTTCAACGGGCCATGTCTTATGCGTTTCATGACATTAAGCACATTGTTCAACCATATCTTGATGATTTACCTGCTCATTCATCACGTAGGGCTGACCATCCCACTCATTTAAGAGCAATTTTTATGAGATGTCGGCATTATCGGATAAGGTTGAATCCGCATAAATGTGTTTTCTGCGTAGAATCGGGTCGTTTACTGGGATTTGTTGTCTCAAAATCAGGCATTCGTGTTGATCCTTCGAAGGTCGAAGCTATTGTTAAATTGCCTCCTCCTTCGACATTGCGCCAACTCCAGAGTTTGCAGGGGAAAGAAAACTTTTTACGTAGATTTATTCAGAACTATGCCGAGCTTGCAAAAGGTTGTTGAAACTTTTTACCCGGTTGTTGAAACAAGACATTCCGTTCTTTTGGGACGAGGTCGCTGATCGATCTTTTGATGCACTTAAACATGCGTTGACCCATGCACCGTTATTGCATCCTCCCAACTACAACCAGGATTACATTCTATATCTCGCTGCTTCTCATTCCACTATTGGGATGGTACTAGTTCAAGAAGATGAATCTCACAACGAACATGTGATTTATTATCTTAGTCGAAATTTGAATCCGACTGAAATCAAATATACACATGTGGAGAAATTGGCCTTGGCAGCTGTTCAAGCCGTCCAACGTTTTCGACATTACATATTGTTACGTAAAACCACAGTAATTTCTGATTGCAACCCTATGATGTATATTTTGACCAGACAATTGCTAGGGGGAAAATATTCTAAATGGATAGTTATCCTACAAGAATTTGACTTGGAATTTGAAAAATCCAAGGCAAAGAAATCTTTGGTTTTTGCGGAACTAATGTGTGATTTTCCCTCTACTGATATTGAAACAGTGGCAGAAGAGTCTATTGTGGACGAATCTTTGTTTCTTATCAGTACGCTTGATCCATGGTATGGGGATATTATTGTATATCTCCAAACCCAATCTTTTCGGCCTGAAATTTCACGAACTCAACGACGGAAAATACGCTTCCAATCCCAACAATATAACATCATTGGTGATACTCTTTATCGACGAGGAGCGGATTCTGTTTTCCGACGTTGTTTAACTCATGAAGAAGCTGAAAAGGTACTCAATGACTGTCATTCTGGAGCATGTGGCGGTCATATGTCTGGGTATGCCACTGCCCAAAAGATATTGCGTGCGGGTTATTTCTGGCCAACATTATTTAAAGATTGCATTTATGCGGTTCGGAAATGCCACAACTGTCAAATTTTTGATAGGAAAATGCGCGCGCCACCCGCTCCTCTTCACCCTATAATTGTTGTTGGTCCATTTGCAAAATGGGGTATCGATTTTATCACATGTAACCCTCACTCGGCCGGGGGGCATGCCTATATTATTCTCGCTGTAGATTATTTTACGAAATGGGTCGAGGCGATGCCTACATATTCAGCTGACGGCAAGACTGCTGCAACATTCGTGTTCAATCACATAATTGCTAGGTTTGGTGTTCCTCAAGCTATTATTACAGATCATGGAAGTCATTTTCGGAACATCATGATGACTGAATTAACATAACAACTTGGCCTACGCCACGATAATTCCACTCCGTACTATCCACAAGCAAATGGTCTGGTTGAAGCTATTAATAAAGTTTTAGTCACCATGATTAAAAGAATCATTGGTATTCACAAGACGAATTGGCATTCCATGTTATTTTCAGCGCTTTGGGCATATCGAACCTCAGTCAAAACATCAACGGGTTTCACTCCTTTTCACCTAGTTTACGGTTTAGAAGCTGTGCTACCAATTGAATGCGAAATACCGTCATTAAAATTAGCCATAGAATTACTTCCAGCTACGTCTGAAGAGGAAAAACGTTTCTTGTACTTGGCCCAATTAGATGAGAATCGGCGAAGTGCTGCAATAGCAAACAAGGCTCATGTTAAAAGGATAAAAGCTCAGTATGATAGAAATGTGACCCCTCGAAATTTTTCAGAAGGAGACCTAGTTTTACTTTATGATCAAGCTAACGACAAGCTAGGAGCTGGAGAATTCGTGCCTATGTGGCATGGTCCTTACATTGTGAAACGAAAGTTAGCAAAAGGGGCCTATGAGTTAGTAGATTTTGATGGTGTCCCTTTAGATAAACCCAGAAATGGGCTTTATCTAAAGAGATATTACGCTTAAACAAGGTGTGGAAATTTTTTGTTAGTTTTAGATTTCTTTACTGTTGGTGTGTTTTAGATTAAAAAGTGTGCCTAGTTTAGAAGTGTGTTTTTCACTATGACTGCTTATCTGAGTTTTACTCTTGATATTGCAGATGTCGACGTCTCTTCAAACCTACACTGGTTTTGCTGATGGTGCTTGTCGTAGTACACGAAACATTTCTTCCGCAGCTTGGGTTATCTATTCACCCTCTGACGAGTTAGTATCCATGCATGGGGTAAGCCTTGGTCAAACAACAAATAACATTGCCGAGTATAGTGCAGTGATTGAGTTATTATCCGAGTCCATATCATTTGGAATTCGGAGTTTGATTGTAAGGTTGGATTCTGAACTTGTTGTATTACAGCTTAACAGGGTTTATACCATTAGAAATCCGGTGTTATTACGATTATTTTTGAGAGTTCGTCTCTTGGAACGTGAGTTTGATTACATTGAATATCAGCATATTCCAAGACGTTTAAATACATTAGCAGATTCAATTGCTTCTAGTATGATAAATAGACATTTGCAATAATTAAAAGCAGTAAAACAAAAAACATTCATTCATGTACGCAGATAGCCGTAAAAAATAGTGATATATATCATAGGAGTGTGTTAAAAAAATATACATCGTCTTCGATCATAGGTTGGAAACACCTTATGATCGGCAAAAATGGTAACACAAAAGTACAAAAATGAGTCTACATGATCATCTCATCACTGATGATGATCTCGATAGGAAACAACTGCTCGAGGCACCCTGCATAGGAACCTCCTGAAAGGTCCTGGGACTCCAATCACATATCTTTGAAGCCTGAGGGGAATATCATCTATATTCGTCTCTGGTATATCTAGAGTCAAGTGCTCTAGATGATGTTCCAAATCAGTCAAAATTTCTACTGATTGGCCTGCTGGGGCTGGTGCGGGCGCAACTGGTTGTCTCCTCTCGAAAGGTTGGAGATGAGCTGGACGTTGTGGACCCACATCTGTATTTGAAAAAATTTTGGTTATTAGTTTTCTAAGACGATAAAAAATTAAAAAATTAGAACTTAGCAAACGTTGAAAAATGTTTTACCTGAATCGTCCCACTGTTCCCCTGCAGGGAGAGACATCTCTCTATCTCCGCGGAAATCTATCCCTGCATACGGAAAATCCTCTATCGTAAAAATTTGGCGATCCATCCAATGAAAATATGAAGCAGGGAATCGTACAATCTCAGTGCCCTCAATAGCATGACGAGCCATCAACGCGGACCAGCGAACCATTCTTGGTTCTCGAAGTCGACCGGCATCAACTGAAATACTCTGTGGAGCTAACTGAGGGACCCTCTCCAAAGCAAAAGAAACGACAATGGAACCATATCCAAAGTTTTTTAGTTTCCCGGTTTTTTCTCTGGTAAGTTGGCCTTTTATATTTGCCAACACAGCTTCGCACCAGTTGAAGATGGTGCCACGAAAACAGTCCACAGCAATGCGCATTTGGGAACCAGTAGCTACATGAAGCGCGGCGCTCCCACATAGTTTGGTAACAGTGAATGCTATAACTTTCAGTTCAGGACGGATGATATGTTTTATGTCAATCCGTTTGTCCCGAGGATCTGCCTGATCATTGCAAAATTCGAGTTGATGACTAGCGACAGTCTGGCCACCTGGCCTAGTCCCAAACAAAGATACATGTTCGCCCCTCTTGGACAAACCAGTCAAAAAGTATATATCCTCCAGCTCAATTTCGAGCCGGTGGCCACCAATGAAGAAACACCGGTCCTCCACATGCCATCTGTCTACCAACCATGTTAAGAGTTCCACTTGTGCCCTCATGCCAGAGATGGCCCAGAATTTGTATAAGCAGCATGCTTTTAATGCCCTTTGTGTGGGCAAATGGAGTATTGCAGCTTCATCCACTTCCTCATGTTCCCTTTCTCGCCAAATAAGCATCTTTTTAATCCTGCAACACAAAATAAGGCATATTAGCATGATTTCATTTGAAAACTTTTGGCAGAAATTTGAGAAAACTGTGCTTGAATTTTAACCGCGCGGGTACCGCACCCGCTCTTTGTAAACAGAGCGTAGCTCCGCACGAAAGGTGTGTGCCGGGTGCGGCACCCCCGATTTTTTTTTCCCGTTCAGAAAAAATCGGGGTCCGCAGGCAACCTGTGTCCCGCCTGCGGACCCCGCGGGCGCATTTTTTGACCTATTTTTGCCCTAAAAAATCAAACTAAAGCCTAAAAACGAATTTTAAACGGATGAAAAGCAAGATAAGGAGGTCGTGGATTACCTGGGGCTGACGATTTTCGATTCCAACGGTTGAATTTTCCAGAATCTTCACGGGAACTTTTTTATCCAAAAGCTTTTTACTTTTCACTCTGCAACTGAACGGTGAAAATGAAATAGAAAAAGTCCTTTTATAAGTTTTTTCGAATGAATGAATTGCAAATTTATTTATTTTTCACTTTAAAAGGGATATTTTTGAAAGCATTTTTATTTATCTTAAACAGGTATGTGTAATTTTTTGAGTTTTTGTGCAGAAACAGGATTTTTCAGGTGAAATAATCATTTTTCAACAAAGAGCATACTTTTATCACTTTTTCGGACTCTTTCAAAAAATTTTACGAAAAAGCGAAACCTTGGAGTCCTCTTTAAGCCCTTTTCAGACTCTCTAAATATGAAAAGATTGCCGAGTACTTGACTATTCGAACTCGTTAAAGTAAATGAACAGTCGTCCCTTCAGTATAAGTTTACCCCTTTTACGGACTGAAATGGACTATTTACGAAAAAAGGTATACGTTGACTAAATACGGTCAATAGAGTTCTCTCCCGCATTATTTTATCCTTTTTCGGGCTTGAGAGACTAAATTTACGAAAAAGAACACCCATGGAGTTTTCTTAAGTTTTTCTTCTGACTCCCTAAAACTGAAAAACACCGAGTTTCTCCTATACTGGACTCGTTAAAACTTAACAATAAAGGACCTGTTTAATTTTCAACAGGAACAAACCACTCCTTCTTAGGGTTCGAATTTTAAACTAAGTTGGACTCACCCGAAGGGTGAGCTTATAACCAAGCAAATGTTATCCTCCTCAAGCTTGTCAAAAATAAAGAGGTACTTGCCGGAAATGGTGGGGGAAAAGAGAGAAAAATGAGCATGTTTGTTGTATTTTAAAATTGTCCGAAAACTCAGTCGACCACTCTTGGACACGACACTTATATTCACCTGGGTTGGGAAATCCTTTGCTTAACAGTTAATCAAACCACATTGAAAATTTTCAGCCGGTTTCTGGGTATTAGCTTTGAGTCAATTGTCACCAAGCCATCTGCAGTGTCGTTATGTGTCCAAGAGAATAGTTCAAACAAAACCATTCATCTGCAAAATATCTGTCATCCATCATTGACCATCCCTGAGTCAGTCCTTGCCAACATATTTTCAAAACTTGATCTATGATTTCGTGTTGTGGGCTTGCCTACGACAGATCGCTTTCTATCGACAGCAGCACATTATCTAGGAAGTTGATCCAGAAATCGTCAGTACCTTGAAATCTGCATGCCTCAATGGCAGGTTTCTCGCTTTCGACGACAGGTTACATTAATGACCTTCGATCGAATGACTCCGTGACATGTTCGACTTCAGCTCATTCATTCACATTTCATGGATTGTACTGAGTACTTTGAGAGCCATTGACATTACCGGTGGTTTCTCTCACACTTGTTAACAGTTCACATCATTGACTGGTAATCAAGTGGTTTCTACCATGTTCGACTTCAATACATTCATTCACATGGATAGAATCGTACTGGTTCGAGATACGGAAATCAAGACCCTGGATCTAGTTTCCACCATCCAGGCTGCGGGGAATTTTGTTGTCATCTATACAATAGACTTTTGATAAACAGATGGCTGCGTCCATACTGTGTCTACATATATTTGTACTATGATGTATTCAAAATCATTCCTGTATCAGAACGATTTCAGTTAGTTTATAGTTAGTTTTTATCTGAGTATGGGAATGCCTACCTCAGTGATGACACATACATGTATATATTTTGCATTGAATGTTTTTACAGGTACCGACTGGGGTGTCCACAGGATGATCTTTGAAATGATAAAGTACTGCACTCTTCATATATGACAGATTATAGCTTCATCTATTACAGACTTTGCACTTTAGGGGGCAATTTGTTACACTGAAAACTGTCACCTTGACATTCTGCTGACCGTATGAGCTCATTATTACTCATACTTCCTCCTTTTGCAATTCTAATATACCAGCTCCTCATATCAAGCTTCAAAATCAGAAGAAAATCCCTAAAATCCCCTTAGAATGAGTATCGCACTTTCTCTATGCATTCCCTGCGGTCCCGCACCTAAATCTCAGCCTGCATGCGGAACCATACCGCACGTTCCTTGTGTAATGGGTGCGGACCTCTGTAAAACATAAAAAGGCGAGAAAATGAAGATAAAAAGTGAATTCCAGGTGAATTCTAGAAGATTCTAGACGGGAATTTTTGGAATGGATACGCTTTGAAGCTGGTTCATGCATCCCTCTCTTAATGGAGCTAACCCCTTGATGTAAGGAGCTTATCCCTTTGAAGGAGGATTCTATCCCTTCATATTTGGAACTAGAAACCTCCTCTCTTTCACTATAAAAAGAGGCCTTGGGTAGCCTCAAAGGGAGTTGAAGCTTATGAGATTAGAAGTTAAATGCTGTTGAAATTCAGACTTAGTTGATTAAGACCTTCTGTGAGGTTAAATCACTTATCTCCATTTGTCTTAGTCCAAGAGTGCAATGCTTGTCAGAGTAGAGGATATTCCTGCTTCGGACCCCAGGAGGACCTGCACAACATCAAGGCACAGGTTGTAAAGGTTTTCTATCTTTAAAGTTAATACAAATATACTCATTTCTCTCATTAAACTGTCAATTTGTGGTTTATTTCATAAATTCCTTGATCATTATGATAAGTATGATTTATGATAATGTCCATACAGGTGCTGCTTAATCTTTTTCCTTGTTTGTGATTGTGGATATACGAAGGACGTTCTTTCAGTGCACGGGAAGGACTTCAACAAAATCAAGTAAGCAAGCAAAGCGTTGGATATAAGGTAGGCCTTACACCCGTATAGTGTTTTTATAAATTGCATATGCTTAGAGAGAGATTAGTATAATTGGCTGTTTGTTGCTAGTTACCTTTTGTACTAGAGAGATTGGTCTTGTCCGCAAGACGGATTAATCTACACAACATATACGGGAATTGGTCCATATATACCATGTTTGGCTTTATAAGAAGCATACATTTTTCCAACTGCCTCAAAAATGTGTTCGTGCTCCCCTGGGATATATGTCAATGACTTTCTAACTTGCCTTAAAGTTGTAAATATTAAAGGACCATCAAGATTCAAGCTAATAAAGTTATGTAATATAGGACCTCCCCATAACTTGATCATCTCATAAAGGGATTTTGTGGATGTACTATGCCTTCTCCCTGGTTTTTCATGAATAAAGTTATGAAATATATCCTTGAAAAATTCCCAAACTGCATCTTTACCTTGTTATTTTCCTTGCTCATGTGCCTCACAAACATCCTTACAAAACCTAAAGACATCCTTCCTTTCTGCCAATTCAAACAACTTTTCCTTTAGAGATCTCATTCTAATAGAGAATGTAGCAACCTTTGTCCTCTCCCACCAAAGAGCTCACATTGTTGATCCATGGTTAGCATTTTTAACCCTTGCAGCATTTTTCAATTCATTTTGAGTCAAATAGTCCAATCTTCTACCTTTCCTTGTATCTCATTCACTTCTTTTATTGGTGCACCTTGATTCACAATATAATTGTATCCTGAAGTCATTACATTCTGGAAGAAACTTAAAAAATCTACATGTTAATGAATCAAAAGGGGTCCCTATTTCAGAACCCCTCTGGCAATGAATATGCCTATATGTACCATCAATACGACATTCAATACCCTCATAACATAGCATGATATTGGTATGCTTCTCTATGGCCCATAATTTTCCACCCACTTGATCACCCATTAGGACCTTTGTTTCCAATCTCTCCCCATTTCTATCAATATAAGGATACCAATACCCCCAACATTGTAGTAACATTGGAGACAATTGAGCTATAATAAGATGACAACACAATAAAAAATAAAGAAATTAGAAGTACGATAAATAAAATAATATAAAAATTCATATTCAAGTTTAGTCTAAACTATTAATTAACCACTAATTAACAGACCTGAAGTAGAAGGAGTTGCACTTGTATAACCCCTATGTAATACTGATGGTGATGATGGCACTAAGAAACTAGTCAAACTTTGTTGGGACTTATCATTTGTAGGCTTCTTAGGTCTCCCAACTGTGCCACTCCTCAACCCAATCTCCTGATGTGAAGCCTCATTTGTAGTAGTAGTAGTGTGCTTCTTTGATTTCATGTGTTCATTTAGAGAACTAACAATATTACCACTTATCGGAACTAAAAAAAACCATTTATTGCATCGTGTACATTCGAATCTCACTTTTTTCATGTCCTTATAGTCTGCAAGTGTTTCTTCCACCACCTTGAACAAATTTGGCTCTTGTGTCTTGTTCCAATCATCTAGAAGTTTGATTGCTTGATCAATATGAAATTGATCACCAACCACCGTTGTTTTTTGTACTTTGTTACATGAAGGAATTTCACTGCCACTTGGCATTGAAAGGCGTTGTTGATGGGATGTTGTTTTCATATGATGGTTTTTTAAGTTGTGCATTGTTCGCGCTACCAAGGATACATCACTTGTTCCATAATCAATGCCACAAATTTCACAATGGATCTTTATTTTAGATTCTCCCTTTTCTGAATATACTTTGAGAGTAAGTTTCTCATTGAAAAACTCTTCCATTAAACTTTTCACTTTTTTTTCCCAAGATCCCAGTACACAAGGATAAACAATTGTGGCTTCTTCCACTGACAAAGGCATATTTTCAACTCTTGGTTGTTTATGCATAGGTTCCTCACATTCTATTCAATGTTTTCAAGGATTGGTATTGTTTCCACTGCATTTGAACCCCTTGTTTCCACATCAAATGTGCCTAGTTTCCTCTTGATGCCTAAAAGTGTTGTGTAAACTTTCCATTTCTTATCTTGCTTTGGATTTAAAGCTAATCCATCTTGGATAAAATCAAAAGGGTATTTAACGATTCCATCATCCACAATTTCATCACGGATTTCAACAAATGTACAACCTTCTTGACACATGACAATGCCAATGACAGGTTTCTCTTCATCGATAGTAATTTTATAAGACAAGTTCATCTGTTTTTGCACATAAATAAATGAAAAGGTAAGTAAAATTCCATAAACATATTGGTTTATTATGAAAAAAAGAGCAAGGAAGCAAGGTAAGCTCTTTCAATTCAAATCTCAAAAAACATGAATAACTCTTACAATTGCGATGAAACACCTTGATTCAAAATGTACTATCGATGGATTCCTCAAATGGAACTAAAACCAGAAATAAAACAGAGTAATAAAACATATTTGAGAGTTGGAACTAAAACCATAAATAAAATAGAGTACTAAAACAGATTTGAGAGTTGATTTATTGAGTCAAACATTGACAAACTTATAAGCAAGCTTAGGCCCTAAATCTGCCTCAATTTTGGCCTATTTACATCATTTTTGTGTGTTCTAAAGAGGTCAAAACCGTGTCAAAACCAAACCATCGTAGCTTTTACTGTTTTCTGGTATGAAATGGATTTTATTCAATTTATTTTTGACTAGTATCTAGGGCTTGTGATTTTATTCAATTTATTGTTCGCTATTATTCAAGTACCAAACTTTTGATCTAGTTTTTATACAGGTTTAGCTACTGTCATTAATCACCTCTACATCCTTGATGTTGGGTATACTGCTGAATTCTTTCTGGGTAAATTTTACTTTAATTATGATCAAGGGTAAGTTTTATCTCTCCTTTAATTAACAATAATATTCATATTAATCATGTAGTAATATTTTGTATGGGTCAAATCTTAGTTGTGCTGATAGAAATATGCATATAGCTAATCCATTAGCTGTTTTGAATGTATTTTATATGCATTCATTTTTTCAGAGTTACCTGGTATTTCTAATGATGCTTATTTGTGTTTTATATACTCTTTGTAGGCTTTTCCGATGACGATCTTAGGTCCATATGATAGCACAACTAGTGATTGCATAATAGTGCATCTCTACCCAAAAATCTTAAACAAGTCAACTAGAGGAACAAGGATCCTCACCTTCAATAATTATTGTGCAACATCAGAACTTACTAGTGGACCAAGAGGTAAAGTGGGTGCAACAACCTATGGAATGGTCTCAAGAGCTAAATGCTTATTCTGTACTCTGTTTTTAAAGTTTTTGACTTACTGTCCTTTCTTAGGTACATTAATCTTAGGCTGGGAAGCAACTGATTCATTAACTGGAAAAATGTCTTGATCATTTAATTTAATTTTTATTGTTTTGATCTTATTTAATTTAATGTGAGAAATTCCCGCAAGATATTTGTCCCCAATGCTAGATTCATTAGGGAGGGCCAGAGTGCTAATCACATTTGAGAGCAAGGAAGAAACCAAAAATATCAAACCCACTCTACCAACAGAACAAACCTGCCAACCTATTGCAGACCATATCAGTGTCATATAATAGGAAAATGTCCCCATTGTGAACTTCTCAGCCTCCTTTTTCATATCTCTGAACTCCCCAATAACAAAAAATCCAACTATGCATACCACAGTAGCAACTATGGATGTGAAAATTTGCATCTGCAGAACCACTGCAAAGGTCTCCTTCTTTATAACCACATTGAATACAAGCTGCTTCAATGTAAGAAGCAACCGATAGATTGCAAAAGCTGCAAAAATTAAAATGAAGCCTACTATGTACTTGGAAGTATTCAATCCCTTAGGCCTATCACCATCTGAATGAACGACAAGTAGATTGCACCCAAAGTCAGAAAAATCAGAGAATTCAAGATATATAGAGTAATTTTCTGCATGTTCAATATCAATGCAACTACAACATTGAAGGCTAGTTGGCTTGAACAAAGAAGTGAATAGGTCGAAACATGCATATAAGAGATACCCCATGAGTAAAGCAGTTTATAACTCCATGCACATGAAGGTACATGCACAATCAACTACCTGACCTAGGTTATCTAGATTCTAGAAAAACTCACTGAAATCCAAAAGTCCTTGCTTAACAGTCTAAAAAAAACATGAGGTTGTTTGAACTTTGTACATGGTGTAACCTTGTGTCACTCTTGTAATTAACCCATGGTGGTGTACTTGAGAAAGCTTGAGTAACACTTCTTTTAATTGTTCTTTTAAGTCATGGTTCATGGGAAAGAGAGACCATCACATTATTATAAATGCTGGTAGACCGAAGGAAATTTCATAGCACAACCTTCAGATTTCAAATGAAGGTTTCCTAAATAGCTCTGTCAGATCCTATATATATACACACAAACACACAAAGTATACTTCACATATGCTTCAGGACAACTCCAATGAATTTATATGAAGGTGAATTATTTGCATAATAATATCTATGCTATAGACTGACCTCCTTGCCTAGAGGAACCCTCTATTTTACATACATAAGAAGAAGGAGATTTGTTAGTATGATAAAAATTAAAGAAGGTTCCACATAATGAGAATATCCACCTCATCTAGGGGTCTATTAACTGTCAGAATAGAAAATGGCTTAGACATGATTGTTGATCCTAAAATACTGATTGTGTATAAGCTCTAACTTGGGATTATGTCTGAAACCCTGCCTGGCTTTAGACCTTCAAGGTTGTAAAACATAAGGATAATTAGACAGAGGGATAGTTTTCAGGAGTTTGAAATCACCACTTACACCCTTGTATATGTACAAGAGAGCGATGACTGTGGCCAAAAAACTTCATCATGCAATTGTACCTTAAACCCTTAGCAGCAAAAAAAAAGTAATAATGAAAATATGTAAGAAAAATAAAGGGGGAGTCAGTTAAGTATACTTTTCTTGAAATGGTTCTAGCCAAAATAACATTTTAGTAACAAGTTATGCCACAAGCTCCAGGTTTCGAGATTAAAATTTATATGACATCATTAAATTTCCTATTATAGAGATTGGGGGATTATTTTACCCCAGAGGAAAGGTCATAAAACTTAAAAGGTTGATATAGATGCAGTTTAGTCTAAATGGTATACTATTTGGTGCAGGAAATTGTTTCTACGTGTATGCAAGGAACATTCCTAAAAATGTGGATGCCTATCATGGAAGGCCATACAATCAATCCTTAGAAATCAAATTAAGCAAGCCCTAAAGGGTAGCAAGAAATGTAATTCAGCCAATATCCCATCTAATAATTCTTCTTTTGCCCTAGGATTCAACCCAACAGGATAAAAAATATAAAATAACTCTTGCATGATGATAATCGTTGAGGTCACACGACCAATCTGCATTTATTATTAGAGAGATACCTCTGGTCAATGAAGGTGATATCTTGGAATATATGAGAAATTAATGTTAAAATCAAGAAATTAATCTTACACAATAAGATATGTATTGAATCACATGATAATCTTATGTTTCACGAAAAAAAAAATTATAGTATTATGATAGAAACCCTACTAAAAAACTTTTGGAAAAAGGGCAAATTGACAACCATAAATGCCAAAGGCATGGTTGGTGACATTGTCATTATTTGGAATCTAAACATGATTCTACTTCAAAATTTATTTGCCGTAGAAATAAGTTTAATCGCTCAATTTTACCTCATGATCCTCATAAAATGCAATCATCACCAATGTATATGGTGTGCATCTTCTTCTAGAAACACACAAATTCTTGCAGAGTCTTGCCATCTTTGTACATCTCAATGGAAATTATCATTAGATTCTAAGAAGGGATATCAACCTTATTTATTCCTTAGAGTAAAAGAAAAGGATAAATTTATAGACGTGATCAAGATAATGAAGCATTCAACACCTTTATCAGTGATATGAGACTGAATGATGTGGAAACCCTCAATGGGCTCCATGCTTGTAACAATAAATGTGGGGGATCACAACATGTAGTTTGCAATTTGAATATTTCTTGATTTTAGAATTCTTAATGCTCTGTGGTCAAGGTATACACACCAATATTCTCCCTTCAACTAGATTAGATCATTGGCCCATATCTGTCACTCTAGAAAACCCAAGTATCCCCATCAAAAAGCCCTTTAGATTTTAAATTTTTTGGCTTTCCCGCCCATACATTTATAAGAACATCAATCAATGGTGGAATCAAGATGTCATACACAAAAGGAATCTAATTTATCATTTCCAACAAAGACTTAAAAACCTCAAACAACATCTCAAGACATGGAACATTATAGTCTTTTTAGACATGTTCCAAGCCAAAAAGATCTAGAATCAAGAATGACATGCATTCAAAAACAAATTATTCGTGGAAGAGACGAATTCCTTGTTGGCCAAGAGAAACATTTTTTCACCCACCCTAGTGAGTGACATCAACAAGAAAAAATACTTTGCTGGTATAAATCACAAGTGCAATGACTCAAGAAGGAGAACTCAACTCGAAATTCTTCCACAAATTGATGATTCGACATTGGAATTGTAATAGAATTACTCATCTCAAGAAAAATCAAGGTAATAAGTTAACTTATCATCAACATTTTTATCACAAACCAACAAAATTTTTCAGGTCTCTCCTCTCAAAACTAAAATAGGACAGTTTCACTGCCATTCACATGATCACCAAACACATTCCCTAATTAGTCTTGAAAGAACACGCTGCCAGTCCCATGAGACCTGTCACTTTAATAGATGTAAAATTGAATGTCATAGATATGCGTTACAGAAAATCTCTAAGTCCTCACGTTTTCACCACAAATGTCTTCCACCACATTTGGTTCACCATTAAAATGAGGTCTAGGTATTAAAATAAAAGTTACACTAAATATGAGGTTCCTTTCCAACCTTAAATGCTACCTTCATCACTTTAATTCAAAAAGTTAACAAAGAACTCAATCTCTCCAAATTACTATCTATAGGTCTCTGTTATTTTATTTACAAAATGAGATGAGAGGGTTGCACTAGTTGTTGTTGTAATACAACGATTGCATCCTGTAGATCTAGTCACGTCTTAAGGTTTCCATCTCACACTGCTACTAGATCTAAAAATGGTGGGTTTTTACAATCAAGGGCTATATACCTTGGCTCATTAAGGTTTTTTACTTTTCAAATTCCACTAGATATACTACCTTCAACCACCAAAAAATTGTGACGTGCATATTTTTTCACTAGTGTGGTGGATTACAATCAAACTGCAAGATGCAAAATTTTGGCTCCATTTCAACATTGAGCTCATAATAGTGATTTTATGTAGTATCGTAGGTGTTATACCCTCAAGAGGTTTTCCTTCCATACATATCAAAGCTCTATCTTGGGAGGAAATTTTTTCCTTGCCTAGGAACTAGATTGAAGTCTGCCATGAGAGGCCAAATTTTTATGCCATTTATGAATTGGTATCATAATAATGATTTTGAAAATTATTGAAGAAGTTGTGAATATTTTATGTTATGATTATTTTCAAACTCACTTGGAGTTACAATCCTCATGGAAAAGGGAGATCCATTGGATGTAAAATTCCCTTTTTTTTTTTTAACAAACAATTTTTCCACTTATGTTGCTTCAAGGTGGCTTCATGGTATACTGACATTCACAGAATTAGATTTTTTGTGCAATATCTAGCATAACAACAAGATGCATTTGCACAACCACCACATTTTGGAAATCATGATGGTCGTGTTCAAGATCATGTAGCATGTTCTCCAACCATCATTAGTCTTCCCCTGAATTTTCTTGAAGTTTGTAAGGTACTAGATGGATATTATAGGGTTTTTGATGGAAAACCCTATAGTCATCACCCCAGATCTACTTAAATCTCTTCTAGGTAATCCTTAGTCGACCGCATATACCCAAAAAATATAGTAGGCACTATTCCTCTCCCATTATTTAATCATAAAACCTAAATTCTAACTTTAATTTATGTTTAGTATTAAATTAGAGTTTAAAACATCTTTGCATGCATTCTTAGCCATAAATAGGCTAGAAATTGTAGCATATGAAGATCTAAATGTAGCCTAGATTGATTGAAAGGAAACAATTCCTAATTTGTTTTCTTAAATATTTATTAGTCTTTCTTAAATGGGAAGTCCTACCAACAAATTATTGTAGGTTCCAACCTTCCAGCCATAGTTAGGTATGGCTAATCTTGAGCATTTGAAAATATTCAACTCCTCCAGCTACTAAGGAAAATGAAACACAAATTCATATAACTAGTGCTACTGTAGAAAATTGCACTGGACAAGGTGGTAGTTTCTTTATAGAATGCTTAAAAAATGTCATAAGCCACACCCTAAGGGTCAAGTTCAATATAGAAAAACATGTATGATAAAGGGACATAGAAAATGAAAACTCATGTGATACACATCCCAAGGTTTTAATTTAAATATAGCAGAACATATATGATAGAGGGACATGGGACACAAATCCCAAGAGTTGAGTCCAAGAGAATGATATGAGACAGATATCTCTGTAGCTACTAGTGTAGTTAAAAAAAAATCTAGATTCCTTTTCTTCAATTATCTATACTTAGTTGTGAATCATTTATGATGTGTAATGGATTTTTGTATGATATACCTTCCAAATTAATTTTACATATACTTTAAACCAACAAAAGACAAAAAGAGGAAATTTTTTGCAATTTGTGTGGTTAATTGACAAATTTGACCCTTTGCATTATGTATATTGACGAGAAAATGCTAGCAAGAAAGGAAAAAGTGCAACACGAAGAAAATTCATGATTAAATGAATTTGCGGATCATGCAAGAGAAAAGATCATATTGACGTGAAGTTTTAATTAGCATTAGTTTGAATCAGGTTATCATTGTGAGGTGAAGGTTATTGATGATCCAAAAGATATGCCAAGGACTTTTGAAGATTGAGGGAATTGAGAGAATGACATAAGTATGTTGTGATAGTGGTGAAACATTGCCTAAGTAAATTTGAAGGATGCATATCATTGTTGTAAGTGCATAAAAGAGGTGATGAGAGGTTTGTTTCAAAGTTACAAATGATTAGTGCATCCAAGAAATACAAGGTTAAAAGGGTCATCATAGGGATAATGTTGCGATCATGAATTGTAGCTTATTGTCATAAATCCACTTGAGACTCATAATCTTTTAGATGATAAATATATGTGTGACCAATTTCTATTCAAGGAGATGGTGCGGCCAAGAGAAGATCATTCTAGGAATAAGATAGAGATTATGCACCCTACAAGACTTGTATCGACTATACGCACGGTTCCTTGATAATGCGCAAAAAAAGGACATATTATTCCATTCATGAAAAGTTTATTTTAATGTGCATTTTGCAGGTATCATATTTTCACTCTGTTGTGATGATAGTTACCAAGTGATGCAGGCAGGGCTTGCAATACCCAGGATCTTCCTTTATATCCATGCATATAAGAATGCATCTCAACTTCTTACCCAAATCAAAATCCTCAATAGCTGGCAATTTCACAACTGTACAATTTGCATGCGGAAGCTTTTCCAAACATATGGTTTAAAACCATTGTATAAAATCATTTCATTGGGATAAATAACAATTTCATAAGCCCCAATCATGAGAAACCCCAAATGCCAAATTCAAATCATTCATGCAAAAGCTTCATTAAAATTTAACCAATGATTATGGAACAAGTGAATTCCATATTATCAACTCAATTCATCCCCTTTTCAATCATGTTCTTGTAATGCATCCATTTCATATTGGTTCATTCATATATGGCCAGATTCAATTAAAAGATTGCGCCCCTTCTTCTAATATTCAATTTGACATTATCTTAATTGACCCATCCTGACACGGCAACATTACTATGCATTTTTTGATCCTTTCATTTCAATCAAACCAAATATAAATGTGCCTTTCCCATTCTTCTTACCAGCGCTTAAAATTGAATGCCAGAACTTCATACTTACCCAATGCTGCCTTCAACGAATTTGCCAGACTTATATTTCTGCGTTCTCCAGCATCTCACTATTCTTCCACGCAACCTCAATCAAATTCTGAAAAGATTTCAACAAAATCCTCTGTGCCCACACTTGAAACTACTTTTTTCTTTAATGCCAGCACTCCCAAACTTACAATTTACCAGAATTCAAATGGGAAAATTAACTTACTGGAAAATTAACTTACTTACCGCAGATCTTTCACTGTTTTTTCACTTCTGGTTTCCACTCAATGATGCATCGAAATTTACTTCTGCTTCAAAGGTAATTCGCACCTCTGCAATTCGAATTCACTAAACACGATTTTTCCAGCGCTTATCAAAATCGATTTCTTTTTGATTCATTATAAAAAGATATGAGAACACATCTACGACATTACCATCACCTGCGTTCATGGGCTTGACTTTATTTAATTCCATTCCTTTTTGGTTTTTTGGTTTCCATCGATTTGTTTCATCGTACAAATCCAACTTATAAAAACGATCTCAGCAAACAATGTTCTGCAAATCGATACCACTGTTAGAACCCACATTCATTTACACTGTACTTATATTCAATTTGCCATCATTCGCCTTTTATGAAGCTTCTACAGGTTAATGTTCACTGTGCGTTCCAATTTTTCCAACGCTGTTCATCCAAAACCCAATTTGACATTTTATCTGTGCTTTTATTCAATTAACAATTTCAATTTAGTGATACCGATCCATGCAATGATATACAGAACCAGACAAACTTTTAAAATACTGCCCCTCTAATTCCCGTTCAGTTCTTCTGCTATGCCCATTTCATAAATTCAGATCTTATTCAAAAGTCAATAACGACACACAATTTCAAAGGGCCTCCAGATTTTGATCTTCGACTTGCCAATTCGGTTCTTGGCAACTACCAATTGGCATTTTCATTACAAAACATGATGTTAATTAAATCGAATCTGTCCTCAATAATAAATCAACTGTATTCAATTTAATTATTCCAGCAGCAGAGATTAACTTCTATTCAGATCGATTTCCCATTACATTTCAAAATGGCATTAACAACGATTTCACTACCAGATTATATAAAATGGGCTTTCTCCATTTAAAAACCAATTACAGAAAATATACTCCACTCCAGAAATCGAACCACATAATTATGAAAACATTTTTTACATTAACAATAAGAACACTTACAGACTTTGTCTTTGCCGAATATTCAACAGTAATGGCCTTACAATTGCCGGAGGCTTACAAGCCTTGGTTGTCCCAGCTTTACTTCTCACACTCACTCACCCTCTCTCACACACCCCTCATGCCTTTGAGGCTTGATGAATTTATACAATTTTTAAAAATGAACTAATTAATTGCTCAATCCCCTTAATATCTCAACACCACTAGAATATCTCAACAAACCCTATTATCTAGAATCTTATCCCTTCATATCCTTAGCCAAATTCTCTCATATCCTTTTAATAAAAGAATATTGACATAATCATCACTTTCTCCTATTTTATTTAAAATAACAATTTAGTTAATAAAATATTAAAAATTGGCACACCCCCTTTCTAACATATTTACAAATAAAAAATGCCCCTTGATGCTCCTGCATCAGACTCCCCATGTAAGAAAATTTATGACCACCTGGTCATAAGTCTGGATAATTATTTCCTCCTGGATCCCAAATTTTATTTTGTAATCTTTCCTTTCTTGTCAATTGCTTTACTGCTGTTGTTATCTGCTGTTGTCCTCCAGGTTTCCATATTTTGTGTTGTAGTGCTCCACTTGCTCTGCCTTCCAAGTCTACTACAGTCTTTCTCTTGTTGTCTCTCCTTTTCTTTCTTGCTATTGTCTTTCTCTGGGATGTTTTTATCATTAACCTCCTTATCAACTCAATTTCTCTGTCCAGTATGTCCTCTATCTGCTAATTGTTTCCATCTCTTGATTGCCGAACTCTTATTCTTACTTGTTCCTCACTTGTTTTGATCACTTCCTTTTCACCCTTACTGCTGTTTTGTACCTTTTCTGCTGCTGCTACATCGTCTTTTAGAACAATTTCTTGCCTCTGTTTTCTGCATCTGTCAATTTCTTCTTGATTATTATTTATGACAACTGCTTTGTCATCCTTCTTCAACAATCTATCCTTAACATCCTTCAGTAGATGTTCTTCTTCTCCTTCTTCCATTTGGCTATCCACCTCTTTTCCCTTTAGCAACACTTCAGTATGTTGCGTTGATTTCTCTTCTTCTATCAGCATATTAGTATGCTGATCCAAACTCAAAGAACTCTTGAGACTGTCAGCTAGTCTCCCCTTCTCATCAGCTATTTCATTGATGTCTTCTAGCATTTGTCCACTATAGTGAACTGATTCTTTCCCAGCCTCTTTATCATATTCTGCGTCAAAAATTTCATCTTCTGGAAGGTACTCTTTCACATCTTTGACAACTTCAAAAGATTGCCTATCTTCTTCCAAACCTACAATCACACACAAATCATTAGTTTTAAAATCACAAGACCTTACGGTCTTATTTGATGCTTCAGTCATCAAGTCTTCGGGCTGCTTCGAATCATTCATATGATTCAACTCCTCTAGCTCTTCATCACTTTCAAAAAGTAATGGTCCACTTTCTGGGTAACATATCGAAACTTCAACATCTTCTTCAGCATCTTCCTTTTGTTGTAGCTCAATTCTTTCGAGCTTCTCTATCCTCTGTCTGGCATCTATAACCTGTTCAAGTTCCCTTAGTTCCTTCACCAACTGCATATTTACCTGATGATTCCACTTCTCTTGTAGCCTCTGCCACTTTAGCTTCTTTCTTATGACATAACCATGCTTCTGGTCTACCTCATTTCTTTGCAACATCTCCATTAACACCTCAAGCTGAAATTCTATCTCCTCCTTTTCCCTCTCATATTCCTCTTTGCTTAACTGTCTCTGTATGCCAATTGCCTTGGCATCCTTCTTCTTTTGTCCTCTGCTGTGGTTTATTTCAGAACCTCTGTTACGACCGTCACTAGTCATCATCCTTTCCATCTCTATGAGTTCCTCACTCACTTTACTATGAGTTGCACTAAAGCCTCTTCAGCAGCAAGTCCTGTCCTGCCGCCACTTACCTCACCAAGCTCTCCTCACTCAGTCTTTTGGCAAGCAATTGGTTCTCTATCTCCGGAACCTCCTTTGAGCACTTCTCTTTGCTCTTCCTGGCTTCAACTCATCTGCCTGTTCACAACTGTCCTCCTTATCCAATCTCTATTGGAATTCCTCAAGGTTCTGCCACATCTATGTTTTCACTTAGAAACTTTCACCAGCTTCCTTTATCTGTTAGCAATTCTAACCACACTGCCTTTTGGGAGTTGCAATAATATTTCAATGCAAAGACTACAATATTCTATTCTTCAAATCCAAATAAAACCATATCATCTTACCTCCAAGATCTTGTCTGATCTTGTCCTTCCATTCTCCTGCACTTCAATTACCTTCAGAATCTCACCACTCCTGCAAATCTGTTCCAGCAAATCTTTATGCTTCCTCTGCACAAATTCTCAATATTCAACCACTGTCAATCAGATTTTAAAATCTGATTCTCTCTTCCAATCTTCTGGCTTTATCTGGCAAACTTCAGCTGTCAGCAACAATTCCTTCTTTGCTGAGTTTCTTCCACTCAGAAATCATTAACAGCTTCTTTCATTACTATCCCTTGATCTCCTTTGCTGAGATACTTCATTGCTGCAACCATCAATCCTCAATCCATTTCTTGTCAGTGAAACTCAAATCAAAATTAAAAAAACACAATACCTGAACGATTCTTCATTCCTTCAGCTGTACTCTGGTTTGATTTGACTGTCAGATTAGAATCTGACATCCCTTGTCTGCATGCACATCTGCTGTCATAATTTATCTCTGCACTTAGCGCCTGCAATTTGTCAATCACTCATACAACCCATATCAAATTTTACCAATCAAAACAGAATTCTATTCTGTTTGAATACATAACTGAGAATTACTTCTCCATACAGGATTTAATATAGATTCAAATTCAGTCTTCAACACTTCTTAAGAAACTTTCATACAGAGCCAAGCTCTGATACCAAAAATGATGCAGGCAGGGCCTGCAATACCCAGGATCTTCCTTTATATCCATGCATATAAGAATGCATCTCAGCTTCTTACCCAAATCAAAATCCTCAATAGCTGGCAATTTCACAACTGTACAATTTGCATGCGGAAGCTTTTCCAAACATATGGTTTAAAACCATTGTATAAAATAATTTCATTGGGATAAATAACAATTTCATAAGCCCCAGTCATGAGAAACCCTAAATGCCAAATTCAAATCATTCATGCAAAAGCTTCATTAAAATTTAACCAATGATTATGGAACAAGTGAATTCCATATTATCAACTCAATTCATCCCCTTTTCAATCATGTTCTTGTAATGCATCCATTTCATATTGGTTCATTCATATATGGCCAGATTCAATTAAAAGACTGCGCCCCTTCTTCTAATATTCAATTTGACATTATCTTAATTGACCCATCCTGACACGGCAACATTACTATGCATTTTTTGATCCTTTCATTTCAATCAAACCAAATATAAATGCGCCTTTCCCATTCTTCTTACCAGCTCTTAAAATTGAATGCCAGAACTTCATACTTACCCAATGCTGCCTTCAACGAATTTTCCAGACTTATATTCCTGCATTCTCCAGCATCTTACTGTTCTTCCACGCAACCTCAATCAAATTCTGAAAATATTTCAACAAAATTCTCTGCGCCCACACTTGAAACTACTTGTTTCTTTAATGCCAGCACTCCCAAACTTACAATTTACCAGAATTCAAATGGGAAAATTAACTTACTGGAAAATTAACTTACTTACCACAGATCTTTCACTGTTTGTTCACTTCTGGTTTCCACTCAATGATGCATCGAAATTTACTTCTGCTTCAAAGGTAATTCGCACCTCTGCAATTCGAATTCACTAAACACGATTTTTCCAGCGCTTATCAAAATCGATTTCTTTTTGATTCATTATAAAAAGATATGAGAACACATCTACGACATTACCATCACCTGCGTTCCTGGGCTTGACTTTATTTAATTCCATTCCTTTTCGGTTTTTGGGTTTCCATCGATTTGTTTCATTGTACAAATCCAACTTATAAAAACGATCTTAGCAAACAATGTTTTGCAAATCGATACCACTGTTAGAACCCACATTCATTTACACTGTACTTATATTCAATTTTCCATCATTCGCCTTTTATGAAGCTTCTACAGGTTAATGTTCACTGTGCGTTCCAATTTTTCCAACGCTGTTCATCCAAAACCCAATTTGACATTTTATCTGTGCTTTTATTCAATTAACAATTTCAATTTAGTGATACCGATCCATGCAATGATATACAGAACCAGACAAACTTTTAAAATACTGCCCCTCTAATTCCCGTTCAGTTCTTCTGCTATGCCCATTTCATAAATTCAGATCTTATTCAAAAGTCAATAACGACACACAATTTCAAAGGGCCTCCAGATTTTGATCTTCGACTTGCCAATTCGGTTCTTGGCAACTACCAATTGGCATTTTCATTACAAAACATGATGTTAATTAAATCGAATCTTTCCTCAATAATAAATCAATTGTATTCAATTTAATTATTCAGCAGCAGAGATTAACTTCTATTCAGATCGATTTCCCATTACATTGAAAAATGGCATTAACAACGATTTCACTACCAGATTATATAAAATGGGATTTCTCCATTTAAAAACCAATTATAGAAAATATACTCCACTCCAGAAATCGAACCACATAATTATGAAAACATTTTTTACATTAACAATAAAAACACTTACATACTTTGTCTTTGCCGGATATTCAACAGTAATGGCCTTACAATTTCCGGAGGCTTACAAGCCTTGGCTGTCCCAGCTTTACTTCTCACACTCACTCACCCTCTCTCACACACCCCTCATGCCTTTGAGGCTTGATGAATTTATACAATTTTTAAAAATGAACTAGTTAATCGCTCAATCCCCTTAATATCTCAACACCACTAGAATATCTCAACAAACCCTATTATCTAGAATCTTATCCCTTCATATCCTTAACCAAATTCTCTCATATCCTTTTAATAAAAGAATATTTACATAATCATCACTTTCTCCTATTTTATTTAAAATAACAATTTAATTAATAAAATATTAAAAATTGGCACACCCCCTTTCTAACATATTTACAAATAAAAAATGCCCCTTGATGCTCCTGCATCACCAAGGACATGTCAAACCAAATAACAAGCGCATGGAAGCTTGTGCACTACGTTGGAGGCATTATAATGCTGCAAAGAAAAACATTACAACTGAATTATGTATGCAAGCATGTGGAAGAAGGAATAGACTACAAAACATGCATAGATATATGATACTTTATTGTGCATATGTATTTTCTTTTGATCACAAAAGGTTTGACCTTTAAAAATGGAAAACCAAATAGAAAAGGAAGAATTAAAGGACTTTTTCAAAATGGCTGGACTAATCAACATATTGAAAAGACAAAAGATGTTTGGAATGATCAACATACACTAAGACTCAGTCAAAATATTGGCACATAATGGAAACAATATGTTACAGGGTGTTGAGATGAGTGCAAATGAATATACTACAATAGGGCCATGTACATATTACCATACAATGAAAATGGATATATGTTCTTATGTAAGCCAATATAATGCAATGGAGCATGTGGCCACTATACAACAATTGATATTTTAACACTATATCAACTCATGTGAAGACGCTCTATTAAATTCTCAAAGAATGATGATAAAAGGCAGTGGTAAGGTGGTTTGTTAAAACATTTTAGAAGCATTGAGAAATATACCATATATCATGTTTAATTGTAATGACCTACTTGGGAAACAATGAAATGAGCGATACACTATATTATATGTGTGGAGTGATATTCCCTACGGTACAATGAGATGTATCTAACGCTACAATTACAGGGTATTAGGATCACAATGGAAGATACTACAGGTTGTATTGTGGACATAATACCATTTTCCTTACAATCAAATACCCATCCAAGATTAGCAAATTATGATACTCACATCAGTGCACAAAAATTCCATCATGGAGGATACAAACTGCAAATTGCAGAGAGCATGTGTAGAATTTAGAGCCTATACCACTGAGTTGTGATAGTGCGACCAAAGGCATTGGTGCCAGTGCAACTTAGAGCAGCAAGATCTACTATTATACTACTAATATCACAAATCAAAAATCTGATAGGTAGGGTGTCGATTAAGCTTCTAGGGAAACTAAAGGTGTCCATGATATAGTGATAACAAGTGAGAAAAAGCAACAGGACAACAATCAAATGGATGTCATTGTAAGTGCTCCCTAGTATTTTCTTTTCGATTTATAGTATATGGGGATTCTCTTCTTCTAATTTTGAAAGATAATAAACTACATCATCTCTTGGGTCAATTTCGAAAGGACTTTGAGGGAGAACCCTTAGCTTTGCTTCATCCTAGAACTCTATCTATCATGGAGAACAATAGTACTAAAAACTTATGGAATAAGCCAATGATGAAGGTATTAAATATTTGATTTACAGATGTTAAATTGATTTCATGCAGTGTTTTAATATAATTGCACAATGTGCAGTTAAGAGATTTGACATATAATCTATATTCTATACCCTACAGTCTACAAAAATAAACTTTGACAATCGTTTACAGCAGACACAATTTGTAGCTGCAAGCTCAAGAGGCACCGTCTTCTCTGCAAATGATGCTTCAACAACCAACAATATATTGTCTGATCATGTTGCAAAAAATTCGGGAGATTTCTATGACTGGTGTTAATAATAGTAGAGAAATGAAGGACAACCAGCTTGAAGAAGGAGAAATCCCCTTCGACCAGGACCACGAATCTAACTATGCCCTGATGTTGCATTTTCCTACATTGTAAGTGCCCACGATGCTCTTTTCTAACTGCATTACAAATTGATGAAAAGGGCCATAGTTTAATGGTTTCATTCCATTCAAAGGTTGCATGCTAAAATCACAATGCCTGTGTTAATAATAAACGGTCGAATAAAAGCCTTGGAATAGTTCACAGGTATTTAAATACCATCTTCATATCTAACATCTATGTCAATGGTTTTGTTGTTTCTCAATATGAAAGTACAAGTTCTCTTCTTGCTAGACCTAAGATATTGTTTTTTCGGGGTTGATGCAAGATGCTAAACTACAGAATGTTCTGGGTCACTGTCAAAAGGAATTCAAGGGTGAAATTTCAACTGGGAATTTGGGTGAGTAGAAGGATGTGGCATCAGAAATGTGTTGGTTCAATAAAATTTCCTCTTTGTCACTTTCCCTCCATGTTGGCAACATTGTAGTGTTCATGTAGAAACATAGACAATGGCCAACAAATATATACACCATTTCGAAATGAGATAATGGTTGTTATTTTTGGTCCTTTTAAAAATATCTTTGGGTTTTCTATCACAATTCTTTGGCATACAAAATAGACTACCAATGTATTCTTAAGCTATCTCTGAGTTGTTTGGATGCACTTATGTACTTGATAACGCAAATGAAGTTAGAACAAATAATCATAAAAAAAAACCATATCCTTAATCAACGGATCTCTCTAGATTTGGATTTATTAAGTAGTGGATTAAGGTTGAAATACAAAACAAGACAACAAAAAATTCATGCAGGAATATTAATGGGCAACACATTATGAGCCTTACTATGTTGAAGAGAAATAAACCACAATGCTACACTTCACCAACTCAGTCAACTTGAAAATTAAGAAAAGTTGTTTAGTTTTTATAAACACATTATGGGAATGATAAACATCACAATTAGCATAATCTATCTTCTTACAAGCTTCTGTCCTGTCTCCTTCAACATGCCTGAAGGGAATAAGAATATTACAACATACAATAATGTAAAGTGATCTAAGAATGTTAAGACATACAATTATGTAAATCAATCTAAAAATTACAGAGAAAGAACCATTTTGGCTTACAGGAAATAAACCAAAGAACAACATCGAGAAAAAAAAACCATATCCTTAATCTTAAATATCTGAAACAAAGCCTGCTATGAATTGTGACTATGGAAATTCTTCCACGGGTTTGGGCTATCCTGTTCGGTGGATAAGGCGGAAACCAATCACCTGTTTCTGCAGTTCTTGGCACAAGATGGAAAGTTTCTTGAATTCTGAGTCGATTTGCTCGAATGCTCAGTAGATCTCTTGCTGATTCGTTCTCTTCCTCTTGCTGAGTCGATCTCTAGGTCTTCCTCTTACTGAGCTGACCTCCAGGTTTCAAGGATACCACTCCCTCACAACTTGCATATGGGCCCAAATCTTGGCATAACACTGACACTGACGATGTAAAGAAACCGCAATTTATGTAGTTCGACTTTAGTCTTAGTATGAAGGTACCCAAATCCCATACAATGAGTAAACCCCACCTCTATTCCAGGTTCTTTAGACACACCACCATTTACAACCAAAAATACTCTGAGGCTGCACTACCCCTCACTATTTTCTGAACATTGAATCCCGATGATATTCCCCAAATCAACACCATACCACAATAATAAACCCCACTCTCGCTACCAAGACCACTTGCGCTATCTATGAATTTCCTACTGCAATTATGTCTTGAACCTCTAGTGGAAGCCCTACTATATTAAATTCTAATCAAATCCAGTCAAAGCTGAGAATACCTCTAGTAGAAGCTAGTGAATACCTCCCGTGTACCTTTCTAACCCCGCTCCTCCAGTCGAAGCGCGATATTACCTCCCTAACGCTCTTCTCCCACCTCCTCCGCCATGGTTGATAGGAACCATAACAGTCGAACCAGACAATTGATTTTACCTAACCCTCTCCTCCCACCTCCTCCATGCCGATTTTACCTCAATAACCCTCTCCTTCACGCTCTTTGCCTTCCCACAGCCTCACTTACCCACTTGGCCCAAAAAAAATAAAAAATACCCCAAAATATTTATATTTTTATATCATAAATAAAAACCCACTCACCCCTAGTTATATAGGCAATATAATGTTTTTTGATTTTTTTTACCCCAATATGAACACACGTGATATAATATTGGTTTGTGAGTGATGCCCCCATGGGTAAATTACATGTTTATCGATTTGTTTAAATACGTAACAATATTCTTTCACATATTAGTTATTTAATTCGTTGTAATTGTTCTAATATTCATGATATTCTTTAACGTGCCATGCATATAAATTGTATACAATAATCTCGTAGGTCTTGTAACAAAAGGGTACTTTGGATGTAAATCAGGAAAAATTTTAAGAAACCCCCTAAATTTATATGTATAATAAATGGAAAAATCCCCATGGTACATAGGAAAAATGGAAGGCGATTTTATTAATAATATAATATGCATATATAATTTTTTTGGCGAATTTTTCATGATATTATATTATCTTGTAAAATCATGGCGAATCACCAGTACAAATGGTGAATCACTAGTACAAAATGGTGAATATTTTTCTAGTGGAGTTCGGGGTGTTGGTTCCAATGAAGATATAGTAGTTGAACCAGGAGTTGAAGGAAGCGAACCATCGAGACCAAGCATGGCGCATGGTGACTCGTGGGCGAAGTAGTTCTCGTGCAGTTTGGAAAACATGTTCTTCTAGTTATGCTAAGTGTATTGTTGTTGCTCATGCTACTACTAGCACTGATATTGAGGTTGGAGAGGAGTTTGAGGAGTCCTCGGACTCTGAGCCAGATGATGTTTATGTAGCTCCTAGTGATGATCCCATGTGTAGTAGTGGTGATGAGTTTGATTAGTGATCATGAAGGTAGTAGAATATTCAAATTTAAACAGACCCATAACAAAAAATCCATGAAGATAAAACTCTAAAAAAAATATTGTCACACAAATCTAGATTCTGTAAATTATTAGAACTCCCTACTGCTCTGCAAATAGATCCATGAGATGAAGAATATGGTAAAAAAATGGGGACCGATATGTTTTATGGGAAGGAAAACTATTCCTGTTCAAATTCTTTCAGATGCAGAGACTTGGTAGTTTTCAGTGAAGGAAATCTTTCTGAGCTTAGGGATTTCTCAGAACCTTTTTTAGAGAGAGAACCACAATGTATGAAGTTATATTATAATTTTATATATTATATGCATTATAGATTTGGATGTTATAAGTGGAATAAAACACTTCAAATATTAGAAAAAGATATCACTACAAAGTTTTGCACTATACAAAGGTTTTATCTAACATGCAGGCAATAGAGGCTTCCTTATATGACTTCAACAATAGTATCACTTGAAACAATAGATTTTCTGTTATGTTGAATAAATAAGCTTTGATGCTGTAAATTCATCCAGTCAGGGCACAATTCGACTTGTAGGATTTTCCACCCACAACAGACTCAAATGGAGGAGCCTTAGAATAACTCCCATCATCCCACACAACAGGATGATCACCTCCCTCCTTTGTAGAGCTCACACACAGAAGAAATAAGTTACAGGAAGAGAGCAATGCCACCTCAATATGCAGATTCATGAGATCTCGAGGAGACCTCTTACCTCCACCCATGAGACCCTTGCAATAGTATCTCTATTCAGGCCCTTTTTACAATCACATAAGACACCCTCCTTCCCACTGATCCAGGTCTCTGCAAAGAGCATCCTATATGCACAAGATCGGATATTCCAATTTATCCAAAGTTCTCCATCAGAGGATTATTCACTTTAGCTTCAGATGGTAGGAGATGATTGATTTTGAAGCTTGGAAGATGTCTGAAACAGTAGAGTGTGAACTAGTAAAGCTAAAAACCTAGATAGTATGAACTGAAGAAAGCCAAATTTTGTATTATAATAACCTCTCCATCTAAAGGTTTTAATAGGATTATTGTTGCATCCATCCATCCAGACACTGAACAAAAATGAAGTTTGCAAAATGTCCCGACTTCCAACCTTAATCATTTACTCAGTTAGTCTTGTTTATCTTTGTAAATATCTGAAATGTCTATGCTAACTTTTATTAAAATTCGCAATAGTAATAGGCAATGTAAAAAAGGAAATGCCTATGCTGATATGTAAGTCAAGAATAAGAGGGAATCCAATGAAGAGTACATTGAGATCAACTTAAATATGTATCACTAAACACATGTTTCTTTTAGGAGACGTATGCATGTTTAGATACTTTTTTCATAAATTAAGGAAAATTCAACCTCATATAAACTGTCCTGAGTCTTGAACATTGGTTATTCTACATTAAACATTAGGCCAATAGGACGAGACCTGAAAAATTCTCCCAGAACAAACTTGTCAGTTTTTCTACTTGCCCCATTTACTAGACAAGACCCTTAAAGAGGCTAGAAATCTTGCTGACCTGTATCAATATTAAAATTTCCTCACCAAGATATTATTGCCACAGGTTTTAAACTGGTTAAAATTCTCACTAGTCATTACATATTCTGGAGCAGCATAACCATATGTTCCCATGACTTGAGTTGAAACATGGGTGTTGTCTCCCACAGGTCCATCTTTTGCTAGTCCAAAATCAGATTGCTTGGCATTGTATTCCTGCACCAAGTACATATCTCTCCATAAAGACTTAAGAGAATCCAAAGTGTAACACTGAGCCATCTCATAATTTTGAAGTTGTAGGTACAAACCGAATCTAGCAAAATATTGCATGTTTTAAAATCTTGATAAATCATTGGTATTTCAGCCCCTCCATGAAGAAATGCCAGACCTTTTGCTACACCCAATGCAATTTTCATCCTGATAGACCAGGGGAGTGGCAAGGACCCTTCTGCATGCATAAGGGAAGTACCATTTGACATCAAATATCTAAATATATTTTTCAAAATACAAATTTACAAATTGGGATTAAGACTCTCTAGAAGGACAAAGAATAATTATGTAGCTACTCATTGCCAAAAAATGTGAAAGCCCCATGACACTGATGCTCAAAAATGAGATTTAACCAAGGGAGGCACATATTTCCTTGTGTCCAACAGAAGTTGAAAAATCCAGATTGAGGATCCCAAAAGTTCATGAAAGAAAAATAGACCATAAAGTATTCAATAAAGAAACATAGATTTTGTTTTGGGTAGCATCATCAGCATATAGTATGCTCTTCAACCAAGATGACTTAAAAATTCCATATAAGCCAATGAATTTTTCTGCACAGAAATATTCTAAGAAGATAGTTCAATAAATTCTCACCAAAAATGGATTTTTGTTTAGAAATATACCCCACCATCTAATCACAGAACAAAAACAAACATTGAAATTTAATACCTAACAATATTGAGTGTTCTGTCAAATTTGAAAATCATACATGTTATGCTAAATGAATTTGATGCCTTGGACACAAAGACCAACTTTTATCATACACTTGCCATAAAATTTAGATCCATTCAAATCTGGCAAATTTTCTGAATTATTCACTGCTTTGAAACTTGTAGTTGAGTGTCTTTATCATTTATGTTGAATGGGTAGATCTGGTCGTTGTTTTATCATTGTGACTTATGTAAATAAAATCATTACACCAACAAATTGCATTTGATTTAATCCAATGGCGCCTTTAAGTATCATTTTAAGAAATACGTTGTAGTATCATGTAAGTGCCTACATACTTTTCTACTTCATTGCTTCTAGATACAGATCCTATGCTAAAAAAAATTTAATATCATCCTATATTTTGTAAATACGAGTTCATGCCTCTGACATTCAAATAATAGATTAAATTTGTGGATTCATATGCCTCAGTTTCCAGCATTCAAGTAAACAAAATTCAGGTTCCTATGGTGATTTTCTAAGTGGTTGTTTGGAGACAGATCTGATATATATGTCTGAAAAGTATGAATGGACCTAAACATATATGTCTTGACATATTGACAAACAACCTCAACAATATTATGTAATTTGTATTACATGATATTCTCAACAAACATATTTTCTTTAGGATGAATGTGGCAATATATTAAACATTCATTTGATCTCTTAGTGTATAATGATTGTCTAAGCATATATTCTATCATTTAGAGGTGACAAACCTATTTGATCTCTTAATAAAAATCTTGGCACACCTATAATATCTTCATGATGTAATGAGTGTGGTGTCTTTGTGACTATAGTGAATGTAACTCTTGGGACAAGATCTTTACCTTCTCTCAAAATGTCTTATAATGGCAGTATTAGAATGTGTATGAAGGAAAAAAATCAGATTCATGTGATGACTATCTTGACACCCATGAGATAAGCTAAATTTTTATATGATTCGACATTCATTATCAACACTTTTACATAAGTAGAATATTCAACATGCAAACCTGACACTCCTGTGAGAAGGGTTAACATAATAGTGGCATATCCATGGAATTTCAAGTTCTATGATGATAGACTCAATATATTGAAGTGGTGATTCCATCACAACATTCAAGGTGTAAAAATCCAAACCAACATAATAATCACACAATCCAACTCGAACTTAAAATAAATCAATGTTTAAGGTCCTAAAGGAGAATTAAAACCCCCAAAAACATATTCTTTAATAATATGGTTTGGAAGCATAAGAAGACCTTTCTTAGAGCGGGAAATCCTCCCCTATGTCATTGGCTTGAGAAATAATTCTCCTTTGTATCACTACATTAAGAAACAATGCTCCTCTATGTCACTGTCTTGAGAAACAATAATCATGTGTGTTGCTAAACATAATAATGATAGTGAGATGAACTTACATTGCTCTAACTGCAAGACAAAGATGTGAATGGCTACTACCATACACCATTATTGCGCTTGCAACTATTGCCACCATTCACAACTGCAGTTGCCACCACCACTTCTCCAAATGTCCATAGTCACTACTCCTACACTCCTCCTACACTTCACTGCCTAAAAACACTATGCTGATTAACTCATCAAGCTCTCTTAGTCATTAAAGTCAAAGTTACTATCTTATTGATTATTGTCATCATCACACTCAGTGGTGCCTCTAACGTCTCCATTCAAACAAACTTAAAGTCTCTGGTCAAGTGGTGATGGAAAGTGGTAATAATAATAATAATTTACTATGATACCAATTTTATCCTAGAAAGTATTATTCAAGTACAGGTTATTGTCATCAAATTTCAAGAATAAATAAATAGAAACATATAACAAAAATAAAACAACAATGTAGTTGGAGGAAGAGTATCTTCATAATTAGGTTTCTTTTGTTTTAGTTTGATTTGAAATGAGTGTGAAGGAGCTAAATATCTAGGCTTTTATAAATAAAAGAAACCTAAACAAAAGATGAGGTAGCCCTAAGAATTTTTAATGAATTCATATTCTATATCTTTAGAACAACCAGGACAACCTTCTTTGCTATTTGATTTAGATCTATTTTGCATAGGTTGCATTCGTTTTAAACTATCAAACACAATGTTCTAACATATGAACCAAGGAAAGCAAATGAATTGGCCTCGGTAGTTGTGTGCTCGAAGGAAATCCAACAAGGGCTGCATGCTTTCTTTATCATGAAATAGTCTCGAGGATAAATGTCGATTCAAAAATTGAAATCCATTACCAATGGAAGATGGATGTGTTGGGCAAGGAAAGGATGCATTGGAAGGTTCAAGGTCTAGCTCCAATACATAGTTATCCTTGATACTGCAAAATACAAAATGGTATGATTTTCTTCTCCAAGTAAAAAGAGGAGCAAATCTATATTTGTGCACCTATGACTGTGTATAGAGAATACGAAAGAGAGAAAAAATATTTGGATTTAATTTTTGTACCCCCTTTATACATCCACCTAAAGTGGATAGATTGATTTTCAAGTATCCAGTAACAAGGTTTATTAACTTATTTTATATTTTCTAGCACAGGAAAAAACTTTGAGAAAAAATTTTAAAATACACATAAATAGGGAATGGCTATGATCTTCAAGAACGAACTTCACAATTTGTATCAACTAACTCCACAATTTATAGAAGCTATTTAGTTATGAGACTTTCAAAATATCATTCACATCTGCATTCATAGCATTTCCCTTTTCTAATTTAATGGACTAGGGATCCACAATGTAGATCACTACCTTCCATTAACAAGGTGTTCCTTGAATTCCAAATATTCAACTACAGAAATTTGTTCAACCGCAAGTTCATCAACATTGACACAAACATAATCCCACACACCAGGCCTTGGTCGTATAACAAGAACAACCCATGGTGGATGAATAATGGCCTCCTGTGGCATATGTTTCCATGAGCAAAAAATAACTACACACTCAATTTGTGACAAGTACAACTACACTGATTTTGAAATCTAATGCTCAAGGAAATATGTAATAATGTTGTGTTTTGTTAAAACAACAATTTTTTTTTGACTATACCTGTGTGGACCTCAACACATCTCCAAATGGCCCATCTCAGAGTTTGTGAAGTTCATCATTCTCTCCTATTATCTCTGCTAATCCATCTAATAGATGATGAGGGTGAAAAATATTCTTCCCCTATACTACATATCTGCAAAATTATACAAAATAGAGAATTCTTCAAAATATCAAGGGAATGAATAAACATCTTACCATGTCCTATGTTATATAAACTACCCGTGTTGGTTACCTCAATTTAAATAACATCAAATTAAAGAACATAAATTTCTTAATCCTTTAATCTTTTGTAATTTCTCTTGTGGACTATGAGAAGATGCAGATGCAGTGGAAAACTCTTTTTTAAGAATCAGGTTCCTCCAATAAAATAAAAGCACCAATTTTTCTCTGACATGTTTGGAGAATATAATATCAAGGAATTTAACAGCATTGACAAAATCAATAGAAGACAAAAACACCTATTTTACCTAGCAACAATGTAAGCCCTGATGAATGGACAAGAACAACAATTTTCCTCAATGAGAAAATGTGATGATAAAAGAAAAAGAGATGAAACTAGGATCCTGACAAGGTAAAGCCCATCATGTAGACTCCATCACTGATAAGACCCGATCTTACAAATTGGAACCTAAGTTATCCGATATGTGAATCTTACAATCTAAGACAGGGGAGTTGGTCAATTGCAGTAAAAAAACACCCAACAAAAAAACCAAAGCTCATGAGATGGTGGATAGAAAAATAGTGGGATTGTTGCCTATTACACAAAAATCAGAGCCGGGTCTATGGTATTTACTATGAGACATCTCTAATCAACAAATATAGAAATTCTTGAATCGTACAGAATATAAGAACAACAACCAAGTAAAAAAGTTACCGCCCAAGAGGTGCTTCTGTAAAATTCTCCATAGATACAGCAAAGAAACCATGGTAACTTGACATCCCCCTAGCTCACCTCATCTGGTTACACCTAAATATAGCAACAATCCTACAATTGGTGATAAAAACTACAAGTGACTACCACTATTGAGAAATTTTGGCATAACCATCTTAACCATAGTTACAACCAATATCAGCAAGGTGAACTGGTCACACCATTTTCTTCAATAGGGATGACTTCAGACAAAGAATCTTAAACCAAATTCAACATACTGTACCAGCTAACGTTACACCCAACACCCTTTAACTTCTCTCAGTGACACTCTCACAAGCTTGCAATCTGCAATGCCCCACTAAAATCATAAAACCCACTAGTAATGCCTAGCACCTACAAGCCCAACATACAACCCAGATCATATTCTCAAAAACTCACAAAGCACATTAAATACCAATTTGACACTTTCCATCACTGGAGAGGTTTGTCAAGAAGAGAAGTTCCAATGTAATGTTTTGAGAATCACTTTACCTCAGCAAAAAGAGATCAATTTAAGTAATGACCTAAGTGAAGACATGTGTTACTTTCACTTGGCATATTTAAGTTGAAGAAGTGAAAGGGTATCAAAATTAAGATCTCATCATTTCCACAATAGTTCTGTTGTCAAGAAGTCCCACTATATACAATAGCTTTATCTTATTGCAGCAGTAAGCCTCAAGGTTCATCATTTCCCTGCAACAGTTGCTTAAGACTATCATTGCAGTGTTTTGATACAACACCCTTGTGAAAATAACCTTTTGTATGAAAATAATACTAAAGTGTTTATGATAGTCCTCTTGTGGGCCTAACTAAAGTATACATGTGGTGAGTAAGTTCTGAAGATCATACAGTTTCACTAAGCACAAAGATCTTCTAGAGTTTGCTGGCATGATATTATAGTCATTAACATTGTCTTGAATGAGTGGTTTGCAGAACAAGGCCAACAACCTGAAGGGATCCTAAAAGGCATCAAAAATCATAAACCTTGTGGTATACTATTGATAGCAAGAAGCTTCAGAACAAAAAGGCATCATCACACTTAAGGTATAATTCTCATTGACACATGAAAAACAGAGAATAGTAGACAGGTTGATTCATGTGCATTTGATCAATGTATTTTACATATAGATGAGACCTCCATGGGGATTTTTTGGATGGGGAAATAACATTATATAGACTTAAGGCTCAATTATTTTGGGCACATACACTAGCACAAATGGCAGAGATGTTATTTATTCTAGAGGACCGAAATGATACTTTTGTAACCTAAGGCAGAACAATGAAGATCCTGGTCTAATCTCCATTAGAAGAATCCGAATAGGTGGAAAATAATCTCTCTCTAGACCAAAATTCTTGGGATATATATCGAAGTTCTGAGCACACTTGACATGCTCTGAAATCACTCCAAAATATTTGAATTATGTGTTGTTTCATAAATTTATGTTATGTGTTGTTTTAAGAGGACTAAAACCCATTTTATGCATAAAATAAACTCAAAGCCAATAATTATAAACTGAGCCATCACTCTCCTTCATGTCATCATCTTGGAGAAAGTATTTCACTAATATTACAGTAGTATGTCACATCAAATTTGGTGCTAAAGACCCTTTATTCTAGGCATATATATAGAAAATACTATTTTTAAGACTATAAGAAGTGACATCAGTCACCATGAGACCACCTCCTAAGCATAAGTATATTAAAAGGATTTAATCATAGGAATTGATATTCCCCAGATTATTTCTAAGCATAAAGATACCGAGAGTGAAGGCTCACCAAGCTTATCATATAGCTACAGTGACCATAGAAGATAGAATTTGTAGTATAAGTTCTATGTAGACTTTCAATGCCAAGATTGGTATATATGTATACACAACTCAAACTGATACAATTTGGTGAGCCAAGAAAAGTTGCAAGTGTCTCTCTTGAAGGTATTTACAAGTAAATTTTGATGAAAGCAGTTGATATCTTAAGACATGTACACCACATAACCAGATATGAAGGATGTCTACTGTTAGAATTCTTCACGTGACATTAATAAAAGGCACTATACCCCTTGAAGACAATTTTTATGATCATGAAATTTTTTAAATTAGAATAAATAATTAATTGTCTTGGGTCCAAACCCACATCTTTGGGTCAAAACTCCAACTACTTGGGTAACTTTCCCAACCAACTCCTTTTGGTGGGTTTTCACCTCTCAAAAATTCCTTTGAGCTACCCAAATTCCAACATAGTCCACCAAGCAACAAGCAGGTAATGATGTTATCCCTTGGCCATATGGTCTCAAGCTTCCCTAACTTCCTATAGATGGGTGGACCCACTCTAGATTCTTAGTGTCAATCCCCATATCTTAGCTTAGAACGCTATCCATATCCAACCATAGAGGAAACCATATCCAACCATGTATGACATCCTCATAGGATTATCTCCTAGTATGTAATTAACCTTCATCAACACAAAATTGATTTAGATCCTACATGCATTAATAACTTTTTGAAATAATAGGAAAATTAATCATTGGGCTATTATGAATCTATACCGTGTGTTTTGAAAGTGCTCTTAGCCTGTGAGGAGTGACTGTCACTATCCCACCACAAGTTACTACTTTTTTGGAGGAGCTCAAGTATTTTTCATATGTCAAGAGCAAGAAGGAAGAAGATGTAACGTATAGTATCCTGCAATGTGTAAGCTGATGCAGTTCCTTAGGTTCCACCAACATTGGTGGCATGGTCAGCTGTTTTTGAAACCAACATTCTAATCTCCTTAGCATTATGATCAACTGCCACTGTTCTTCCCAGGTCAACGAACTCATCTCCACCTTGGCATCAAAAGTGTAATTGCATAAAAGGAATGTCGGTCTCATGCCAATAGGTTTCCTACGATGAATGCACAAGAACCTAGTACATAGACCATTTTTCTCTTTGCTTAGCTACCTAGGGCTTATTTCCCTTTCCAAATATCAATAATTATTTTCCAAGAAAAATATATAATAAGAAAAATATTTTACTATATTCTAAAAGGTGAAGATGTCGAAATCATGCCACAAAGTGAAAGGAAATAAAATATCTTTCCTCAAACCACCAAATATATAAAGAAAAAAATAATGATTATAATAATAAAACTAGATATATCGATCTATGCATGATATGAGACCCATAAGCATTCAAGGGACTAAAAATATCTTACCAAAGCAAACCAAAAATTTCAAACTCAACAAAATCCTCTAAACAAGCAACAAACAAACCACTAAAATTTTCAAAGATATCAAAGCTAGACATCAACACAATTTCATGTACTTGAATAAGCCCATTGTTTCTTAGCGTTAGAATTCTTAAATTAGTTATTTATCATTTAATACTAGGACACTATCTATGTGAAAAGAAATAGGTCCCAACTTCAACAAATCCGACTTCATTTCCAATCAAAGATCAAAACCAGCTTCGTTTCCAATACCAATATAAAATCACACATTTTCCAAATATCAGTAATTATTTTCCAAGAAAATATAAAACTCGAAAATCAACAAAATTCCCCAAACACAAGCAACATATATACCATTAAATTTTTCCAAGATGTCAGAGCTAGACATCAAGGTAGTTTCATGTACTTGAATAAACCCATTGATGCTTTGCATTAGTCTTGTTAAATTAGTTATTTATCATTTAATACTAGTCAGACACTATATATGTGAAAATAAATAGGCCCCGGAATCATCAAATCCAGCTTCATTTTCTGTCACAAATAAGAAACAAACAATGTAAGGATTAAATATGAAACATCAATCTTAAAATAACACGCATGAAAGAAATGTAGATGCAATGTTATAATGAAAAATACAAAATATAGAACCCATTTTTACCTGAATTTGACATATAGTAATCTTGCATGATCAACGAAACATGTATACCAAAATAAGAGTCCTAGGGTATTTCAATTTCCCAGTTCTCATCTTGGTCATCATTTTCTACAGTGTGAACATGATCTTCTCCAGATGTACTGTCATTATGAGCCTCCAAAAAATTACGTTTTGTATCAAGTTCATTAGATAAATTTGTTATATTTTTTTCTCCCCTTCTATCACAATTTGATCGCCAAAGCGCTAGTGCTCTTTCATATGGAAAATTGTTAACATCATACTTTGTTACATTCTTCATATGTAAGAACTTACAAATTTTCCAGTTCCTCGTTCATATACAACCGCCTCATATTCCATGAGGATATGTATATATGTTGATTTCATCTGTCAGTGCATCCAGAGACACTCCTCCGTAGATCATACTTCTAAATACAGAAGTCCATTACCTGCAACCATATGACATGACTTCACAGTATCTAGTGTCAGCATATAAATATGTACATACCTCATACATTTTTTTTTCTTGAGTCATCCTGTAGCAGGTTTTCTAGAATGAAGAGATTCATTCCCTTGACTTGCTCCATCAATATGTCATCTAAATTTTGTTTCCATGATGACCCTTGATCTTGATGACTACCTTCCATTAGTAATGTTATTAGAGAGGATTTCCCAGAGTTGTTTCACTAGGAGCTCCTACCATGCTTCGATCATGATGCTACACTACTTCCTATCTTACAACCAACAGAAATCACTTAAAGGAGATGATGATCTCAATCATAGTGGAGATCCCTTGCTTCTTCTTTCTTAGATTACTTTGCATTAGGTTCTTCCATCATTTCAGAGACATGGGCTTCTTCCCTATTTCTCTTATCATTTTCAGATTAAGGACAATTTCTATTATAATTCCCAAGTTCATCACATCCAAAGCATCATGCTTTTTCCATATTTCTTCTTCTACTATGAGGACCAAACTTATTAAATCTTCCTTTCTTCCTCGACATGGCTGCAAAGGCTTGATTCCCTTCACTTGATTCTGTATCATCATTGGCTTTCAGTATTGTTTCCTCTATTTTACATAGAGACCCTAAATTGTGGAATGGTGCGGCTTATTTCTTCCCGAATAAGCCTGAAGTGAAGTTTCCCTATTCTTCTAACAGAGCATTCAGCACCAATGTAGTCATCTCAGTGTCAGACATTACTTCTCCCAGTTCCTGTAGTTGATCTCAAAGAGATTGCTTCTCCTGCAGTACTCACATAGAATAGCTCCACCAATTTCTCATATATTCCTTTTGATGATTCTAGATTTGGTACACAAGAGATGAGAGATTCTTCTATGGATTCTGTAAAAATCCTTTGGGCTCATATATCTCCTTTCATGTATTTGGCATGACTTCATTGTCCTTATCTTCTATGTAGGAAAGTTTGAAACCGTAACTAGTTTGTTGCTTTCTTTTCATAGAAGACATTTTTATAGATTCATATGAAGTCATAAAGATACTTACTTGAGTAGATGCTTTTCTTCTTCTATCAGCTTTCTTGTTGAAGATGATGGCAGGAACTCCCTCTTAAACTGATTTCAAAGTAGGCAATCCTGGATCCTCCTTGTTGTGTGGATTATTTGAAAGTCTTCTTGAGATGGTTTGAGGATTTCCTTGATTTGACTTTTCACCCAAACTTTGATTTTTTCTTCCTCGAGTGTCTCTTTGCCAAGCCATCCTTGTGTTTAGCACCTTAGTTCTGAAATCATGTTGAGAATTTGGAGGGCTAGAGATTAATTCAAATTCTCTTCTTGATAATTAATTGTGAGCTTACTTTTGTTATTTATGTCTTCTCTTCTTTAGCTTATTTAATATTTCATCTAGTCAATTATCAAAATACACAAGACACACAAATTAGGCTCCTAGAGCCAGGGAAAAACCTCTCCCTCTTGGTGAGGAAAACCCACGAGAAATTCTTCTTATAGATCTTCAAATGACAAGTACCATGACCCAGACTTAGACCCTTCACCTATGGATGCTTCTAATACCTTGTTACTTCTTATTTTCAGATCTTCCATGTTGATATTTCTTTCTTGTACCAGTCTATACTGTCCTTTATTTTATTAACTGTGAGAGGGAAGGTAAATCATCCTTCCTCCCTTTTCTTATCTAGCAATGACCCTTAATTTTCACATCCACTTCAGACCTTCATACTGCAGACCTGATTCTGTCATAGACAGTAGGTGCATATTAGTGAGATTGCCCAAATCTCTTATTCCAGACTTGATAGAAACATACATACATTCATCCGCATCATGGTAATCCACATACATCATGGTGATATACTGAACTTAAAATTGTTCGATTTCAGAGAAAATGAAACTTATATACTGCACTTTTAAACAGAGGAATCTGCAAAATTCAGCTTCAGAAATATGTTCTTATAACTTCAGTAAATCTGCATTTTATATCTCCTTAAATCTGTATATATATCACTCCTGAAGTTATCTGCAATTTGCTTCAGGTTATCTGCACTTCTGCTTCAGTCAATGGTGGCATTTCTATTCTAGAGACTGCAACTCTTTATTGTATTTCTGGTCATCAAGTATATATGCCTCCTTTTCAAACTTAAGTATCCATTAGATGCTGTCAAAGGTTCACATTCTAGCTCAGATATATCCACACTATATTACTAAGAAAATCCGCACTTAGTCACATATGTAGTCTGCACTGTATCTCTGAAAAGCCCACATTTCTATTTCTGTGATTCACCAAAAATCTTACTCAAATAAACCGCAGAGGTGTGTATATATATAGTGCACTTGTCAAGTCTTTTAGGCCAACCATACAGTCAGCTAGAAGGCCGACTTCTGAACTGATTTTTAGGCCGACGTGTAGCTGCATATAAGTTGACTTTATCATCCATCTCCAGCATTGAGTTGAGTTAGTTTCAAGCCATCCTTTTACACATGCTTTTGCAAGGTCTTGGAGCATCTCTTTTGACTAGATCCTTCATATATAAATTACACTTAATTACATTTTTATCTAGAAGACAAAGCCCTAGATAGACATCAAGAATAAGTCTATTTAACTTATAATAAAATCTTGCCCATGAAACCCATGAAGCAAGTACAAAATACATTTTATTACCTTTGTCTTCTTCTTTACATAAAATACATAATTACATAGTCAATATGAAGACCGACCTTGTTACACTTTTCAACAATTTCCACTAGGGAGGACTCTAGTCGTTGTGACTGTTTGACAGCTTAGAAAGCATGAATAGTAACTGTATTACTTTGGGACACTCAAATCTTTATAGGCTAGATTTTGTAGCAGAAAAACAATGCATTTGCTATGAAGATTAGACTTGTAGCATGATTGGGATACATATAACAACAACAATTTACTGAGACAACATTAAAATTCAGAATGCAGGAGACTATAGGGATACGATGATGTGGCTACAATTTGCAGATCAATTTGTGGGAAGATCCTATAGATTGTCTTGATCATCAAAACAATAGATGAAAGGTGTGGTTTTAGATCTATAAAACTAAGTTCTTTTGCCATATTGTAGAATGCCTTGCCTGGAATAAGGTTTGTTTAAAATAAAAAAATCAAGAAAACATTCCAGATTGAGAGATATAAGGACCCCTTAACTCATCCATCACACAAATCCATAGGATGAACTATCTTACTGTGCAAGTTATTTCAGGAAATATGACATAATTAATGGCAGATTTTAAGGTGGAAAAAAATACGTTATTAAGGTAGGTTTTCTAAAATATTTATGTGGTTTATAGAGTTTGGAAAATAAGCTCATACTTTGAGGAAACTCCCCACCAAAAAATGGAGTTGTCTAGCAACCCTTGATCTTTTTGCACATATCTACACGAGTTGTGTATCTCTATCCTAACCTTCCTTACCAACTAGCTGTAGATGATGTCCACTTAACTTGTGGTTGTAGACAAGCCATGGACTCCATACCAAAAAAAGGAGTTGTCTTAACAACTCCTGATCTACGTTGCACATATCTACATGAGTATCTTTTAGCAGTACTATGAATTTGAGTTGTGTATCTATTAGAAGTTTGATGGAGTTTTTCAACCTTATTTCGAGTGCTCCACTATGAAGAAAACTAGTGTGTGGAGCCATTTGGCATAGTCAACATGTACATTTTTTAGGAGTTCTAAGGAGATGAGAACACCCTTTTTTTGTGGTTTATCCTTACAAAAATCATGCCCAACTTCTGTGAATTATTATAGCATTCCTAATCTACTGAATTTAGGTTCTCCATGTACAGGAGCATCACTAGAGATAACTACCAAAAGCAATGGTTTGAGTAGAAGTTATTTTTCCATTGGAGATGTGGCAATATCGCAGGTATATCTTTTTGTGCAAATGCTCGGTTTGCTCCAGAATTTATATTGTTGGTTTCCTTTTCTCTCAGATTATATTATGCTTCAGTGTTCAGTTATTCTTATTTGGTACAAATGAGTTGGACTAGTGTAAGGGTTGAAGTTGCTCCAGTGGCTTTCAAAATCATTTTCACTTGATTCTTATCCAAAGACACGAGTCACACCATGTTGCAATTCAAGTGTTTTTGCTCCTTAACAATCTATTCATACTCTTAGAGAAGTATTGGTTATATGATCCTTTGCCCAAGTGCTCCCAAGTATCATTTCATCTAACATGAAAACTGATGTATACCCTTAAAGAGAAGTAGGTGCTCCATACTAAAGGTATTGATACTTATTTATGTTCCATACTCATGAATATAACAAGGGAATATCTTGACAAATAGCTTCATTTCCAGGATATCCTCTGCTGCCAAGAAAAGTGCCTAGAATGGACCCTTTCACGTCCAGGGTGTCCTCGACTACTAAGAAAGTGCCCAGAATGGACCCTTTTCTAATGTAACAAACCTCTATGCTAACTTTCACACAATTCTTAGGGAAGTTGCTGCTAAGAAGGTGTCTCCATTGTTCTTCATGGTACCCAAAAAAAAGATCTCCAAGGTTACTTCATGATGACTAATGCGTCATGGTCTTCAACATTATCTCCACGACCTTCAAGGTGTCTTCAATTGGCATCCCAAGTTCTACACCTGTTGTAAGCCTCTTCAAAGGCTTCTTCAAGAACTCTCCAAGAAAGTGTTCACAAGGTGCTTCAAGAGTGTCTTCACATGGTGCTCCAAATACTTCAATATTTGGTCAACAATCTGCTTTAATATGCCCTCTGTCAATATCTTCTTCACTTTTACACCCTTTCAAGTTCACTGTTCATTAATGCTCATTCATTATTCTTCATAGGACTGAAATCCAAGCATGTGGTCCTTGTTTTGATGTTCGAGCCTAAAGTGGACTTGAGCCTTCAAACCTTGATGTAAAGCTAGGTCAACGATATACAGTTGTATCACAAGTATATCTAACAGGTGAATTATCTCAAGTCTTCCATCAATTTATCGAGTCTGAGATTGTTGTTTATGATAGGACATGAAGAGCCTTCACTATCACTCTTAGCACAGCCACAGTAGTAAGTCCGAGCTTGTTAAGATTCCAAGAGATCTGAGTTTTGTTGTTTCCAAGGTGTATATCTTTGTTTCTAGCTTTTACAATGCTACAAAAGACTGTCCCTTTTCAAGTCCAAGGTCTTACAAGTATGATATAACACACTACCCACCAGTATTAAGCTTATCCTTCACAAGTGACTAACACATGTCTGAGCTCTTGTAAGAAGAAGCTACAAGACTGTGGTCTGAGCCTCCAAGTTGCAATTTATTGTCTTTTTACACATAGGTCAAGGTATCAAGACATATAATCAGAGCTTATTGTTCACAAGTTATCACAGGTCCGAGCTGAAGACACGAGCTAATCTAACACTTCACTGCCTTCAACACCAAGTTCGAGCTATTTCACATAGTCTTGTGCCTTTTTAACAATTATCCTAGGCTTATTACGGTTGAAAAGAAGTTATGTTTCTGCCTGCGGAGGTGTCCTTCAGAGGTCTGCTTCAATTGACAAATAATCTTGTCCTTAACACAAACCAAAAGATTCTTGTCCTCGCTGTGCTGTCCCTTGACCGAAATTTGGTGAGATAAATGACAAAAGGTGCTTTCATTTATATGAATTCGACACTGGAATGAAGGGACACGTCCTTTGGAATTGAGACTGACATGAGAGGCCTTAGCACAGGTTGGATCAAGGACCAGATAAATAACCTTAACTTTTAAAATTTATATCTCCCAAACTATTTGGAGCTTCAGGCCAAGTAAGAGCTCATTAGAAAGAGGAAAAATACTCTTTAATATGGTCTAGGTCTCGTTGAGAAAATATGCCTCTAAGGTGGCAAAAATGATTTTTCTTTGTGACTGTCCTTAAATTTTATGCATAAAATTTTTGGGACAACATGAGGAATGTTTGGGATAGTATGGCTTCTCCATTGTTTGGCTTCTTCATCATCATAGGATCATTTAGGATATCCATGCCATCCAATAATAGTGCAGTGATATGTCACCGACCATAGTGCAACATTTATTAATTTTCCATTAGGAAATTTCCAAGTCCTTCATGTCATGTCTCCAATCATTGTCCATGTCATTAAGACCTTCACTAAGTGCCATCACCTATGACATCATCAAGTGTGGTCCTTCATGTATAGTCCTTCAATATCAAGGTTAAGGACATCATTTGAGTTCTAGGCTTCTTCATCAAGAGTAATAATGTCATCATCATTTCTAGTTCATGGTTAGTTCAAGCATCTAGGACAAGACTACTTCTTAGTTGCTTGACATCATAATGGAATCATTAATAGCTTACATCCTTATCAAACAAGAGGGAATTGTCACCTTGAGCAAGGAAATAATCATATTATGCATCACAAGAATATTTTCCATCCCATTAATGCCATATTGACATCAATGACAACCTTGTTTAACATCTATAACTAACTATTACATAATCGGTCTAGAGTGTGGACAAGTGGCATAGGGAAGGCATCTCTCTCCTGACCTTCCTTACCAGCTAGCTGTATATGATGTCCACTTAAACTGTGCTTGTAGACAAGCCATGGACTCCCTACCAAAAAATGGAATTGTCTTAACAACCCTTGATCTACCTTGCAGGTATCTACACGAGTATCTTTTAGCAGTACTCCCACTTCGAGTTGTGTATCTATTACAAGTTTGATGGAGTTTGTTAGCCTTATTTAGAGTGCTCCACTATGAAGACAATTAGTGTGTGAAGCCCTTTGGCATGGTTAACATGTGCATTTTTTAGGAGTTTTAAGGAGATGAGAACCCATGGAAGAAAATGACACATTGGCACATTCTCCAATGCCAAAGAGAACCCCAAATTGAGGGAAATCCTTCTTTTTAGGACAAAGTTTTTATAACATAATACTAATATACCTAATCTATGTTTCTAATTGTAGTTCTCAAGACTTCAGAAGCCTGGTATCTATGGTTTATCCTTACAAAAATCATGCCCAACTTCTCTGAATTATTATAGCTTTCCTAATCTACTGAATTTAGGTTCTCCATGTACAGGGGCATCACTACAATTTTATAGTATTGGCTAGCACTTAAAGTATTCCATAATCTTGTTATAGCACCGTTTTCATTAGGATTCTCCAAAAAAGGATATTGCTTCCACATTGTTTCAGTAAAGCGTCCACCTTGTTGATACAATTTTGATGAATCTAAAATACCTTCAATCTTTTCTCCATGTATCGAGACTTTCTTGCAAAAGTGGTCTACTAAACATTTTAATCTCTTTTGAAAATCAGGTTTTAAATTTCTTGGACATTAAAAATTGTTCCAATATTGAGGGTATACCACACACATGGCCTCCAACAATTCATCTTGAGGAAATCGTTCTCTTATATCTGATGATAGTGATCTTGCAATTTCTATCAAATTTTGTCTCACTAAGATCACAATATTATCAAATTGGTCTCTTGACATGGGGAAATCTTTGGTGATTCATCCCGTCTTACTAATATAATGAAAGGGGACCATATACCAACGCAATGTGATACATAGTATCCCTTTTTCATCAAACATAAAAAAAAATTCAGTATTTTCTATATTGATGATCTTAGTCCAACTTGTAAACTCTGGACCAGTAAAAGAGTCCGGCATCATATACAAATTATCCAATGCAAGGCATGTTGACTTTCTCGCATTTTTGTATTCGACAATATACATTGTGCGATTCTGATAAATTTTCACGAGGACATTCATTTCATGTAGCATAGGAAGAATTCCAGCCAATGTGAATAATGTTTTTATATCATTTAGTTGAAAAAGAAGATCTTGAGTTTTGTCTACATTGTAGCGATCTTCATACATCAACCCTACCAAATATTTGAACTCACTAAATAGTCTTTGAGCTGGTTCATTTAATGAGATCCATCTTATATCAACATCTTTCAGTAGTTTTTTTCCATCCGTAACACCATCTGCAAATGGTTGAAACTCTAAATATCGTTTGGAACTACGAGAAAAGAATGCATGAGTCTCACGTACAATATCTTCAACTTTTGAAATTGATGGAAACTTGCTTACATTTTAAATGCAAGATTCATCCTATGAGCCATACAATGAATACTAAGCATATATGGCGAAGTTGATAGTTGTAGTCTAACACAAAGACCATTCCTTTGTCCTTGCATTACTGATGCTCCATCTACTCCAACACATACCAACTTTTTTGCAATCATTAAATGATCCATACCACTTTCCTTCAAAGTATTAAGAACAAGTTCATAAATATTTCCAGCTGTAGAAGTCTCTCTCATCTTTTTAATCCCAAGTATATAGGAATGCCTAATATGGTCATTAACCATATAAATTCTCGTGCAGATCCACGAATTATTATCAATAGCCGTAACCTCATCCAAAGACAATGGCAACAACCTAGCATTTGTAATCTCCTATTTCAAATCATCATTTTCTACTTGAGCTAGATATCTTGCCCATTCCCAACCACTAGTTACGGACCAATGAGAAGATGTAAAGTTTGGCACATGAAGAAAAGATAGAAATTTCATGTGATTTGGATAATCTGTCATAGGACGACATTTACATAAGATGTGAAATACAATGCTCAATTGTATCGTCTTGGATAACAAACTTCTTTCCATTGTCTTTTCAAATTGATATATGATGGTTCCTCCACTTGCCTCAAGTTTCTTCTTACTTATTAAATATTTTTTGTGTTCTTCCACACATTGGATATGTCGACATTCCTCTAAATATTTCCATTTGACAATAGATTTCTCTTTACCATTTACAATTTTCTTTTCATAAACCTTTCCTACATGCTTTTGTACTGTATCTAGTTTCATCTAAAATTTCACTACCTTGCAACTTTTCCAACTACACGCAATACATTTAACTTCTCATAATTCCTCATTTGTAGGAGGTATTTCTTCAATAAATGGAAAACTTGAGACCCAATCATCTTGGAATTTTCTCCCTACGGTCCACTGGCATTTTTTCCTTTTCCGTGAATGGTTTGTGTCACATTCCAAGGAAATATATTTAACATTTTCATCACTAATTTCTGTTGAAACTGCATTTATCTCACCCTGATCACTTGAGGAACCTATTATTTCATCCATCATATGGATACCAGATGCATTTTCACAAGAGTTAACATCTCTCTTAGTGACAGATTGTTAAAAGGAGCTTGAAGCATGAAGAGAATGAGTATTATTGGATTGAGAATTTTTAAAGTATGATAATACATCAATTTGCCTTGATAGTTTCTTCCCAGGATTAGCTTTTGCCATCTCACTGAATATTCCAGAAGTAAAATTTCAAATCGATCTAGAAACCTGCATCAATAGTTTCCAAGAGTTGAGAATTACTAGATTTGTAAGTAGCTTTCAAAGTAAAATAAGTGTAATGTTCACAAAAACCATTATGCAATTTTTTATTAAAATGTCGCGCCAAGGCCGAAGCCCAAAAGCAAAAATAAATCATTATACACAAAATAATAACATCATGAGTCATCATCTATAAAACAAAGAACATCATTCAAATGTAAAATATATAAAAATTTCCACTAAATTAATTCATATCTCCAAATCACCTAATGAACACTTGAAAGCTTTAAACAAAACAAAAAAATATTACAATATGTTTAATCATCCTTTGCAAAACACCTCTCCCTTAAGTTGTAAAGAATTGGTTATAAGAAGTTGAAACATATCCTCTATCATTTTCCATGATAAAAGTGAGGAAGGAAACTAGTCAGTTACTACTTATCTTTCCCTTGATGAATTGGTTATAAGAAGTTGAAACATATCCTCTATCATTTTCCATGATAAAAGTGAGGAGGAAGACAACTAGTTAGAGTTACTAGTGACATTTACACCCTCCATAGAGGAGATGGTGGGCTTGGGCTAATTAACAACCATGCTCCAAGGACGGTTTTATCGACTAAATGGCTTGCAAGGACAAATAAAGGAGAAGCTCCTTATGAGGTAGTTATCAAGCATTGGCTAGAAACAACTTCACATATACACAACATCCAAGTCCCTAATGATTTATGATTTAATCATAGGTGAAAATTCCTTTAATTTTCCTAGATGAACAATTGTCAAAACAATTTGGAATCATTGCAAGTAATATTTCATGAGCTTGACGAGAGGCTAAGGATTTTTAAGAGTGTTCTTACACTAAGACACCAGGTGGGCCACATTGCTAGGTGTGCCAATGATTTGGGTTTACATGCATGGAACAAGCATGGTCAAAATAAATTGCAAGCGTTAAATAATCTAATGGGTTTGATCAACGGAATGGACCCTTTGTAGGGTAAATTAATGGAATGGTATCTTTACACTTGTTTAATCAATAGAATGGACCCTTTCTATAGGTTTAATAAGTGAAATGGAAAAAAAACCAACATGTTCTTAACCATTAGGACCATTGAAGACCTAATTTCAGAATAGGACCTTTTTAATGGAAAATTCAATTGGAGAAATACAGAGCTAGGGCCAGGGTTCATTGTCGGAAAGACTTGACAGGTTTCTCTTATAAAGCTCCTTTTTCTCTGAGTAATTATAAATTCTACAATTATCCCAAGTGCACTATCCAATCACAAGACGATTCTGCTCTCAGTATCAAACTCTCAAGCACTTGGTCCGGGTCATTTAAAATATAGCCTTGTATGGTTCTCACAGCCAGACTTTAAAGAAATAGTGAGAAATTCTAGATCTCTCCTAGTTCATGGCTTTGCCTCCTACATCTGGGAGAAAAAAATAAAGAGATTAAAATTGAAAATAAAGAATGGGCTAAATCCCACAAGGAAGATTGTCTCATTCCAGAAAGATGGGAATCCGTAAAGAAGTCAAGTCCCAAATTGAAGAATAAGGGCTCTGTAAATAGACTCAGGCAAGGGGAAAAAGAAGTGCTAAACTATTCAAAGCTCAGATCCTCGAAGAAGAAATCTGGAGATTGAAATCAAGGAGCCTGTGGCTGAAAGCAGGGAACAGGAGCATTAAATTTTTCCATTACCAAGAACACTCAAGAAGAATTTAAAATTTCATCTCTGAGGTAAATCTTAGACAGATTGAAAACAGATGGTTTAATGAAATCAAAGTAGCAGCCTTCTCTCACTTTAGGAACATGTTTTCAGAATAAGAGTAGATACTGGAAGTGCTCGGGAGGAAATGTTGGACAAGATCCATGTATTTTACAAGAAATGGATAATGAGAAACTCCTAGGACTCATATAAAGCAAGGAGTCCAAGAAACGGTATGGAATATGAAACTTAAAAAAGTCCCTAGTCCAGAGTCCAATCAAGTTCTCAACACATTTTTAGTAAGCATGGAAATATATCAATAGGGACCTCTTAAGCTATGTGGAAGAATCAAGGAAGCAATGCAGATTTAAAGAACAAATAAATTCCTTTTACTTCACCCTCATCCCTAATGTCAGAAACTAAAAGATTCTAGGTAAGACTACCTTAAAACCTTTTCTAAATTTAAACCATTGATGCAGTGTGTTATCGCAGAGAAACAAACTTTCTTTGTTCAGGGCAGACTTATCTGTGAAAACAACATAAGAGTTCAGGAAGCTGCTCACAGTAGCCACCCATCTAGAAAGAAGTACATGAGTCATAAAACTCGATATGGTGAATGCCTTGGATAGAGTGAGGTATAATTTCTTATTCTCAGCTATGAAGAAATTTGGCTTTGCTGAGAACTTCATTCTATGGGCCAAGGCCTACATAGGACCCTGAATTAAAACTATGGTCAATAGGAGGACAATGTCTTTCTTGAACCTTCAAGGCCACCAAGGGCCTCAGATAAGGATATCACATCTACCCTTCCTTGTTCACTATAATGGCATAGTGCTATAGGAGTTTGTTATCCCCCTATAACGAAGAAAGCACTTGACAATGAATTAATCGTATCTATAGCAAGAATTATATTATTTTCATTTTGAGATTATCCTACCTTTCTAAAATGCATGCTCCTAGTTGGGTCTCATATACATCAAAGGACAACCTACATTGGTTCGAGACATTTCATTGTATAGATGAGGAACTTCGAAGACTCGAACTTAAACACTTGCAAACTCCTGGACTAATTTATGTCAATTACGTAGTTACTGTAGATGCCTCTCTGGAGAAACTCTTAGCCTACCTTCCCTTGGGATGAAAATAATTTCCAGTTCAACAATCATCAGTCTAAAATGTTCTTCTACCCACCCAGATATTAGGGGTTGTACAATAAAATAGGTCTATTTTTTAGTAGTTTTCAACTGTCTTAGACACATGCTCAAGTTGTTTTTGTCAGCATAGACACACTTTGGCTACAGTTGCTATGGGAAATCATCTGTTCCATCCAAACTTGACCATGTCAAAATTGAGAATAGATCATTATTTTGTTTGACAAAGCAATCATCCATCTACTTCCATTTTTTCCCTTTCTGGATTAGTTTCTCCTTGTTAATTCTAGTGAAAGATTTATTTTTCTATGTCAAATGTGATTGGAAAAATGGTATAAGCATCTGAAGCAAAACAGTTTGCAAATTTTGCCTCAATGTATAATTATTTCCCTGCATCTCAATGTCAATGAATATTATATTCTCTATTATAATGTGGAAAATTTTGCCAAAGGATTGGAATATATATATATATATATTTTTTATTTTCCCATCCCAAGAAATAACCCAAACAAATCGCAAGTTTTTCTGAGTTATGAAAAAATCACAATTTCAAAAAAAACACTGGAGTATTTAATCAGTGCCAATAATTCTTTCATGGTTTTCCTTGCTTGGGTAGATGTCAAGTATGAGCAGGAGTGGCTGGAAGTACTAGAGGATGTCCTTAACCAACCACTACATGATGGAAAAAGTCATGTACTAGACTCAGTACCCACCACTATGTTTGACTCCAGCCACAAAACCTTCCACTACTAGAGGATGACCTAATATATATGCCCACTAAAGGAACAGAGGCATTGATAGTAGATACTAGATCATTTGGCATCTTACACCTTTTATATATGTATCTTCTTTGAATTAATGACTAACAAGTATTTTGAAATCACTAATACTCTAACTTTTCTCATGACTTACTCTTAGTACATTCCCAAGGAGAAGAACCTCTTTTCTGAGCTAGATCAACATAATATTTTATTATTCCATGGCATTGTTTGGAACACCAATAATTTCATGGGGGATGTACAATTAAGATATTTTGTTTCTTTTATATCCAACCAAGTGGATTGGGTTGTATCTCACAAGGTTGCAGGGAATAATTTCAACAACAATTTGTGGATAAGAGGAGAACACTCCAAGCCCTTACAAGTTATTCAAATTTATAAGAGTTGGATATCATCTCCCCCACAAGTAGCCTTTTCATTAAGGAATAAAAATGAGGTTGTCACCCAATGTCTATATTATATCAATCTACTTGGGGAACCTGGTGAGAAAGGGTGTAAAATAAGGTGGAAATAGGCCAAGAGACATTAAAAAGAGGGACCCATTTAGCCATAGAAACCTGCAGATTTCCCTAAAAAGAGTATAGAATTATGTCATATGCATGGGGGAATGCAAAGATACTTGGCTGCGTTGAAATTTCATTATCTAATGATATGGTCTCTGAACATGTCCTATAATAGGGACTTCAAACAGACTAATAAAAAAGAGGTCGCCTACCATATTACCATACAACAGAAAAGGGGATATCTCCTTCCATATGAAGCAAGGAAATTATATTTTAGTATAAACAAATTCCATGGGAGCCATGTTCTCTCTAAATACAAATGAATGATGATTTCATAAGGAACATGCAATAGTTTTGGAAGGGGGAAGATGGGTGTCCAAATTGGCATGTTTTCAACACCCGTTTATAACCTTTTTGATACCATTCTTACACTTCCCATCATCTATTTATGTACTCTTTATCCCATATCACCTCATTCTTGGTGTAGGTATGCCTGTTCTCTTTTTCGACCACTTTTATGCTTATTCTTATATATTGTTTTTTGCAAACGTTATTTTTCATAATAATATTGGCAGACAAGATCAAAAGGGCATTGTTGCAACTCCTTTGTGTGGTTGAAACTCCTCCATGATGTTGCAATTTCAGTTGAGACTTCACAAGAGACGCTACAACTATAGTGTACACATGATACGATCAGCAGAGTGCTACAACTCTCTTCCATTTTTCCATTGAATGTTTCCATAGTGTTGCAACTCTAGCTTGATCATTAGAAGGGGTATTACAACTCAACCAAGACAACGATACCACTACAACTCATGGGTGCCCTAACTTTGGGTTGCTACAATTCCTATTACCGCAACTCTGGTCACCACAACTCTTATTTCCATGGACCACAACCTTTTTTGCTACAACTCTGGCACATCACAACATATCAATGGTAAAATTTTCCATTTGTGCAAACAACATGTGTTTTTCATAGTGGAAAGAAATGAAGGAAAGTGGAGGACCAATCAGGAAAGGAATTGAAATTTCCAACAACACTCAGCTAATGTGAGTCACATCAATTTTGTTTGACAAAGAAATCATCCATATACTTCCATTTTTTCCCTTTTTGGATTAGTTTCTCCTTGTTAATTCTAGTGAAAGATTTATTTTTCTATGTCAATTGTGATGGGAAAACTAGTATAAGCTTCTGAAGCAAAACATGTTGCAAATTTTGCCTCAATGTATAATTCTTTCCCTGCATCTCAATGTCAATGAATATTATATTCTCTATAATAATGCGAAAAATTTTGCAAAAATATTGGAATATATTTATTTTTTATGATTTTCCCATCCCAAGAAATAACCCAAAAAAATCGCAAGCTTTTTGAGTTCTGAAAAAATCACATTTAAAAAAAAAACACTGGAGTATTCAATCAGTGCCAATAAATCTTTCATGGATTTCCTTGCTTGGGTAGATGTCAAGTATGAGTAGGAGTGGCTGGCAATAGATGATGTCCTTAACCAGCCACTACAGGATGGACAAAGTCCTGTACTAGACTCAATACCCACCACTATGTTTGAGTCCAGCCACAGAACCTTCCACTACTAGAGGATGACCCAATATATACGCCCACTAAAGGAATAGAGGAATTGATAGTAGATACTAGATCATTTGGCATCTTACACCTTTTATATATGTATCTTCTTTGAATTACTGACTAACAAGTATTTTGAAATCACTAATACTCTAACTTTTCTCATGACTTACTCTTAGTACATTCCCAAGGAGAAGAACCTCTTTTCTAAGCTAGATCAACATAATATTTTATTATTCCATGGCATTCTCTAGAACACCAATAATTTCATGGGGGATTTACAATTAAGATATTTTGTTTCTTTTATATCCAACCAAGTGGATTGGGTTGTATCTCACAAGGTTGCAAGGAATAATTTCAACAACAATTTGTGGATAAGAGGAGAACACTCCATGCGCTTACAAGTTATTCAAATTTATAAGAGTTGGATATCCTCTCCCCCACAAGTAGCCTTTGCATTAAGGAAAAAAAATGAGGTTGTCACCCAATGTTTATATTATATCAATCTACTTTGGGAACCTGTTGAGGAAGGGTGTAAAATAAGGTCGAAATAGGCCAAGGGACATTAAAAAGAGGGACCCATTTAGCCCTAGAAACCTACAAATTTCCCTAAAAGATTATAGAATTATGTCATATGCATGGGGGAATGCAAAGATACTTGGTTGGGTTGAAATTTCATTATCTAATGATATGGTCTCTGAACATGTCCTATAATAATGACATCAAACAGACTAATAAAAAAGAGGTCGCCTACCATATTACCATACAACAGAAAGGGGGATATCTCCTTCCATATGAAGCAAGGAAATTAGATTTTAGTATAAACAAATTCCATGGGAGCCATGTTCTCTCTAACTACAAATGAATGATGATTTCATAAGGAACATGCAATAGTTTTGGAAGGGGGAAGATGGGTGTCCAAATTGGCATGTTTTCAACACTCGTTTATAACCTTTTTGATACCATTCTTACACTTCCCATCATCTATTTATGTACTCTTTATCCCATATCACCTCATTCCTGGTGTAGGTATGCCTGCTCTCTTTTTCTACCACTTTTATGCTTATTCTTATATATTGTTTTGCGCAAACGTTATTTTTCATAATAATATTGGTAGACAAGATCAAAGGGGCATTGTTGCAACTCCTTTGTGTGGTTGAAACTCCTCCATGATGTTGCAATTTCAGTTGAGACTTCACAAGAGATGCTACAATTACAGTGTACACATGATACGATCAGCGGAGTGCTACAAATCTCTTCCATTTTTCCATTGAAGGTTTCCATAGTGTTGCAAATCTGGCTTGACCATTAGAAGGGGTATTACAACTCAACCAAGACAACGATACCACTACAAGTCATGGGTGCCCTAACTTTGGGTTGCTAAAATTCCTATTACCGCAAATCTGGTCACCACAACTCTTATTTCCATGGACCACAAACTTTGTTGCTACAACTCTGTCACATCACGACATATCAATGGTAAATTCTCCATTTGTACAACCAACATGTGTTTCTCATAGTGGAAAGAAATGAAGGAAAGTGGAGGAATAATCAGGAAAGGAATTGAAAATTACAACAACACTCAGCTGACGTGAGTCACATCAATTTTTTTTGACAAAGAAATCATTCATCTACTTCCATTTTTGCCCTTTCTGGATTAGTTTCTCCTTGTTAATTCTAGTGAAAGATTTATTTTTCTATGTCAAATGTGATGGGAAAACTGGTATAAGCTTCTGAAGCAAAACAGGTTGAAAATTTTGCCTCAATGTATAATTAATTCCCTGCATCTCAATGTCAATGAATATTATATTCTCTATAATAATGCAGAAAATTTTGCCAAAAGTTTGGAATATATTTATTTTTTCTATTTTTCCCTTCCCAAGAAATAAACCAAAAAAATTGCAAGTTTTCTGAGTTCTGAAAAAATCACAATTTAAAAAAAAACATTGGAGTATTTAATTAGTGCCAATAAATATTTCATGGATTTCCTTGCTTGGGTAGATGTCAAGTATGAGTAGGAGTGGCTGGCAGTAGAGGATGTCCTTAACCAGCCACTACAAGATGGACAAAGTCCTGTACCAGACTCAGTACCCACCACTATGTTTGACTCCAGCCATAGAACCTTCCACTATTAGAGGATGACCCAATATATATGCCCACTAAAGGAACAGAGGCAATTATAGTAGATACTAGATCATTTGGATTCTTACACCTTTTATATATGTATCTTCTTTTAATTAATGACTAAAAGTATTTTGAAATCACTAATACTCTAACTTTTCTCATGACTTACTCTTAGTACATTCCCAAGGAGAAGAACATCTTTTATGAGCTAGATCAACATAATATTTTATTATTCCATGGCATTCTCTGGAACACCAATAATTTCATGGGGGATGTACAATTAAGATATTTTGTTTCTTTTATATCCAACCAAGTGGATTGGGTTGTATCTCACAAGGTTGCAGGTAATAATTTCAACAACAATTTGTGGATAAGAGGAGAACACTCAATGCCCTTACAAGTTATTCAAATTTATAAGAGTTGGATATCCTCTCCCCCACAAGTAGCCTTTGCATTAAGGAATAAAAATGAGGTTGTCACCCAATGTCTATATTAAATCAATATACTTGGGGAACCTACTGAGGAAGGGTGTAAAATAAGGTGGAAATAGGCCAAGGGACATTAAAAAGAGGGACCCATTTATCCCTAGCAACTTGCAGATTTCCCTAAAAAGAGTATATAATTATGTCATATGCATGGGGGAATGCAAAGATAATTTGTTGGGTTGAAATTTCATTATCTAATGATATGGTCTCTGAACATGTTCTATAATAGGGACATCAAACAGACTAATAAAAAAGAGGTCGCCTACCATATTACCATACAATAGAAAGGGGGATATCTCCTTCCATATGAAGCAAGGAAATTAGATTTTAGTATAAAAAAATTCCATGGGAGCCATGTTCTTTCTAACTACAAATGAATGATGGTTTCATAACGAACATGCAATAGTTTTGGAAGGGGGAAGATGGGTTCCCAAATTGGCATGTTTTCAACACTTGTTTATAACCTTTTTGATACCATTCTTACACTTCCCATCATCTATTTATGTACTCTTTATCCCATATCACCTCATTCCTGGTGTAGGTATGCCTATTTTATTTTTCTACCACTTTTATGCTTATTATTATATATTATTTTGTGAAAACGTTATTTTTCATAATAATATTGGTAGACAAGATGAAAAGGGCATTGTTGCAACTCCTTTGTGTGGTTGAAACTCCTCCATGATGTTGCAATTTCAGTTGAGACTTCACAAGAGATGCTACAACTACAATGTACACATGATACGATTAGCAGAGTGCTACAACTCTCTTCCATTTTTCCATTGAACGTTTCCATAGTGTTGCAACTCTGGCTTGACCATTAGAAGGGGTATTACAACTCAACCAAGAAAACGATACTGCTACAACTCATGGGTGCCCTAACTTTTGGTTGCTACAATTCCTATTACTGCAACTCTGGTCACCACAACTCTTATTTCCATGGACCACAACCTTTTTTGCTACAACTCTGGCACATCACGACATATCAATGGTAAAATTCACCATTTGTACAACCAACATGTGTTTTTCATGGTTGAAAGAAATGAAGGAAAGTGGAGGACCAATCAGGAAATGACTTGAAAATTCCAACAACACTCAGCTGATGTGAGTCACATCAATTTTTTTTGACAAAGAAATCATGCATCTACTTCCATTTTTTCCCTTTCTGGATTAGTTTCTCCTTGTTAATTCTAGTGAAATATTTATTTTTCTATGTCAAATGTGATGGGAAAACTGGTATAAGCTTCTGAAGCAAAACATGTTGCAAATTTTGCCTCAATGTATAATTATTTCCCTGCATCCAATGTAAATGAATATTATATTCTCTATAATAATGTGGAAATTTTTTCCAAAATATTGGAATATATTTATTTTTTCTGATTTTCCCATCCCAAGAAATAACCCAAACAAATCGCAAGTTTTATGAGTTCTGAAAAAATCACAATTTAAAAAAAACACTGGAGTATTTAATCAGTGCCAATAAATATTTCATGGATTTCCTTGCTTGGGTAGATGTCAAGTATGAGCAGGAGTGGCTTAACGATGAGGATGTCCTTAACTAGCCCTCTGGGGATGGACAAAGTCCTATACTAGACTCAATACCCACCACTATATGTTTGACTCTAGCCACAAAACCTTCCACCTACTAGAGGATGACCCAGTATATATGCCCATATAAGACAGAGGCATTGATAGTAGATACCAGATCATTTGGCATCTTACACATTTATTTATGTATCTTCTTTGAATTAATGACTAACAAGTATTTTGAAATCACTAATACTCTAACTTTTCTCGCAGATTACTCTAGAGTACATTCCCAAGGACAGGAACCTCTTTTCAGGCTAGATCAACATAATATTTTATTATTCCATGGCATTCTCACGGAACACCCAGCAATTTCATGGGGGATTATTACAATTAAGATATTTTTTCTTTTATATCAGCAAGTGGATTGGGTTGTATCTCACAAGGTTAGAGCATTTCAACAACAATTTGTGGATAAGGAGAACCTCCAATGCCCTTACAAGTTATTCAAATTTCTCAGAGGTTGGATATCCTCTCCCCCACAAGTAGCATTTTCATTAAGGAATAAAAATGAGGTTGTCACCCAATGTCCATATTATATCAATCTACTTGGGGGTGATGAGAAGGAGTGTAAAATAAGGTGGAAATAGGTCAAGGGACATTAAGGGACCTATTTAGCCTAGCAACTGCATATTTCCCTAAAATGAGTATTGAATTGCTTGTCATATGCATGGGGAATGCAAAGATGCCTTGGTTGGGTTGAAATTCATTATATAATGATAATGTCTCCCAGTATGTCCTATGCTCAGCCCTTCAAACAGACTAATAAAGAAGTGCTCTTCATATTACCATACAACGAAGGGGGATATCTCCTTTATATGAAGCATGAGTATATTTTAGTAAACAAATTCCATGGGAGCCATGTTCTCTCTAACTACAAATGAATGATAATTTCACATAAGGAACATGCAATAGTTTTGGAGAGGGGGAAGATGGGTGTCCAAATTGGCATGTTTTCAACACCGTTTATAACCTTTACGATACCATTCTTACACTTCCCATCATCTATTTATGTAATCTTTATCCATATCACCTCATTCCACGGTGCTGGTATATACGTTCTCTTTTTCTACCACTTTTATGCTTATTCTTATATATTGTTTTGTGAAAATGTTATTTTTCATAATATTAGTAGACAAGATGAAAAGGGCATTGTTGCAACTCCTTTGTGTGGTTGAAACTCCTCCATGATGTTGCAATTTGAGTTGAGACTTCTGAGAGATCTTACAACTACAATGTACACATGATACGATCAGCAGAGGTGCTACAAATCTCTTCCATTTTCCATTGAACGTTTCCATGGTGTTGCAACTACGTGACCATTAGAATCGGTATTACAGCTCAACCAAGACAACGGTACCACTACAACTCATGATTGCCCTAACTTTGGGTTGCTACAATTCCTATTACATAGCCTCGGTCACCAAAACTCTTATTCCATGGACCACAACCTTTTTTTGCTACAACTTTGGCACATCACGACATATCAATGGTAAAATTCACCATTTGTACAACCAGCATGTGTTTTCATGGTGGAAAGAAATAGAAGGAAAGTGGAGGACCAATCAAGGAAAGGAATTGAAAATTCCAACAACACTCGCTGATGTGAGTCACATCAATTTTTTTGACAAAGAAATCATCCCAATCTACTTCTATTTTTTCACTTTTTTGGATTAGTTTCTCCTTGTTAATTCTAGTGAAATATTTATTTTTCTATGTCAATGTGATGGGAAAACTGGTATAAGCTTCTGAAGCAAAACATGTTGCAAATTTTGCCTCAATGTATAATTATTTCCCTGCATCCAATGTAAATGAATATTATATTCTCTATAATAATGTGGAAATTTTTTCCAAAATATTGGAATATATTTATTTTTTCTGATTTTCCCATCCCAAGAAATAACCCAAACAAATCGCAAGTTTTATGAGTTCTGAAAAAATCACAATTTAAAAAAAACACTGGAGTATTTAATCAGTGCCAATAAATATTTCATGGATTTCCTTGCTTGGGTAGATGTCAAGTATGAGCAGGAGTGGCTGGCAGTAGAGGATGTCCTTAACCAACCACTATAGGATGGACAAAGTCCTGTACTAGACTCAGTACCCATCACTATGTTTGACTCCAGCCACAGAACCTTCCACTACTAGAGGATGACCCAATATATATGCCCACTAAAGGAACATAAGCATTGATAGTAGCTACTAGATCATTTGGCATCTTACACCTTTTATATATGTGTCTTCTTTGAATTAATGACTAACAAGTATTTTGAAATCACTCATACTCTAACTTTTCTCATGACTTACTCTTAGTACATTTCCAAGGAGAAGAACCTCTTTTCAAAGCTAGATCAACATAATATTTGATTATTCCATGGAATTCTCTGGAACACCAATAATTCATGGGGTATGTACAATTAAGATATTTTGTTTCTTTTATATCCAACCAAGTGGATTGGGTTGTATCTCACAAGGTTGCAGGGAATAATTTCAACAACAATTTGTGGATAAGAGGAGAACACTCCATGCCCTTACAAGTTATTCAAATTTATAAGAGTTGGATATCCTCTCCCCCAAAAGTAGCCTTTGTATTAAGGAATAAAAATGAGGTTGTCACCCAATGTCTATATTATATCAATCTACTTGGGGAACCTGCTGAGGAAGGGTGTAAAATAAGGTGGAAATAGGCCAAGGTACATTAAAAAGAGGGATCCATTTAGCCCTAGCAACCTGCAGATTTCCCTAAAAAGAGTATAGAACTATGTCATATGCATGGGGGAATGCAAAGATACTTGGTTGGTTTCAAACTTCATTATCTAATGATATGGTCTCTAAACATGTCCTATAATAGGGACTTAAAATAGACTAATAAAAAAGAGGTCGCCTACCATATTACCATACAATAGAAAGGGGGATATCTCCTTCCATATGAAGCAAGGAAATTAGATTTTAGTATAAACAAATTCCATGGGAGCCATGTTCTCTCTAACTACAAATGAATGATGATTTCATAAGGAACATGCAATAGTTTTGGAAGGGGGAATATGGGTGTCCAAATTGGCATGTTTTCAACACCTGTTTATAACCTTTTTGATACCATTCTTACACTTCCCATCATCTATTTATGTACTATTTATCCCATATCACCTCATTCCTGGTGTAGGTATACTTGTTCTCTTTTTTTACCACTTTTATGCTTATTCTTATATATTGTTTTGTGAAAAAGTTATTTTTCATAATAATATTGGTAGAAAAGATAAAAAGGGCATTGTTGCAACTCCTTTGTGTGGTTGAAACTCCTCCATGATGTTGCAATTTCAGTTGAGACTTCACAAGAGATGCTACAACTACAGTGTACACATGATAGGATCAGCAGAGTGCTACGACTCTCTTCCATTTTCCCATTGAACGTTTCCATAGTGTTGCAACTCTGGCTTGACCATTAGAAAGGGTATTACAACTCAACCAAGACAACGATACCACTACAACTCATGGGTGCCCTAACTTTGGGTTGCTAAAATTCCTATTACTGCAACTTTGGTCACCACAAGTCTTATTTCCACGGACCACAACCTTTGTTGCTACAACTCTGGCACATCACGACATCTCAATGGTAAAATTCTCCATTTGTACAACCAACATGTGTTTTTCATAGTGGAAAGAAATGAAGGAAAGTGGAGGACCAATCAGGAAAGGAATTGAAAATTCCAAAAACACTCAGCTGATGTGAGTCACATTTTCCTAAAAGCATACCAATTCTGAACATCTCATTGTATCAGGATGTGTGACTGTGTCATTTGATTCACTCAATTGGCCATCCACGATAGAATTTAGTGTAGACATTTGCATATTTTTCTAAATACTTGATTTTATTCAAATTTTGAGATGAGACATTATTGTCATTTGTCATAGGCTAGCAACAAAAGCATCGAGCATAGGCTATAAAAAGATTATGTGAACGTGAGAAAGAACACCCATCATGAAGCATCAAGTAATATCATCCACAACATCAAGTTTCAACATCACTAACATCACTGTGTGAGGATATCAACTATGTCATTGGCACTGTCAAACTGCAATTGTATAACTGCCATCATTGCCAGATTGTACATGCCATTTACAAAATGTCAAGGAACTAGGTATTGGGAGACCCATGTAATAGTGAAGGAAAACGTGAACTGATGAATGGAGAGAGTTAAGTTCTAATAGTTTGGGTTAAACATGCCAAATTTTCATAGAGGGCATAACTGCAGAATTAAATGAAGCAGATTCCAATACTTGGAAATCAGGGTTGTTGACCATTTTGGGGTTCAATAGAAAGGAGAGGAAATTTATAATCAGTAGGAAACTCAAGCTGACTCCCGCACCCTATCCGTTTGGGGAAAGGAATCAATCTCAAAGAGAGAAGTCTCACTAAAATTTTGTAAGCTGTCCTGTAAAGATAAAGCCAAATTTTTTTTGACTAATATATTAATTTCAAAACCTGAAAATCACACTTCCCTCTAGAATTGTTCTCAGAGAAAGCCTTGCATAAGAGATCAATTGAAATCCCACTGAATTTAAACCACACCAAGGGAAAATTTGCACTCTTCACACATTGAACCTCTGAAACTTCTTGTGTGTTCTTCGACATTCACCACTGACTAGCACAGAGCACCCGCATTCATCGCACTTGGACTCGCTGAAATTTTAAGTAATCACCAGTTTCAGAGCACTGTTAGACTGGCCAAAGCAATCACAGCACACTTGTGACTTGAAGCATTAGGACTCAACAAATTTATAAAAAAAAATATAATTACAGTTGCAAGTTGTAACCCAAGGGCCAACACCACTGCCCAAACTCCTCCTCGTGGCGCGGGTTTATCTCCATGGCACCGGGGATTCGAGAAATGGACTATCTTGAGACTTGGACCTTGGTACTCTAGTTTCCCTCGTAAATGCGTGCACTGTGTAGCTAATCCTGTCAATGTGTCATCGGTCAATGGAAAATGCTTCCAGATCTCCATTGATATCCACCTCCATCGATCGGGTAGGTTTGCACACAACTTCCAAGCCCCTTCCAAGCCCCAACCACCTCTTCGACCCGGTAAATCCGGCGAAATTTTTATTGCACCTCTAACTTCCAAGCCCCAACTAGTCAAAAAATGGGGCGAATCACTCCAACACCTCCCTCCAACCCAGTAAATCCAGGCGAATGCCATTGCAATCTGCTCTAAACAAAGAAAATTAGGAGCGAATGTCATTAAAATCTTCTCCAACCAAAGAAAATTGGGAGCGAATGTCATTGAAATCTGCTCCAACCAAAGAAAATCAGGAGCGAATTTCATTTTTTCAGTTTTATGGCCATTTACTTTGGTGGGCTAATATTTAATAATTAATTATTTTTAAAATAATTATAGGGCTAACTTTAAAAATCTATAGAAAATGGGTTTTATATAAAAAATTCGCCCTATCAAAATTTAAAACCCCTTAAAATTCGCCTTTGGGCTAAAATTCGCCCCTAAAATTTTCCCTGATGTAAATGTTGTGGACCTTCTTTGAAAGCTAGATGGTCCAAGGACCTACGAAAGCCAATGTATGGTTGCTCCAGGGTATTCCTTTCAGAAGAATACCCTTACAGAAGAGCAACATCCACTTTCAATGGTAAATGAAAGATAACCCTAAGGCCTCCAATAATGACACCATCTGAATGGCTTAGAGCATATGAGAGAGAGAAGGAGAAGGATTTCATAGAAATGTTTGATTCAAATGGGGAGCCTATGTTCGATGATCCAGAATTCTTCGACACCTATGTTGAGAAATTTCCCATTGGTATGAAAAGGAAATATATCTTTTATAACCTCCCATATTGGGAGCATCTTAATATTACCCACTTATTAGATCCCATGCATATATTTAAAAATGTTTCATCTTATTTATGGAGGAACATTTCATAGAAACTAAGTGACACATTGGTTGTTAGGAAATATCTTATTACTTCAAAAACTAAAAAGAAACATTGGCCAAGACGATTAGAAAGTACAAGATCAGAGGCAGAAGTTGGTCCCTCTAATTCATGGGTTTTCAAAGAAGGTGATGTCCCATGGATTTTAAAAAAATATGATCTTTCTTTGGCAAAAGAAGTTATAATGGGTGTGAGGGTGCCATCTTCCTATGGGTCTTCACTACGGTGCTGCTTCACCGTGGATGTCCATTTGTCGGGGTTGAAATCACATGACCATTTTAATCTTCTAAGAGTATGTATAATGTCAAAAGCATGATTTTATTAATTGTTATATTAATAAATTTAATCCCATGCAGGGATCATAAAACATAACTAATTTTGTATATTATTGCACATGTTTATAACTTTGCAGTGTCATTATACTTTGTTCGTGCATGGGTGTGTGAAACATGAATTCCCTCAAGACCTAGGACGTGCCATATATAAATTATATGCATTTGTACGTTGGATCATGTCAAAGGAGAGTCATGTGGCTAGCATTCCACAGTGGCATCAAGAGATAGTTGAGATTGTTTGTATGTTTGAGAAGGAACTGTCGACGAGTTTCATGAACTTGCAGGTTCATCTTCTAATCCACCTAGTAGATGAGGTTGAATTAGTTTGGGTGGTTTCTTGTAATTGGATGTTCTTCTTAGAGAGGTAAATGAAGAAATTGAAAGGTTTTGTTCGACAAAGGGAAAAACTTGAGGGGTTTATGGCAGAGGGGTACATATCGTATGAGTCTTTCTATTATGCCAGTGAGTACATCAAGTAGATCGACAACAGAGCAGTTGCAGTGATTTGGGACAGTGAAAGGGATGAAGATAAAAGAGAAGGGGAGTTGCTCCAAACGAGTGGAAAAAAGTGCTTGATAAAGAGTAAGTGACTTATAATTTTTCAAATTTACACAAAGAAAATATTCATGTTGAACTTCAATATAATGTATATTTTGATCTCTATGTACTATATAATGTCGGTTTGATTTCATCATCGAATGCAAAAATTGAGGTAATCAATAAATTCGTTCTTTACAATTCCAAAGCGACACAACTGTGGGTCGCATTGTACGAACAAAAGAGGATGAAATGGGATAGTGATAGGAAAGAATTCATATGGTTGAATGGTATAAGTGTGCCTTATCCCGATCATTTAAAATAAAATATTCCAAAAATATGCCCTAATAATTGGGTTGCTAACCAAGTCAGAGAGAAATACGGTGCAACCGGTCGTTACTCTTTTGCTGAAGAGGATGTGCTAAACGTAGGGATTGGGTGCAGCAACTCGGTATAATCTATTTAATTTATATGTACATTTGAAACTTAATAACAAACCTTTCAAATGTAATTACATCTATATTTCATATTTTAACTGTTGGGTTATTCTAAGACACATGAAACTATGATTTTTTAACTTTTTTACAATAGGTTCATTTGTTCCCATCTATGTGGGCATATGGACACCATTTTCGTACAGAAAATGCCGATGCTGGACACATCACACAAGACTGTGGAGTGGAAGTCAAGTTCGATCAATCTAGTCGATCTAGCCACCGTGATCAAAACCAAGTACGAGGGACGTTAGGTTACGTCGGAAAGATACAAGAGATCATTGAAGTGGATTTCTCTTCTTTCTAATGTGTTATTTTTAGGTGCAAGTGGTGGGACACCTTTGATCGGAATAATGTAAAGGAAGATCGCGATAGTAGGCTGATATGTAACAACTCTAGAAAAATGTGGGATGAAGCTAAGGAGCCCTATGTTTTCCCCAAACACTGCAACCAGGTGTTTTTTTACCCAAATGTGTTGGATAGGGATTGGTGGTGCGTATTGAGACATGACCCTAGATCGAAACATATTTTTGAGAACGATAGTGTTATCATGCCATGTGAGTTAGAAGATAATGAGGGTGATCAAGAGAACCGAGAGTGATATGATACAAGTGTTATTTCATCAATATTTATACTTTTTAAGATGGGTTTTTCGAAACATTATAATATCTATTTTGAATTAATTGGTAATTTTCATTGTGTTAATGTTAAAATCAATATTTCACTTTACAATTTGCAATTATGTTGATCTGAAAAACAATAGCGTACTGTATAAAGTTCTTTGTTTTTGTGTGTAAGATCATAGTAAAATAATGAGAATTCTAAAGTACATGAATTTATTTGCATTATTTTCTAAACTTTATTATGTTACAAAAATTCATATTATTCTAGATTTATTATTTTACAATTATTTAAAATTTTACAATTTTACAAATTTAAATTTTTTAATAAAATAATTTCACATTAATACAATTAAAAATTTCACATTAATACAATTAAAATTTTACAAATATTTTACATACAATTAGAATTAAAATTACAATTAGAATTAGAATTAGAATTACAATTTTACAATTTCACATATAATTACAATTACAATTACAATTTTACAATCACAATCATTTAATAGTAATACAATTAAAATTTTACAAATATTTTACATACAATTATAATGAGAATGAGAATTACAATTACAATTTTACAATTTCATGTACAATTACAATTACAATTACAATTTTAGAATTTTACATACAATTACAATTTTAGAATTTTACATACAATTAAAATTACAATTACAATTTTACAACTTTAGATATATTCAATTACAATTACAATCATTTCATAATAAATTAAATATTACAATTACAATTAAAATTTTACAAATATTTTACATACAATTAGAATTAGAATTACAAATACAATTTTACAATTTTACATACAATTAAAATTAAAATTTCAATTACAGTCACGACATAATATTTAATAAATATCATGATAATTTAATATTAAATTAATTAATAAACATCACGATCATGATAACCATCGTACAAACATCATATTCGACTAAAAACACATTCAAATTCGCTAACATCATCGTGATCATGATCATATAACAAAACACAATTAGCATTATATAGCATCATCACAACACAAACATCAAATATCCATCTAATGTCAAATAGCTGCTATCACATACACATCTATCTGCAAGCTGCAAATTAAATGAACATATCTAACATGACCTAAAAATATACACATCATGATGATCACCAACATGTAAATTAAGTACAACTACAACATAAACATAAAATACTTGGACCATATATATATATATATATATATATATATATATATATATATATATATATAATTGTATAATGTAAAAAATATACAACTGTAATATAAATGTCATATATCAGTTGGTGGTACATCATCAATAGCAGTACTAGTCGAGGCCTGCTTAGTCAATGGTGCAACCTCGACAAGCCCAGATACATGTTGATCATCACGTGCCTGCTGATATGGTACTGGTGCCTCATGCTGATCAGGATCAACTGTCAGCTGCTCATCCTGATGAGTTGACATGGTCAATGGTCTAGCCTGCTCATGATCATGAGTACTGCTGGATGCTGCAGGCTGTTGACTCGATGTGGCCGATGGTCCAGCCTACCCTCCATGATGACTGTTGGTCAATGCTGCAGACTTCTCATCTGGTGCGACACAAGGTGAATGATGATCAATCCCCTGATTGTGATCATCAGATGATGCGTCACTACTCGTGGACTGTCCATCGCGTGCTACGTCTCGACCATGCCTATAACGTGCAAGGGCCCTCCTTAACCGCGTAACTAAGGTCGTAGCTCCTACGACATGCCGCATCAGGCTGTACATGTCACACACCATGCCTCTCCACATATGTACCAGCCTACCATCGGCCTATATGTATCTCATAATAGCGGGCCTGACTCCTGCCTCAACAAACAATGCACAGAGTTGGTCGCCCAACTCCATCCTCAACCTACTATCAAGTCTACCACGCCTAGCAAAAGGTGGTACCTGCGCACCAGTAGGAGCAGGTATGTCTGCACCAACCTCATGATTCTCAGCATTTGCCATATCCTGATCGTCATCAGGATCCACACCTGGATCATTTGGTGGCACTGGCATGCCATCGCCATCAAAATACCCAATGTCTGCAAAATATATACAAGTACACAACAATAATTAGACAATTTCATTAAACAATTTAATAAAAACAAGTTAAAGAACATGTTACAATAAATTTAAATAAAACAGTAATATTACCTCTATCATCTGGCAACTCACCATCTGGGAAGATAATGTTGGCACACCCTTGCCAATCCAAACCAACATAAGGAAAAGGGACCATAATGAAGGGATGCTCGTCAACACTGGCTAGCAACTCCAGTGCATCATGCGATATCCTCGCGAAAAACTCATTCTCGCCCCTCTCGGGCATCATTTGTCCCCACATGTGCATCCGTGCATCTAGCATCAGCCTACAAGGTTGTCGAAAAAAAGTAGGCCTTGTCTCTGGAAGCCTCTCAAAAAATAAAAAAAATAGCTCGGAAGCAAAAGGGTGAAAATGTGAATTTGGGTCACACTTTTTGCCTTTTTTTGAGAAAAAACTTTCATTTTTTTCGGTTCTTCAACTTTTTGCAAGCTAAAACAAATTTTCTGTTTAGAATTTCATTTCGCGATAAAAATAAAAGTTGTCAGAAATTTTGTTAGCTTTCTATTACTTATTTTTTGGAATTTTTTATACACATTTGATATGTCAACTTAGCGTTTCTTTGAGTGTGTATTTTTTAACAATCAATGGATTCATAAGAAGTCACGTTAATATGCAATGTTGTATTATTTGAAAATTTGTGTTTTTGAGAAATAAAATGTGTTACAACAATCTAGACAGAGTCTACTTTGGTTTCGTCATATTTACAAAGCCAATGGATGCATATCATAATTACTAGAATTTTTTGAACTGGTCCAATATGAAAAAACTGCATATTTTGAATATGTTTCACGACGCAAGAAATTTCTTAACATATAAGTTATAAATTAAAAATCTAAAAGCTACCCATTAGAGACGACAAACCAATGTAATGTACCATAATTTTTTCAATTTTTTTTATAATGTATTTTAGAATATACAAAATTTTGATTTCACTGAATCACAGTGACCTTCAGAAATTGTTTGCATCCATTTTATTAAAAAATTAATTAAAATTAGTAAATATTTATGAAATTCCATAAAAGTTATATTTCCTGAAAGTAGATTCAATTCTAAAAATGCTTGTCTTGGTTCCGACAGTTAATTCAGAATGTTTCATGGAGTTTAATCAGTCCAAAGTTGCAGAAATGTATTCAGGGTTTGGCTCTACGTAACTGGTGACACGTTAGTTTGGCCGAACTCTTAAACAAAGTTCGGCTGAACTTTTTTTTGCGTCGATGGCTCGTTAAGACAAACGAAAAAATAGTTCGGCCGAACTATTTCTAAAATGTTCGGTCGAACTTTTACGTAACTTTCTGTCGGCCGGGAAGTACCCCCGAGCCCCTCCAAAAAAAAATCTCGCAACAATATAAATTGTCGTGAAATCATTCATTATTTTCGCATATTTTTGCACATTTGGTGTGATTTTACAAAATTCTTGCTCTGATTTTGCAAAGAATTGTTTTGGGTTTAAGGAATTTTCTTGGAGGTACATTCAAAGGACATTTCTTTTCATTATTTTCGCATATTTTGGCACATTTGGTCTGATTGTACAAAAGTCTTGATCTGATTTTGCAAAGAATTGTTTTGGGTTTAAGGACTTTTCTTGGAGGTACATTCAGAGGAAATTTCTTTGAGGCACATTATTTTCATACATTTGGTATAATTTTGCAAAGAATTGTTTTGGGTTTAAAGAATTTTCTTGGAGGTACATTCAAAGAACATTTTTGAAGACTTTATTGGAGGTATGTGATACAGTTTTTTGGATGTTTTTTGGGCTTCATTTTTTTTAAAGTATGGATTTGGGCTTAATTTTCATTATTTTTGAGGGTATGGATTTGGGACTAATTTCGAAAGGACATTTTTTGGTTTTGGATTGAAGTAAATATTTTATAATGATTTTTTAAAATGAGTTTTTGTGTAACTTTTTAAATGATTTTTTTTTTGTAGGACTTGGAAGGAAATATTTTGAGCTTCATTTCATTTTTATAAGACATTTTTTTCTTGAATTTTTTAAAGTAAGTGTTTTGGATTGGAGTATGTATTTTTTGCAAAATTTTTAAAATGAGTTTTTTTTTTTTTTTAAATTAAATCTTTTGTGATGTTTTTTTAATTGATATTTTTTCTAAATTTTTGAAGGAATTTTTTTGAACTTCATACTCTATTATCATGGGAAATCGAAGGAATTGTACGAGAAAATATGATCGAAAAAGAGACCTGAGGAACATAGAGAAGAGACGAGACAATCTCGCAAAAGAAATATAGAATCACTCTCAAATATTGAAGGGGAAAATCAACCTCAACTAGAAGTTGAAGCAAGTATGTAAATGTAAATATTATGATTTTGATATATTTAAAATTTTCCTAGTGTAAAATGTGAAGCTTAATTTTTATTTGATGAACTAATTTGAAAAATATTTTGCAATGTAAACAGAGAGAGATATTCCTCAAAACATTGATGATGAGATACAAAATTTTGATAGAGAAAGTGAAAGAGATATTGAACCAATGATTGAAGATGGTGAAAATGTTGAAAGAAATTCAAGTGAAGAAATTGAATCACAAGGTATATATATATATATGTTGAACACATGTACGTATTATTGAAATTATACATATATTTATTAGTTTAGTTATTTATTGAATATGTAAACTTATTATGTATTATTCATTCGAATATGTACAGATGAAATCAATGTCGATGATGAGATGTTAGAAAATGTTGACACTCACACATATGGAGATAAAAAAGCTGACCATTATATACGATATCATGTTAACCGCATTTTTGAGAAGTATTTCATAAAGGAAAAGGTGACAGTTCAAGCCCAAATGTTGAAAGGTCTCCTATCATTAAGGAAATTAAAAGAAGCTATGAATTTATTGGGTATTTGAAAATCAACAGAAGATAAAAAAATGAAGGAAAATGTGATACAAAATATAAATAGTGCTATAAATTCAATTAGAAGATCTAGACAGAAAAATGTTTTAGTTGTACGTAGAGCAATACATATGGCAGTGGTTTCATCAAGTACTAAAGAGAATCGCTTGGTAAAATCTATGGCACGAGCATTAAGAACCTCGCGAAAAACTTTGCATAAACATTGGAAATTTTGGTTGCAAATAGATGTAAATGGTGAACTTGCTTGTTGGAGAGCTATTTGTAGGCAACCATACAAAGATAGACTTGGAGAAAATGTTACAAAATAATATATTAATATTGGAAGAACAATTCGTGTGTTTCGCCAAATGCAAGGCATGTGATGCGAAGAAGAATATCATGAAATCAATACGAAGAACATGAAAAACATTTCTTGGAAACCACTCAGATAGAGTTGTTCAACAAGTTCAAAGAAGATAATCGTGAAATTCATGTTTCAATCAATGCTTTTGTTCAATGAAAACCATGGTATGTAAAACCTATCACTGTACGCAAAACTTGTTGTTGTCGTTATCATGTGGAATTTGAGTTATATTATGACACATTCCTTGATTTTGGTTGGAAGGATTCACCTCCTCCTTCCACTATCCGTGATTTCATATCTCAATTTCTATGTGAAAGAGAAAGCGATGAACTTTTTTACGAAAAGAAATGTGTTGGTGGTAAAAAATGCAATGATTGTGGAAATTTGACTAAATTTCAAAACAAATATCGTACTGATATAAATGATCAATCATTGTCCAACATGAAAGTCAAATGGAAGAGATATGAATATATCCATACATCAATTCAAGGTGCAAATAATGTTAAAAGAATTGAATTAAGAGAAGAAGAAATTTTTGTGATAGAATTTTTGAGAAAGTTTGAGGCAGAAATTTACAAATACACCAAGCATTCCCATAGAGCTTGATGGCAAGACTTGCAATTCAAAAAATCCTGTGAATTTTTTCCACCAGGGACCATTTTGTCAGTAATTGATTTTGTAGAAAACTACACATTTGTTCCACAAAAAGAAATTGGGAATGAATACTATCATTCTGACCAAGTCTCCATGCTCGTCCATATTCTATATAGACATGCTGAACAAATCGTCAATCATATAGAAAGCACCAGTGAAAATTGACATATTATTAAATAATATCACTTTTATATCAGTGACGATCGTACACATGATACATATTTTATACAACATTGTTTTGGAAAAAATTATGATTCCTTGAAAAATCGTGGAATAACATTCAATGAACATTTGATATGGTCAGACGGATGCGCAGGTCAATTAAAATATGCACGATCATTCTTTTGGTTGTGTTGTATTCATAAGAAAACCTGCATTAAACATTGTTGGAATTTCTTTGAGACTGGCCATGGAAAAGGAGAACATGACGGTGCAGGGGCATGCATAAAACGAGCACTTCGAAGATATCAAATGAACGCCTCTGCAAGCCGACTTGTGGACGTGAAAGAAGTTGTTCAATGGTGCATCGCTACTCTAAGCCATGAGACTAACCGATCAAGGGAAGTGCGAAGGTACATTCAATTTAATTTTTATTGGATATCTAATTTTAAACAATACATTTATCACAATGATTGTCTTTGATTGTATTTTGATATCATATTTACATTCTTCTTTAAATTTTCCATATAAAGGTTTTTTTGGCATATTGGGATCGAAGACGTATATAGATCAATTGGAAATGACGTTGAAACAATAAAAGGGACTCGAAATTTGAATTCAATTAAAACAAAGTCGTCCAGAAATGTGTTTGCATTGGATCAAAGAAAATATTCTTGTTTTTGTCATGTTTGCATAGACAACACAAAATCCAATGACGTTTGTGAAAACAAAATGTATGTAAAATATTGGAAACATACAGAGCTAAATACAAAGGGAAAAATGTCCATTGGAAATGAAATCCTGAAGATGGATCCCCGTTGGGATTTGAAACGTCAACAAATGTTTCATGATACTGTGGATAATCCGGCAAGCTCTTCATTAAACAATAACCACACGAACTTGAAAACTAAAATTTTTTCCCTGCATGGAGGGGATTCTTGGGAAGAGATTTGTTATCTCGAAAGAACCAGAATAAAGATTGAAAGAAGGGCAACAGACCTAAAATTTCTTAAATAATGTCGTGAAAATAATCTCATTCCTCTTTTTGCTTAGATTAAACCTAAACCTCATCTTAGCAGATATAACAAATATTTTTTAAAACTAGGTTTTAACCTAATTCGTGGAGAAATTAAGAAGAACCGCGCCCTGCTGGATAAAATGGGGAGTTCTGCACTTTCTCTACATTTAAAATTGTCCAATCTAATCATTCCAGAATTATGGAAAATAATCGATGCGAGGGCTGCTTTAAAAGCTCAAAGGGAGGGTCTGTTGGCTAAAAGTAGGCATGATAGGAAATTAGAAAAAATGAGAAGATTGTCCCAATTCAATAACAATTTCTATGTTGATAGAGAATTCGGACCCAGCGCATCCTCTGATGGGTTGGAACTGTCATATGGGATAGTGTTTAACCCCATTGATATGTTGGCAGGCAATAATGTTGTGAATCCTATCTGTTCTGAGAGTGATTACCCCATCAACTATCCGATCTGGAGGAATAAGCAGAACAAAGTCGACAGAGTGATTGATTTTAAAAATTCTGAGACTGGTGACAACAAAGATAGGGGCCTATGCAGTGTTAAAAGCAATTGTGGCATAGTTGATAGCGTAGACTGTTCAGAAAACGCTGGAAATAGGGACTGTTTGAACACAACAGAGAGCGTTAATTGTTCACGCATGGAGACTGGTGAAAGAAAAGATACGGGCCTGTGTAGTGTTAAAAGCAATTGTGGCATAGTTGATAGCATAGACCGTTCAAAAAATGCTGGAAACAGGGATTGTTTGAACACAACAAAGAGCGTTAATTGTTCACATAGAGCTGATATCAGGGACTGTTTAAACAATGGACACGTTCCTGCAAGCAATGAGGTTGATAATTACAGATTTCATGCTGATCCGTCGTTGAAGATCCATTACAACATGGATTACCTTCTCTCTCTCAGAAATTACAACGCACCCCTTGAATCATTGTCTCTGACATTAAAAAATAGTGAAATTTACGCTGACATGATGGAATCCCCTACTACGATGGAACCGATGATGGACGGAAAAACCAGGCTTCTTAATGGAGTGAACGCAGACAACGTTATTTTCTTGGATGCCTCAATAAATACTACGGTATTAGAAAACCCGGGTCGGATTCCCAAAACAGCCAATACAGTTAACATCTGTAACAAGGATACCTCGGTTACCACGGGTTCCAATTCGGTCAAACACGGTGTCAATCCTTCCAATGCAGTTAAAATCTGTAACAACGATACCTCGGTCACCACGGGTTCCAATTCGGTCAAACACGGTGTCAATCCTTGCAATACCACGGGTTCCAATGTAGTAAAAAATGTTGTCAATCCTTGCAATACCATGGGTTCCACTTCGATCGTAAACACTGTCAAACCATGCAATACCGCGGGTTCCACTTCGGTCAATCCATGCAAACATTTGGAATTACGTGGTAGGGATGGAGTCCGGTTGTCACGTATTGAGAAGAGCCACGAACCTTTCCATAATAAGCACAAAATTGAAATGAGGGGAAAGCCACAAATAAACAATGATAAAAATAAAAAAGTTGTGAATCTATCCTCTTTAGAGCTAGATCAAGTTTCCATCAATATTCTTAGCAAGGGCTTAGGATTTGCGGTTGCTCCCAAGAGAATCCCAAATGAAAGCATCTTATGCAGTATAGAGGAAGGAATTCAAGGTTTAGCACTTGATGATAAAGAAACATTAAGGAAAGAATGCTCCCTTATCTTGAAGAAAGCCAAAACTCCGAGAAGAAACTTAAATAAGGAAGAACTTAATGCTTTGAGAACCCTACTCAATAATGACAACATTGTGATACTTAAAGCAGACAAAGGTGGTGCTGCTGTTGTTCTAGATAAGATTGACTATATAAGGAAAATGAAAGAACATCTTGATTGCAATAGCTACAAGAAACTTAACTCCATCCCCTTGCCGAAAGTTTTAAGAGAAGTCAAGAAAGCGATTAAGAGTTCAGGACTTGACGACAAGTTAAAGAAGAAGTTGATCTCTACATGTGATGTCATACCCAGGATCTATGGATTACCCAAAATCCATAGAGATGGTATCCCCCTCAGACCGATTGTCAACACCATAGGATCCCCCACCTATGAGCTAGTGAAATATGTCGCTAATATCCTGAAACCCCTTGTTGGGAACACAGACTCTTTCATAAAGGATTCAAATGATTTTGTTAAACTCATCAAAGATCAAAGAGTAGAAGAGGGTGACATTTTGGTTAGTTTTGATGTGGTATCCCTATTCACTAAGATTCCTTTAGATGAGGCAATTTAGGTCATCAAAGAGGTTATTGATCTAGCAACAGCCAAGCTTGCGGAAATCTGCCTTCGTTCCACTTTCTTCAGCTTTCAAGGGGAGTTCTATGAGAAAGTATCAGGGGTCGCAATGGGTTCTCCATTATCCCCTATTGTCACCAACTTATGTATGGAATACTTTGAGAAAAAGGCCCTTGCCTCATATCCCTTAAAACCAAACTGGTGGAAAAGATTTGTTGATGATACTAATATAAAGTGGGCTCATGGAAAAGAGAATCCGAGCAAGTTTTTTCATCACTTGAACTTCATTTCCTTAGATATCAAATTTACCATGGAAACTGAAGAAAATAGGTGCATTCCTTTTCTGGACGTTCTTGTCATTACAAATGATGATGGAACCCTTGGGCACCGTGTATTCAGAAAGAAAACCTACACTGATAGTTATCTCCATGCCGATTCCTACCATCATCTAACTCAGAAGTTCGGTGTCCTTAATACCCTTGCTGTTAGGGCCTTGAGGATATCTGATGCTGAACACCTTAACGAAGAAATCAACCACTTATTGTCTATTTTTAACGGTTTGGGTTATAAAGAAAGAGATATCAGGAAGGCTCTAAAAAGAGCAGAGGGCGCAATCTTACCCCAGAAATGGCTTGAACCCCAAGAAAAAGGAGGGAGGGTTTTTCTACCATACATTAAAGGTGTCACTGATAAAATCACCAAGGCTCTAAGAAAGAATGATATTTTCATACAATTTTCAGCAACAGGGACTATTAGACAAAGAATGCGATCAGTTAAAGATGCTATAAGTCCAGAACAACTTAAAGGAGTGTACAAAATTGTTTGTTCGTGCGGGAAAATTTATATCGGTGAAACCAGACGTTCACTACAGAAGAGACTCAAAGAGCACAGAGCTGATATCAAGCATGAACGACTTCGCACTTTTTCCCTTGCAGAACACTCTTCAAAAAATAAGCACCAGGTGCGTCTTGAAGATGCAAAGATCATTGCAAGAGAAGATCACTATTACAGAAGAAAAGTAAGAGAGGCCCTTGAGATTAAAAAATATCCTGAAAACCTTAATAGGGATGGGGGATATGAAATTAGTGACAACTGGCATCCTCTTCTTCAACAAATTTGTTCCTCGAAAGCACATTCCTCTCAGGTATGAGTTTTCAGGTAAAATAATCTCAAGTTTGTCCCCTTTCTTTAAGTAATGGTTTAACAAATAAGGAACTTTCTTTTAATAATTATTCACGTTAATTAATTTTTATATAATAAAAATTAATTAATTTATTAATAATTATTAGTAGAAAATACTTATTTTCTTCCCAACTTTATTAATTTTACTAGATTAATATTTATTAGATTAGAAATTAACTAATCAGTAAAAATATTAGTTAACTAATCAGTGAAAATTAATAAACTTTAAATACTTGTTAGTATAATTAACAATAACATTTCCGATTAAAAACAATAATTTTCTAAAGTATTAAATAGTTATTTATTTTTAAAAATAAAAATAAATAAATATTAATACTCATTAGAAAATCATTAGTTTATTTAAATAATTAAAAACATGATTTATAAAATTAATTAATTTTTAAAATAAGTAGGTTGATACATATTTATTTAACTTGTTACTTTTTTAATTTATTAATTTTTTTTTAAATTATATTAAAATAATAAGCTAAAATTTAAAAAATAAAAAGCCCTTAAAAATATTAAAACAAATAACCTTTAAAAATTATATATTAAAATAAACCTTAAAAATTATAAACATCATATGAATTAAAAATGATAGGAATTTTCAAAACTTTGAAAATAATAAACTTATTAATAAAATAAATTTAATAAGTTTATTATTTATTTATAAACTTTGAAAATAATAAACTTATTAATAAAATAAATTTAATAAGTTTATTATTTATTAATAATAAAACTTAATATTATTATTAAAATTAGAAATCAAAATTTAGAAATAAAATTAGAATTAAAAATTAGAATTAAGAATTTAAAAAATATAAAAATAGAAATAATAAAAAACTTCTTTGGTCGGCCCTTGTCTTACCTTTCCTACCTTCTTCACTATTAATGTATTATGACCCTTCTTGAATTTCTTCATTCCATTGTCCTGAAGATGGATCCCCGTTGGGATTCGAAACGTCGACAAATGTTTCGTGATACTGTGGATAATCCGGCAAGCTCTTAATGTTCCTATCTCCGTCACTAGAGTCTGTGGATTAAATAAATCTTCTATAGAAACTTAAAATTCAAAATTTTAAAAGTATAAAATAACTCAAGATCAAGATCTCAATTTATAATAAAACTTAAATAAACTTCAATTTATAAATTATAACTTTTAAAAAACATATATAAATTTAAAAGTGAAAAATTGAATGCTTTTGCAAGTGAATTTGGGACATCTCCTAAGAGAGGCTCCAAAAGAAAATCTCCAAAAACCTAAAATTCAAAAAATTTAAAATAACTCAAGATATAGATATATATATCTCAATTTTTAATGGAACTTTTTGAGGTGGAATATATATATATATATATATATATATATATATATATATATATATATATATATATATACATATAACTTAGACATAAATTTTAAAGTGAAAAATTGTCCATACTTGTTGTGGATGTGTCACATCTCCTAAGGAAGTAGAAGGTACATATCCCAAGGAAGAAAAAGGTACCTCCATCCCAAAAACATCGGACGGAATTGGAATCTGTTAAAACATTTTATTATTATATATGTACATGTACATGTGTGCACAATTATTTATTTTAAAAATATCACTTAAAAAACACTAACATTTTTCAACATATCTTGATGGTGAGACCCATCTTCATTGTTTGAACCAGAGGCCCCGAACGTGATATTAACATTTTCATCATTCATCATGCGTGACAACTGCAAATGGTGTTTTAACATATAATGATACATTTTTGTTAGATTAATGTACATACAAATAAATGTATATATGTACATACACATGTATTTATTACAAATTGTACACATGTATGTGTTAAAATAATTGAACCCTAAGGTCATTAACAAATACCGTTCTCGTGCCCTCTTCCTCATGAAGAATTAGGTCTTGCCAACCATTGCGACAATTCTTTTCATATATTCTGAGATATTCAACACTCATGTTATCAATCTCTTCATCTGTACAATACAAAAAATTGGCACATGCATTCTCACGTGCTCTTTGTCGATTTAGACAAACATCGACTCCACCCAATCCATTGTGAACATTATCGATGATGGCATCCCTTGCTTCTTGACTTATTTGAGAAGTCGCATCCATCTCTGATCACAAATTTTTGACCCGAAAAGGTCGACTCACCAATGGCAGCTCAGGGCGAGGCAACTCCACATCTCGCCTAACGCCCCTACGGTCACACAATTGACCTTTCCCAGGACCAAAAAATTTTGACGGAAGGTCATTGTAATTGGGTTTCATTTCCAAAAAAAATTATGCGTAAAACAATTTTGCAAAATAAACAGGAACCTCGTCGTTCCATGGGAGTCTTCCATAGGCCGCAAGGTGCCTATCATACAAATAGTGAGCTATATTGGGGTGCTTGAAATATTGCACCTTCAACATCTTTCTTTTTGACCCTTCCTTGAAATTAAATATTGACTTCACCATTTCTTTTGTAACTCTTTGTTTTACATCCTCCCATTTATCGGGACCCATTACTATTTCCTTTCTCTTTCTCATGACTTCTACAAATATATCAGTCGTTGGCCCAAGATTTCTGTACACATTTACTAGTTTGCCCAATGAATGTGTAAATATTTCGAGGCTTTATCGACTCTCAACAGGTAGAGTCAAAGCCACGAGATCTCTCCGCAATTTTGCATGAAGTTGTTGATACCTTTCTAAGGTGCATTGCGCCATGTTTATTTCCCATGGTATATTAGAAATGCCAGCCAGATAAGTTGTGGTGGGTAGACAACCTTCTTCTTGAATGTAGCGTTCTGCCCTGGGTCTATTTTGACCAACATTTGGAGCATTTTCAGCCTCTGCATCAATATATATATAATTTTGTATATTAGAAAAAACACATGTAAAAAAAATTGTACAAATTGAATGAAAAAAAATATTGAAATTGATGGCAACCTCGATGTGGTTGGCTAGCATCTTCTCGACCCTGAAACTACTGAGAACTAGAACGACCCTACTGAGAACCAACATCACCAGCCATTGATTAGCCTCCGGGGGAATAAATATCACCACCTTCACGCAACCTGCTACCACTTATTGATGGCCCTCTAAGGGGATTTGAACCACCACCAACCTCTCGAGAGGAGAGAGAAGCTTCATAAACAAATACGAACTTATAATCAATTGAAAAATACATGCATACATATAAATACACGTACATATTCATTGATTAAATTTTTTTCAAACCATACCACGACTGGGTGAACCATGGGCATCCATGGATGGAGTAGAGACCCTTCTCTTCTTATTAGCTCCTAAAAAATAAAAAATGAAACTTATTAACAACTAATTTGACTCACAAAGTTGATAAAAAATCAATTCCATATGTACACACATGTATGGAGTTTTAAGATTATATTTAAATACCATGAACAAATCTCGATCCCTGATCCCCCCTTCTCGTAGAGATATGGTATTATATTGATCTTCATTGTTCATCCTCCATGATATATATATATATATATCTACGGTGGACATTTACAATTATTTTCTTAAATAACTAATTTAAATTAAATTCAAAATAAATTTCAAAAAATTAATGTAATTTAGTGTAAACAAATTATGTAAAACACAACTTTCAAAGCACTAATTGATGTGTGAAACTCAATTTAAGCAAAAAAAAATTATAAAAATGATAATTTCACCAAATTTTGTTTTACATGGTGGGAGCACACTTGGTATAAAATTGAAAAAAACACATTGTCATTAAAAAAGAAGTGAAAATCCATTTAAACAAAAATTTGTTGAAGTCGTCGCATTTTAATTTCATAAAAATGTGAAGTTCACCACTTGTTGCAAATGTGAAGTTCACCAAGTTGTGCTTTACATGGTGTGGTGGGAGCACACTTGGTATATAATTGAAAATAGCACATGGTCATTAAAAAAGACGCATTTATAAGTACACAACACATACATATCCAAGATATGTTACAATGTCGATCAATAAATTTTGAAGGAGAGCGTCTCAACACTAATTCATCTTTGAGAGATGAATCTTGAATTTTTGAATAAGAGCGTCTCAAAACTAATTCATCTTTGAGAGATGAATCTTGAATTTTTGAAGAAGAGTGTCTAAAAAATAATTCATCTTTCAGAGATGAATCTTGCATTGGCATTGCCCTGTATAATTCTAATTCATCTTTGATAGATGAATCTTGAATTTGCATTTCCCCACGCAATAGATCAACAGACATCTTATTCACATTTTTACAATGCCTTATACTAAAAAATTAAAATTGGCTAACAATATTGTTTGCTATTCCATGTAGTTCTTTTAGCCTCTCCTTCTTAACTTGGTACATGCCATTCATCTGGTTGCACACAAGTTCAGAATTGGTGAAAACTACAATTCCATTTGATCCATACTCTATCGTTGTTCCCAAGCCTTCTATCAATCCAATATAATATGCCTCGTTGTTTGTTGTTCTTCCCGGTATATTCATTTTCCTTTAGATGAATTTGCTAGTCACAATATTGGAAAGCACATATGTAATCACTGCTTTCCCTGGATTGGGATAGCAAGAAAATTCTATGCATAATTTCCATTTTTAAACCATATTTAATGGTTTTCTTATCCCTAAAAAAAAAGAAATTCAATAAATATATATATTAAATTGACATTTATTGCAAATGCATGGGAGAAATGAAAAACTTCTATTTAGATCTATTCCAAAGATTGACTGTAGGGGAATTTACTAGATATGTCACCTTTCATAAAAGATGAGATCCAAAGGCTATATGGCCCTTTATAGACTCTACCTATAGAACTTGTAGAAGTTAACACTAGTTACCAGTCCCAATTATACCCTATGAAGGGAAAATATCACAATTATATGTTAATGTGCATGTGTTTTACATTGAATATTTTTCATTTTGTTAAGAATCTATTTTCAAAATATTTAAAACTATATACTTGGTTAAAACCTATGTTTTGTATCAAATTACTTTTTGTTTCTAAATACTATACATGTTGAATATAAAAGGTTTTTTCTCTCTCATTGTTTGAGACCATGGATATGAAAATAAAAAAATTCTAATTAGATCTATTCTAGAGATTGAATGTAGGGGAATTTACTCTTAGGTTAAAACCTATGTTTTGTATCAAATCAATTTTGGTTTCAATGGGAAACTTTTATGGCTAATTTGTGTTTTACATGTTGAATATAAAAGGTTTTTTCTCTCTCATTGTTTGAGACCATGGATATGAAAATTAAAAACTATATACTTGGTTAAAACCTATGTTTTGTATCAAATTAATTTTTGTTTCTAAATACTATATATATGTTGAATATAAAAGTTTTTCTCTCTAATTATTTGAGACCATGGATATGAAAATGAAAAACTTCTAATTAGATCTATTCTAGAGATTGACTGTAGGGGCATTTACTCTTAGGTTAAAACCTATGTTTTGTATCAAATCACTTTTGGTTTAAATGGGAAAATTTTATGGCTAATTTGTGTTTTACATGTTGAATATAAAATGTTTTTTCTCTCTCTCATTATTTGAGACCATGGATATGAAAATGAAAAACTTCTATTTAGATCAATTCTAGAGATATAGCTAATTTGTGTTTTACATGTTGAATATAAAAGGTTTTTTCTCTCTCATTGTTTGAGAGGTCGTGGATATGAAAATGAAAAAATTCTATTTAAAACTATTCCAAAGATCGACTGTAGGGGCATTTACTCTTAGGTTAAAACCTATGTTTTATATCAAATCACTTTTGGTTTCAATGGGAAACTTTTATGGCTAATTTGTGTTTTACATGTTGAATATAAAAGGTTTTTTTCTCTCTCTCATTGTTTGAGACCATGGATATGAAAATGAAAACTTCTATTTCGATCTATTCTAGAGATATGGCTAATTTGTGTTTTACATACATTGAATATAAAAGGTTTTTTCTCTCATTGTTTCACACCATGGATATGAAAATGAAAAACTTCTATTTAAAACTATTCCAGAGATTGACTGTAGGGGCATTTACTCTTAGGTTAAAACCTATGTTTTGTTAAAATCATTTTTGGTTTCAATGGGAAATTTTTATCGCTAATTTGTGTTTTACATGTTGAATATAAAAGGTTTTTTTGTCTCTTTCATTGTTTGAGACCATGGATATGAAAATGAAAATCTTCTATTTATATCTATTCTAGATATGTGGCTAGTTTGTGTTTTACTTACATTGAATATAAAAGGTTTTTTCTCTCATTGTTTGAGACCATGGATATGAAAATGAAAAACTTCTATTTAAAAATATTCCAGAGATTGAATGTAGGGGCATTTACTCTTAGGTTAAAACCTATGTTTTGTATCAAATCACTTTTGGTTTCAATGGGAAACTTTTATGGCTAATTTGTGTTTTACATGTTGAATATAAAATGTTTTTTTCTCTCTCATTGTTTGAGACTATGGATATGAAAATGAAAATCTTCTATTTAGATCTATTCTAGAGATGTGGCTAATTTGTGTTTTACATACATTGAATATAAAAGGTTTTTTCTCTCATTTTTTGAGACCATGGATATGAAAATGAAAAACTTCTATATTTAAAACTATTCCAGAGATTGACTGTAGGGGCATTTACTCTTTGGTTAAAACTTTGTTTTGTATCAAATCACTTTTGGTTTCAATGGGAAACTTTTATGGCTAATTTGTGTTTTACATGTTGAATCTAAAAGGTGTTTTTCTCTCTCATTGTTTGAGATCATGGATATGCAAATGAAAAAATTCTATTTAGATCTATTCTAGAGATGTGGCTAATTTTTGTTTTACATACATTGAACATAAAAGGTTTTTCCTCTCGTTGTTTGAGACCATGGATATAAAAATGAAAAATTTCTATTTAAAAATATTCTAGAGATTGACTGTAGGGGCATTTACTAAGGTTAAAAACTATGTTTTGTATAAATCACTTTTGGTTTCAATGGGAAACCTGTATGGCTAATTTGTGTTTTACATGTTGAATATAAAAGGTTATTTCCCTCTCTCATTGTTTGAGACCATGGATATGAAAATGAAAAGCTTCTATTTAGATCTATTCCAGAGATTGACTGTAGGGGAATTTACTGGATATGTCACCTTTCATAAAAGATGAGATCCAGAGGCTACCTAGCCTATAAAACTTGTAGAAGTTAACACTACCTATCCCAACTATACCCTATCAAGGGTGTAGAAGACCCGTGGAATCACTCAAACTACTTTACATAGACATAAGGGTGTATAAGAATGCATAAGAATGCATATGTTTTACATTGAATATTTTTTATTTTCTTAAGAATCTATTTTCAAAAAAATTAACTATATACTTGGTTAAAACCTATATGTTTTGTATCAAATTACTTTTTGTCTCTAAATACTATGTTTTTTACATTGAATATTTTTCATTTTATTAAAAATCTATTTGAAACAATTAAACTATATAAGGTTAAAACCTATGTTTTGTATCAAATCACTTCTGGTTTCAATGGGAAACATTTATGGCTAATTTTTGTTTTAAATGTTGAATATAAAAGGTTTTTTCTCTCTCATTGTTTTAGACCATGGATATGAAAATGAAAAAATTCTATTTAGATCTATTCCAGAGATATGGCTAATTTGTGTTTTACATGTTGAATATAAAATGTTTTTTCTCTCTCTCATTGTTTGAGACTATGGATATGAAAATGAAAAAGTTCTATTTAGATCTATTCCAGAGATTGACTGTAGGGGAATTTACTCTTAGGTTAAAACCCATGTTTTGTATCAAATCACTTTTGGTTTCAATGGGAAACTTTTATGGCTAATTTGTGTTTTAAATGTTGAATATAAAAGGTTTTTTCTCTCTCATTGTTTGAGACCATGGATATGAAAATGAAAAAATTCTATTTAGATCTATTCCAGAGATATGGCTAATTTGTGTTTTACATGTTGAATATAAAAGGTTTTCTCTCTCTCTCATTGTTTGAGACCATGGATATGAAAATGAAAAACTTTTATTTAGATCTATTGCAGAGATTGACTGTAGGGGCATTTACTCTTAGGTTAAAACCTATGTTTTGTATCAAATCACTTTTGGTTTCAATGGGAAACTTTTATGGCTAATTTTTGTTTTACATGTTGAATATAAAAGGCTTTTTCTCTCTCATTATTTGAGACCATGGATATGAAAATGAAAGACTTCTATTTAGATCTATTCTAGAGATTGACTGTAGGAGCATTTACTGGATATGTCACTTTTCATAAAAGATGAGATCCAAAGACTACCTGGCCCTTTACAAACTCTGGCTATAGAACTATCAAATCACTTTTGGTTTCAATGGTTTGTTTATTGGCTAATGTGTTTTTATCAAATCAATTGGATGCAAGTTATGCACAGATGATGGATGATGAATGAGGTGATGTTGATCATAACCTTTACATATATATGATAGGAAGCTTTATATACATAACAAGGTTTAGACTAGATATAATTTTGGAATTTATATTAGTTGGAATATTTCAATATAATAGAGTCATCTATTACCAACAAAAAGATATTAATATACTTGAAAGAGACTACAAAAAATGGACTATAGTACCCAAAAGGTGAGAAATTTACATTTACAACATAGAGAGATTAAACTAGGCTTGTGTGGATGACATGAAAAGTACAAGTGGACAATGTATAATTCTACTTAGAAGAGTCTTTGGTTGCATGTTTAAGCAAGAAAGAGTATTTACTTGGACAATGTATAATTCTACTTAGAAGAGTCTTTGGTTGCATGGTTAAGCAAGAAAGAGTCATTACTTTCTCTATCTAGAGTAGAAGTAGAATAAATAGTAGTTACTTCTTTTTGCAGACAAGTGTTTTGGATGGAATGGGCTCTACAAGATATTAAGGTAAATTTTAGTGAACCTATATCTATTAAGTGTTTCAATACAAGTGTAATAATAATTTCAAAAATAAAATAATCTACTTCCTTCAATCACTAAACATATCATCATAAAGTACCACTTCCTCACACAACAAGTATTTGAGAAAATAGTGAAGATGGAATACATACCCACAACGCCTCTTGTTAGAGAACCATTTGAATATGTGAGAAGCAAATGAGGGATAGTTCTTGTAAATTATTGTCACTTATTTGACTTCAAAAGAAGAGCCTAGAATATTACAAAGAATATGAAATTGAGTGCAATATCTATGTGGGAGAGTACACAATATCTAAGGGGGAGAATACAATATAAGGAAGGATTAAAAAGAGTAACAAGAAGCGTATGATTGTGTCAATAATTTGAAGTAGTCAAGAAGCATAATAAAGGACCATCATCAAAGAAGCATATGACTGTGTCAATAATTTGAAGTAGTCAAGAAGCATAACAAAGGACCATCATCAAATTGCAAGATCAAGTAGTCTTCTTCATGAAGAAGCAACATTAACTAGGTTCATCATTTAAAGGTTCATTTTTTAATGAAAATATTTATGAAAAAAAAAGTACATATGTATATATAAATTATATAAACATGTAAATAAATATTCTCAAATGTACACAGTAGTATTATAAATTTTCATATCTAATTAATAGATGTTGAAGATGAGTCTAGCTCATTCTTTATTGGCATTATCAAAACTTTCTCAAAAGCTCCTCCTGAATCTAAAAATGAATATGGAATGAATCATTGTACATTATGATAGATCTTGTATTTAAATGACATTTGATTTAAGAATAAAAAATAAAATGGGATCTATTCATATATGTGAGAAACAAATAAAGGATAGTTCTTGTAAATTATTGTCACTTATTTGACTTCAAAAGAAGAGCCTAGAATATTACGGAGAATATGAAATTGAGTGCAATATCTATGTGGGAGAGTACACAATATCTAAGGGGGAGAATACGATATAAGGAATGATTAAAAAGAGTAACAAGAAGCATATGATTGTGTCAATAATTTGAAGTAGTTAAGAAGCATAAAAAAGGACCATCATCAAAGAAGCATATGATTGTGTCAATAATTTGAAGTAGTCAAGAAGCATAACAAAGGACCCTCATCAAATTGCAAGATCAAGTAGTCTTCTTCATGAAGAAGCAACATTAACTAGGTTCATAATTTAAAGGTTCATTTTTTAATGAAAATATTTATATATAAAAAAAGTACATATGTATATATAATTTATATAAACATGTAAATAAATATTCTCATATGTACACAGTAGTATTATGAATTTTCATATCTAATTAATAGATGTTGAAGATGAGTCTAGCTCATTCTTTATTGGAATTATCATTACTTTCTCAAAAGCTCCTCCTGAATCAAAAAATGAATATGGAATGAATCTAAAAGTGAATATGGAATGAATCATTGTACATTATGATAAATCTTGTATTTAAATGACATTTGATCTATGAATAATATGGAATGAATCATTGTACATTATGAAGAGTCACGAGATCCACATTTCCACCATATTATTTGCAAGTTCTATATGAAGATATGTAGTCTAATAACTAATCAGTTATGATATTTGTGTAAATATGAAAAAATTTCTATGATATAAAGGCCAACATGGGATCAAACTACAATGTTACATTTCATTCCATCACTACTATTTCCTCTAAATCCTTTAGCTTTGTATTATGAAAGAAAATTTATATATGCTATGCTATATTTGAATGCTAGATTTAAATGTATACAAATGGTGAATGGTTAAAGTATTAAAGTATAAATTGGTTGTAGGTCTTATAAAAGATAAACTTCATTTGCAGAAGAAGAATTAACATCACATTCTTCATATCTCTCCAAGAGGACTATATTTATCACAATGTTTTGAGTAGATCATGAAGATAATAAAAAAAAGACATTTGGAAAAGGAAAATAAAGATCTAAATGCATATGATAGTCAATAAGGTAGTGCATAAATTCATGCAAACAATGCAACAAAGCTCAAAGAAATACTAATATTGCAAGGGGATTTCATACATGCAATAAAAAAAACCAGAAAAAAGAGGGAAACAAAAAATTTCACAATCAGATATCATTGAAAGAGACACCACTAGTACTGATATATTGAATAACTTCATACATTGAACTACTACAAATGGAAATGAATAAACAAACATAAATAGACTCTAAATGGCCTTTCATACAATTATCTTTTTGACAGAACCCTTTAAGACTTAGACTAATGCCCTACAATGAAGCTTTCACATACATCCATAAACAATAAAAAACAATTTATGTTCTAAAGAGAAAGAAAGAACCAAAATATATGTATATATATGCAAAAATCCATGTATCTACATAGAAGGTTTGAGAAAAAAACAAAATAAAAGGGAGCATGACACATTAATAAACAAAACAAAAAAAAGGGATCAAGACAGACTAAGTTGGGGTGAGAGGAGTTTTATATTGGGAGGAAAGTTAAAAATAAATTTTTTCAAAGAAGCATTGGGAGAGGGTACACATAATTGGGCGAAACTGAAGTTTACCAAGTTATATTGTAATTTTTACCTCTAAATTGTAATTAGTTGGAAAGGACAAACAATCAATCCATTGACGATTGATTGGGGCTCGGGTTGTGTTTATAGAAAACAAAACATATTCAAAAATTGGTATCAATCTAAAAACAGAACAGATTTGAAAACTGGTATCAATCTAAAAACAAACAAAACAGATTGGAAAACTGGTATCAATCTAAAAACAGAATAGATTGGAACACTGGTATCAATCTATGAATGAAAAAACATAACAGATTGGAGCACTGGTATCAATATATGAATGAAAGTAAGTAACTGCTGCACATGTCATGGCATTCACACCCTCTCACGCAGCAACCAAACAACTATATCGTGTTCAATCATCTGCTTGATAGGCCACATTGCAATAACCCTAAGGAACATTCTTGTTGATCTTTTCCATGTTTTTCTCACAAAATGTCATTAGGGGATGTTAGGATTTTCACAAGCCAAGCAAGTTTATTGATTGGCGTGATGCTTTTGAATTAAGGATATTGTTTATATTTGAAAATATTGGTGTTACTACCTAGCTAGTTCCCAGTGAACTAAAATAAGTAAAAAAAAAAATTGAATGCACATTGTGTTAGCTTGTAAATAGTAAAAGAAATATGAAATAATAATGAATTTTGTAAATAATAAAAGATATAAAATGAATAGATTTAGAGTAAATAGGTGATTGTGACCAGTCCATTCTTACTTATACATGTCTCTCCCTGTATATCTGCCATTCTCAATGCCTCTGGTCATTGTGCAACATAAATAAATAAATAAAACCTAAATCCACATACTTTTTCTCTATGCTAAACCCACTCCTAGTTCCGAAACTCGCCTAAATCTCACCTAAATCCAAATAAAGAAATGTGAAAAATAGACATGAATAAATCTTTTAGAATATTAAACTAAGAATTACATTACAGTATTAATATGATTTCTAATAACCAAAATCATAAAAAAGATTTGGTATCACACTCCGGCCTTAATAGCTGGTTGTGATAAGTAAGTCCATTCTTACTCATGTCTCTCCCTATCTGTCATTATCCATTCTCTATTGGTTTGTAAAAGATCATGTACATCAATAAAAAAACACCTAAATCCACCTACATTTACTCTAGGCTAAACCCATGCCTGGTTCCCAAAACACTCGATTCATGTATCATCGTTGGACTATTGCTTTATGTTCAACCAGAGTTGGAATTTCAAAACCAAAACAGATCCATCTTGAAATCGTGATCTTACTCGCTAATAGTAGGTATTAATTGCATAAAAGGAAAAGATTCAAAGAAATTTTGAAGTGATTTAAAGATCAGAGTCTCAAATAATTATATGTATGAAGAATGGAATGAGAAGTTCATAAAGGGAAAAATATACTATGCATGGATGTTTAAAAAAATATAAACAAACAGAATAAAACGAACATTGTCTGGAATGTGTCTATTAAGATGATACCCTACTTAAACAAGGAGAAAATATTCAGTCACGATTCAGGAAATCTGTTGAACTCAACATTCACAATATCATATCCAACATTAAATCACGAGTCAAGAATATCTCATCAAAGCAATCAAAGCAATCAAAGCAATCTCTCTTAACTTTATTTGAAAACGCCTCAGCTAATTCATTTCATGGTTTTAGATTACGTGGAAATTCGCTCAACACAACTCCTGAGTAGCAATTCGCAAGTGCCAAATTAGAAACAGAGCAACAGTAGCGCCACAGAAACGATTCGTGGGAACTAAATCAGCAACAGAGCAGGAGCAGCACCACAGAAATGAAAATCAGAGCAGAATCCTGCAAAAAAACAGAATATGAGAACAAAGACGCGCGAAAATGAGAAACGTTCGCGGGTGATATATTTATAAAATATGAGTTCGGCTGAACTATTTTAAAAGTTCGGCCAAACTACTATTAGTTCGGACGAACTATTGTTCTCGATTTTCTCATCTCCAGCCAAAAATCTGTTTGCCCATGCCGTTAGTATGTCGTCAATCTAAACGATAGAACGATTTCGGCCAAACTTTTGAGAAAGTTCGGCCGAACTATTGTGGAAAAATGTTTTCTGCCCCCGAATCTCACAAAAGTGTAACCCAACTTCACATTTTCACCCAAAAGGGAAGTTTTCCCTCCCTTGTGCATGAGCACGACATCTATCTAAGGCTATATAGAGTTGCCGCAAAAAATGGCAAACCACCTGACAAGTCGTAGCTCCTGTACTAAAGAATCAACATAATATATAAGCGGGAAAATAATGTGTTGTTCCTCGCAGGTGTTGTGTGAAATGGTCAGAATCAGAAGTGAGAGGCACCACCTCCTCACTACCAAATGCAGTAATATGTAACTGACCTACAAAGACCTGAAAATTTGAAGGAGACAGTATATCCGCGCTAATGTATCTCTGGGAGTATACCAACTGACTCCCTGCTACATAACCAACTGGAACCTATGGGAACGAGGGAAAATCCACCCCTCTCCTCGATAGCCCTATAATTAAATTGATGTCCTCCTCAGTGGGCACATAGCACTAATTAGGACCAACCCGGAAAGCTTATAGGTGGGCATTCCACCGACGAATAAGATGTTGCAAAAAAACACCATGGCCCTTTAGGGAAGTAGCCTCCTCATAGAACTTGAGGAGGCCTATCTGCCTTAGGAGCCCCTGGGTACCTGCTGTAATAGGGCGAGGGTACGCATCTCTCTCCCTCTCTCGTGCCTCCCACAAGTGAACCATGTTATACTGGTCTGCCTGTTGTTGCCGATGTTTCCTCTCTTTCCTCCTTTCACGTCTCTGAATGATTGACATATTAAATACAATTTTTTATTAAATGGGACATGTATTTAGGAATATACATATATAATTTTTTTTGAAAATAAAAATAAAAAAACATTCAGTGCGCCACAAAAAACAGGCATGCACCAGTCACCGTGCGACTTTTATTGTCGTGCATAGGAGGCAGTGCACATGAAAATTTTCAGCGCACCGAAGGCGGTGCACCTGCAAATTTTAAGTGCACCGCCCTCTTGGCATTGTTCCAAATTCAATGATGCAGTGGTATAACAGCCCACACCGTTGACTATGGACCAGTGTCGAGAGAGCAGTGCGCTGACCAAACTATATGCCCCGGGATGTATAGCCTGGTCAGCGCACCACCCTCCTGACATCAGGTCATAGTCAAAGGTGCGGTTTTTTACCAGGTCACACTGTTGACCAAGTAGAAATGCCAGAATGCAGTGCATTGACAAAAATTTTCGCATTGGGGCGGATATTTCCATCAATGCACCATATTCCCGTTATTCGACAGGGTCAACGGTGCGGACGAGTAACTGACCGTACCGCAATTTTTTTCAAATTTTAAAAAATCTCGATTTTCCTTTCGGTACCGCCTCGGAACCGGTGCGAATACTGTTAGCACCGGTGGCGGTGTGGCCTGTAAATTTATAGGCAACACTGCGAAATGGTGCAAGCCGAACGGCTCGAGCACACCGTGTAGGATTTTTTTTTTTTTTAAAGGTTAATTTTAAGCTAATTTACAATTCTAATCTGCTAAAAGGCTTAATTATGGAAAAACAAGAAAAATACTTGTACATTTGGCCGTCGAGGAGGAATATTCACTGTAGAATTTGCAAAAATATATTTTCCCACCATTTTACAAAATTCAAAATGGATATGGTGGGTAATGCACATCACAGTGCGTCCAATGGGAGCACCGATGTCAGGGTGCCTCAGACAAGGAAAAGTTTCTTCGGTGCTTGAGAGATCTGGAGCACTGAAAAGTGAAAAATGTGGTTTTTTGGCTGTAATTTTTTTTTTTTTAATTTAGCCCTATTCTAGTGCGCGGGTTTTTTATAGGTGCACCAGTGCGGTTTCTTAAGACCACACTGGGTTGTTTCAATTTTGGGGCGAGGTTTTAGGACGCACCAGTGTAGAATATTTGTAAAGCACCGATGCGCTACAGTAATAAGATGCAACAGGTGGGTTTGTACGGAGCGCACAGTGTCCCAGTGTGCCAATGTTTTTTTCGCACCGGTGTTTTCTCTAGTTGAACCCGCTGGTGCGGTTTAGGATGATAAGTGCACCAGACGAAAAACATGCACAAAAACCTCCACCCACCAACCTCCTCTAGTAACCTCCACTACAAACGGATGTCTGGGGTATTTTTATAAGGGGTTCCTCAAAAACATCTGCTAGAGGATCTTTTCCTTGTAGTGATATTGTTTAATATTAATTGTTCGTGACAAAACTTAGAGGAGATCTCTATAAATATTATGTTAAGATGTTATAAAATTGTGAAACATTATTCTAATAATTAACTACTATACTAGAGTTGTTGATATTATTGTTAAAATTATTCTAATTATTTTCAAGTACTTATATGAATCTATTTAGTGAGGTTGAATTTTTCATGAATGTCATGCTTGTAAATTTCATGATTTAGTGGTTGATACAAAGTGTCTAGATTATTAAGGATTTTTCTATGTGTCAGTTCATGTTGGGATTATTGCTAAAATTATATGCTATAATATTCTTCCTCTTATATGTATCATGTGAAACTTATGTTGTGTGTGTGTTTCAAGTACTTATATGAATCTATTTAGCTAGGTTGAAGTTTTCATGAATTTTATGCTTGTAAATTTCATGATTTAGTGGTTGATACAAAGTGTCTAGATTATTAAGGATTATGCTACCTCTCAGTTCATGTTGGGATTATTGCTAAAATGATATTCTATAATATTCTTCCTCTTACATGTATCATGTCAAACTTATGTTGTGTGTGTGTTTCTTGAACTTACACAAACTACAAATTTGGTTAAGAATATAATAGTAAATATCTCATAAATCCATATGCATCAAAATGAAGGTAATTACCTATGAATTCAAGTAAAATTATACTCAAAATAAATTACGTGAAACTGTATTGGCCTACAATGATAGTAATGTAGTGAACAACTGATCTCCAATCTATATTGAATTGGAATCTAATGGAGAATTTCATCACCTCACTGCATCTGGATTACACTTTGGTGAAAATGTAATAATATAGTAATCGTGTTGCATATGAATTACATTAGAGATTGCTCGTGATTAGGATTAGCTACAGAGATATCAACCAAAACAAAAAGGATGAATACACCCTGTTACCCACCACTTCATGGGTGATATCCATAAGAGAAATTTTTCTCCATGATGGACCTCAATCGGCATCCAACAACCCCTTGCAGCCTCCTACTAGCTCATTGTGCCATTTCTCTGCCACATGAGCCAGCCATGTGGTCCCTAACCCATCTGTATTGATCATATGTTTGAAGGTGGGTATGTCTTATCATTTGGTAATTGAGTATTAGGTTTACTTATCATGGATACTTATGGGCATGGATTGATAGGGGGATTTGGCGGAAAGAGTGGGGTTAGTCTGTGATGTTGTCCCCTTGGTATATTTTGGGTGCTACCCTTGCATCTTAGTTCCATGATATATCATTTATTGACCATTTGGTTCTAGGGTGGTACTACTTGGAAAACCCCAAATTTTTGTGTGTGGTCTTGCTACTTTATTTGCATATATTACTCCCATTCCACTCATTATACCTCCATAAATCATTTCTCCCACCTAGGTCCACATGGGGTCAACCTCCCTATCCCCTTGCCCCGCCTTAGGTTAGGCCTGGAATGATGCCCCAGAGGTTGAAGCAACTAAAAGAAAAAGAAAAGGCATAATTGGCCACACTTAACAAGAAATTGTACCACAAAATGAAAAATATGGTCGGGACAAAAATGATTAGCACGTGGGAAAAATCCAATGCATGAGCTCTTCCCCTTAACCATGGCCATTACCCTAGTTCCATAGGCCCTAAATGAGCCTCCTTTTTCATATAGGAACCCATGATTGTCCCAACCTTTGTAGGGAAATGAACCACCCTACCTTAAATGGGTAATCATTGTTATATCTGACACATTGTGCTCTTATCCTTTAGCCTTGAGCAGTTAATTAAAGAAATTTCATAAAAGGAAAAAGGAATATAAATAAGGGTGGAAAAATCAAGGTCGGGACACCTCATGTACCACGATTTCTCCCTCCTACACATTACACCTTAGTGTGGGCTTCCCCTTATCAGGTTGCCCATATGCCTCGATATGTGGCCCAGGATTGCCCCTCTCATTCCCTACTTTGTTTCACTTATTTATCACTTACCACCCCCATTCAAAGGATGTACCTTGGACCTACTATCCCATTTAAGGCTAGAAACCACTTAATAAGGTACATGTCTAACCCCCTTTGGAGTATGGAGACACTAGCACATGCCAAACCCCAATATGGAAGGGAATTCCATTATGAAGTGCCCAATTTTTTATCCATGATTTATAAGCTCTTTTACACGATCATTCTAATGACTAGTTGTACTGGAAACCTAGGGGATGCATTGGATCTTATACAGGATTGCAGGTGGTTTCCATTTGGGTTTGGTATCCCTATACGGGGTCCTAACCCCCAAATGGCTACATTGGCACATATAGGGTGTGTATATAGATCCATAGGCCTCCACAACAGTAGAAAACACTCCACGGATCCCCATTTATGTTCAAAGACTACTAGCGATCCACTTTCGGATGATGATGATGTGCTTGGTACATTATGCCTAGTGGGCCCCACAAGAGCCCCACACTCTTGGGAGGTGTCCCAGGACTTGTAAGATGTCGTGGAAATTTTCATTCCATCACTCGAGCCCTTGTAGAGGATCTGCAAACATCTTTGACTCATATGGAGACCCATGGGCTCATTTATGTGCCACCGTACCCACTGGGAGTATAACAGGTCTACTACTTGGAGATCAAGGGGCCACCCCCTTGTCCATCATAATTTGAGGAGTTTAATCCTCATTATGGCACTTCAAGATATTATTATGCCTTTGGAGGGCCCAACGACATGTACATATTATTATTTAGTCCCCTAAGAGGCTTATTTTTCCATTTATGAGCTAGTTTGGTGGGTTTGTCACCAATAGGGGTTTTATTTGCACATTATTTTATCATTAGGGACTAATGTAGGCTCATAGGCTAATTATAACTGCTAAGAGGGGTATATATTGATGTAGCCACATTCATTTGTATCATCACTTCACTTGGGATCTCTCTATCTTTAGAGAACTTCACATTTCTTCTTGGAGTATTATTTCAGATAAATGGATGAATTTTGATGTATGGATTTGGGTTATTTTTATCTTGGAGCTTCATTTTTTGCAAATGTGATGTTGGTTGGATATACTCTTTAACATTGTAACTAAATTTCGATGATATTTTTTGTTTCTACATACTGTCAAACTTAGCTATAATTAGGGTTAGTTGTTGCATGATTGAAATGTGAAATTAAGTTTTTATTTAGCTCATTCAATGTATGGGCCATTTTTAGATGAATGAAATTTCCTAGAGATTTTTTTATCTCGATAATATTTCACTACTTGCATGAAGTATAAATGCTTTAAGGTCATTTTTATTCTTTTTCCCTTAACATTGGATGAAGTTGACTTTCCAAGCCTCCTTGATTAAGAAACTGAATTCTCAATCATAATCATCCTGAACTCCATATCCCAAAGGGAAATAGGCACTGGTACCTAAAAAGGGTGGTCATTTTCCCCTTTCTTTTTCACCTTTTCCCCCTTTTCCTCGGGTCTAGCCCTAATAGGTAACCTAGGGCATCAATTTATCATGAATTCACCCACAGTAAAACTTTTATCTCTTGGAGGCTACTGCGCTAGTGGGTCCCCTCCCTCTCCTCCGAATTTGAGGCAATTCCAATAGTGGAATCTTCGGGAATCCCATGCCCTAGATCTAAGACCAAGTTTTTCCTCCCCAAGGCTAGACCCTAGTAGGATCAATTTGACCTTTTGAAGAAAAAACTATTGACTGGTCCTTTCCCCTCACCTTGTCTAGGATAGGAACATCATTGGTTGCCATATTCCATCCCCGAACCTGGGTTGGGTCCACTTGCTCCCGTGTGGTCTTGTTTTCTATCAAAGACTAATAATCAAGGGCTATTTTTGAAACCAAATTCATATAGGATTTTAGGGATTGAGAAGTATCTCTTTAAGTTGTATCATTCTCCCTTATCCTCACCCCTTCTCCCTTGGAAGACACACCTTGATTAAAGAGAAATCAAGCACCATTTATTCGCCTTCTCCCTGGGAAAGGGTTACTGGGATCATTTCATACTTATCCATTAACATATCCTTTATAATTGGCTTCCCAAAAATGCCAGCACTCCTCCCATCGATGAAATTCCATAAAGTGCAGGGAACCTTAGCCTTAGTGACAGTGGGATAAGCCTCCACCATTTCCATTAGTCTAGAAATTTCCCTATTAGGAACCCCTTTAGGTCCCATGCTAGTTTGAGTGGTAAAATTTCTGGCGCGATTGTCGGGGAGGAAGCAAGTATGCCTTCCTAGTGAATTAGTGAGGAATTGATGAATTAGCGACATTTATTAATATTCCTCTGGAAACTCCACAATATCCATCCGAAGATGGAAGGCCCCGAGACATTAACCTATCATCGTAGAAAGAATCATGAATCCTATATCTCCTTATTTGATAGTAGGCTTAAGAGGTTGAAACACATGCATAAAATCTTCGGGCCTCTTAACCTTTCAAATTTGATTGGGGAACTTTTCACCCTTGCAACTAAATATTATGACATACCTACATTTAGTGGGGAGGAATATCCTTAGGAGCACCTTCTAAAATTTGAAGGCCTGACATGTCGGGAATCTTATAATGAGTTCAACCGCATGATTGCCTTTGCCACAAGTTTCATAGGAGAAGCCCGTGAGTGGTATTTATCCCTTCCAACATCATCTATATCTTCATGGGAGGGGTTCCTTGAAACATTTAAAAAGAGATGGTACCATTAAAAGGATGTGGTTCAACTATCCAAGGGGTTCTTATCTACTGAGAATAAGGATGATGAATCCATTGCAGAATTCTATCACAGGTTCAACTCTATCATTCACGTCTTCCCATATAGCTTAGCCCCTCCAAAATAAATAACCTTTGTTATGTACCTAAATTCCTCCATAGGAAATCTGGCTTTGATGCCCGAAATAAGGAACCTGATAACCTCTTCCAAGCCCAAAACATCATATTTGACCTTGAACATAGTTACCAATCAAACGAGAAAATTACACATTACCTATTTTTTTGAGGTAGCGAAAAAAACACGCGATTTTTAAAAGTGGTGATGTAGAATCACCCTTTTTTTTGGAGCATATTTTTGGCACTTTAAATTTTCTTATGATTTTTTTTTTTAAATGTCATTGATTTTAATGTTGATTTTGAAAAGTGGTGATGCAAAATCAACCCCTTTTTTTTAGAGGGTTTATTTTGACATTTTACATTTTCTAATGTCTTCTTCTTCTCTCAGATGTTTATTTTTAAGTGTATTTATGTACTTTTTCTTTCTTTCTTTCTTTTTTTTGTAATGAAATCTTCATTTTTTTGCATAGTTAAAAAAATAAAAAAGGGTAAATATTTTAAAGTTATGTTTTTCTATATGTTTATGTATTGTTAATAAATATTTCAATGCACATCAAATAATTTTCACTAAAATACCAATATTTTTAAACATATGACAAAAAAAATACACATTTTCAATATAAATACAATGAAAAAATGCACATTTTGAGACTTTTTGTTAAAAATAACATGTTAAATAAATAATTTTTATGGGAAAATCTTGACAAAAAAACTTTAAAAAATAACATCTTTTATGAATTTTCTATCAAAATTAATAGTAATCACAAATTTTTGCAAAAAATAACAATTCTTCTCATAAAATCTCAAAGTCTAAACATTACAAGTAACACTGATGAATAGCTCTCAAAATTGAGCTTTATTTGCAAGCATAACTTAAAGTTAATCAATAATATCAACTAATCCATGTTCAACATATTCTAGACCATAATTAATGTATTCTTCCACAACATTTTCTACTTTATTTTGGTCATTGTCCTCTTCTAATGGATCTTTGATGTCTGCAAATCTTCAAAGCATCATTTTCCAATCATTCCATATAACGGTGGTTGAGGTTCCTTTGCCTATTTTTCCACACATGATTCATTAAAATCTCCTTTCCTCAAACCAACTTCTTGTGTTGCAGTGAGTCTTTCTCAATGGAAATGCAATTTCTTCCTTTTTGTAGGCAATATGCTAGTGTTGTTCCTAATCATCAAGCACAAAATAAATAATTAAAAAATTAGTATAAACACATAAAAACTAAAACATAAAATATTAAAATTTAATTTTATATAATAAAACTTACCTAAACCTGAGAATAAATCCAAAACCCAATCTTCTTCATTTGAACATAGATCTAGAAAACATTTAATCATTTTTTGCGGTTTTTTATAAACGTTAACTATCTCTCCTTTTGCATATTTATCCTCATATGTTAGTTTTCTTATGATGACATCATGAAATAGTACTTGACTATGAATCTTCCCATCTACTCGATTCATAAGAATAAGCTTATAGCTATCCTCTTTTGTCCAACACACATGGATGAACTCACAATCATTTATAATATGATGATCTTCGGAAGAAACAAGATGTTACTTCTGTCTGTAACATGACATAGTAAAATTTCAATTAATTTGTACATAAATATTTTTTTTTTAACATTAATCAAATATAAAATTTCAATGTCTTACCATGTAAGCTGCATCCTTGAGCTTGATTTTCCCTTGATGCTTGTTTATAACATTGCAAATTGTGTGTCTGAATGAAAGGTCACAAATCTCCAAAGTGGTGATGTTGTGAGTTCTTGAAAGCCCGTAACCACCTTACTAAAAGCTTGATAAGTATATGGTTCACTGTCATATTCAATGTTTGGAAAATTGAAACCATGCGGAATATCTGCAATAACTAGGGTGTATTCCCTTTTAGGTATGAGTTTTGCAATGTCTTCACAATCACCTGATATTATTTGATATTGGATAGTGTCGAGCCCATTCCAAATGAAATGATTAAGAGTAGGATCAAGTTCAACATTCCTAAGATGTTTCTTTCTCATCTTTTCTAACTTAAAATTTTCAATAAATATTTTAAAATTATTTAGTACTCCATTTGCATCCTTCTGCAACATCTTTAATGACATACAAAATATGTATGTATGAGTAATAAAATAAAAATAGTTTACATATGAATAAAATGAATTTGTAAATCAACATACTTTATCGAATGCGAGATAAAAAAATATTAAGTGTTGTTGTAGAAATTAATTCTGGCTAGTTGCGCACAACATCATCCCAAATGTCTTCATTCAATATTTTAACCATATGTTTTTGTATTTCCATACAAATCTTCTCACTGAATAAATAAAGTAAAAATTGTTAATATAGTGATATGTATAACAAATTCTACCAACAAAAATATGTTGTATTTAAAGGAAAATCATAATCAAAGAAAAAATAAAAATAATTCAACAAACTTACTTTTGAAATTCTAGCACATTTCATCCATTGATAATTCTCCTGAATTCACATGACAAGTATTGATTTGACTAGTTTCACATCCTTCACTCCTTGCATTGTTCTACAAGGTGTGATAGTCATATCATCTAGAAGTTTCTTCATTTTAGGACATGTCTTACTATTGTTACATATTATGGGTTTACACCTTTTAACCTTCTGATTTTTTATGGAAACATTCTCCCACCACTCAAAAATCTCATAAATCAATTCCCATATATCCCCCATTCTAAATGCCAACTGAAAAATATTATCCATGTCTCTGAATATATTTGAATGTACTTTTCCACCTTTTGAATTGATTTTATCATCAATTTGATAACTTGTTTCCATTAAAAATTCCTTCCGAAAGCTTAAACTAACTTTTGTCTTATCCCCACCACATTTTTCTACAAATTCATTATGAATAAATCTGACCCTTTGGTTGAAAGTCATAAACATTTTGTACTCATTATCTGCATTATGATCTCATGCCAATAACTTTGCTCTTGTTTTTGCTAAACCATCTTAAATGATGCATTTCACTGTTTCAAAAATAGAGTTATTAGGATATTCCTCAATCAATTGTCTTTTAGCCTCTGCTAAATTCTTCCCTCCAATTACATAATATTTGTATTCAAAATATTGTGTCTTGTCAAATGGATGTTTGTTGGGAACCTGATTTGGATCAACAAGAACCACATAATCCACCACATGCGCATATGGATTGAACCTGAACAATGTTTTCAGATTATGTACATGGAGGTGATGTGCCTTTTTAATTTTATATTGAGATTTTCCTTCATCTGGCCTATAGAATCGGTTGACAATAAGCTCAAATTTCTGGTCACCATTACTTAATTTATTCTTCCTCAACTGATATCGAATGACATTTAGTTTTGTTTTAATAATGCCATCCTCTGACTCAGCACCTGGTGTTATGATTTCTCTGTTACCTTTAGAGCTTTCAGTTTTTTCTTCATTATTTCTCATTCCTTTTGCAGGTTGACCAATATTTGCTTTATTCTCCTTACCAGTTAACATATCTTCTTTTTTATAAAAAGCTCTTCATCATCAACTAGAAGAGAGACATCCTTGGCTATTTTTATTTTTGGTGTTTTATTTATTTTCTCTTTTTCAACAACAATTCTAATCTCCTCCTCACTAATGCTAACATATTTTTTCAGCTTCATCTTCTACATATTCAAAAGCAACATATTTATCTTTACTATATTGACCCACCTTAGTGATTCTTTGTTGATCACCTCTTTGTATTATTGCAGTGTCACAAGCTATTGGTCTTTGCTTCCTTCTCCTTTCTTCTTCCATCTCTATGTGGAAAGTGTTGATCATAGTCATAAAATTTGGCTCCATATAATAAATACCCTCTAACATGATTGAAAGACTCAATAAAATCTTATGAAACAAAATACAATATGTCAATGATCAATAATTTATAAAAATTTGAATGATCCTTACAATAATGCATAACTCAAAAATATAAATAAGCATACTTACAATATTATTTGAAATGTTGCTTGCGATTTGTGGACACAACTATGTATATTCTTCATATGTGTCAGACGATATGTAACATTTTCATGTGTATTGGGCAATCTTGCAAGAACATAAACAATGTATGTATTCGGCACCAAACATATGTCTCGTACTCTACCCATCACCTCATATGATTCACCAAAATTAAACATACCAAAATACATATAGATATGTACACCATCATTGGTTTCATTGTCTTGAAGATACCATGAAAAATTTGTTTTTTTTATTTCTTGTGCATTCTTCCATTCTAGAAAAATCTTGAATGTACTTGATGGGCCACTTGCTTGACTTATATTATGTTTCTCACTTTTTGTGTGTTCAACAGTATTCATAGTGCGTCGAGCATTTTTCATGGTGTGTCCAACAATATCCATAATACGTCTTGTTGCAACTTTACATTTGGCAATTGCTGCCCTTGGTCTAGAAACATTCGCAAATATCTTCTTTGATGTCATATTCCTTATATGTGTGTGTGTGTGTGTGTGTGTGTGTGTGTTAATGAAAAAACACATATCTTAATTAAACGAACTTATGTTTTTAAATTTTACCAATATAAATTAAAATTTAAAAAATTGATTTTTTAACTATATAAATCAAAATTTTTAAAAAGATAATTATATATATTTTTAAAATTAATTGAAATTTAATTTATATAAATTAAAATTTAAAAAATAATACAAATTGTTATTTTTAGAATTTTGGCTTATGTGATCCATCGTATATATTTAGAACTCTTTCGGTAATAATCACACACAATAGAACGTCATCGACGCGTTTCAAACCAACTAGTGTGGTTCATCACCTAGTCCTGATGATGGACCACACTCGTTGGTTTGAAACACGTCGACGACGATGTTCTATTCCATGTGATTATTACCAAAAGAGTTCTAAATAAATACAAATTGTTTTTAAAACCATATAAATTTAAATTTAAAAAATAACTATATAATTTTTCCATATATATAAACAAACAATTAAAATAAAAAATATACAACAATTTTTTTTTTAATTATGTATAATTTAAAATTTAAATATATAAAACAAATTATTTTTTATATTTTAAAAAACATAATATAATTTTAAAACTATTAAAATATAAAAACAATTTATTTGATTTTTATATTTTTAAATTTGAATAATTTTTTTAAAAACTAATAATAAATAAATAATAAAAACATAATTGTATAATAAAAATTATTTTTTTTAATAAAAAATTAATTATATATATATATATATATATATATATTTGAATAAATTTTTAAAAACTAATAATAAATAAATAAAAACATAATTCTATAATAAAAATTATTTTTTTTATAAAAAATTACATATATATATATATAATTTTTTATAAAAAAAATAATTTTTATTATAGAATTATGTTTTTATTTATTTATTATTAGTTTTTAAAAATTTATTCAAATATATATATATATATGATGATGATGATGGTGGTGGTGGTGGTGGTGGTGGTGGTGGTGGTGGTTACCATCCGTTAAGACCAATGCGGTCTATCGGACCATAAGAGAGGAGAAAGAATCAAAGTTTGATTCTTCAAAATCTTGTTTCTATGGTCAAAGAGAAGGGAAATCAGTGCTCCAAAATCACTATAGGTGGGCTGGCTTAATAGGTCAAGAAGATTGGAAGTGTGGCTGATGGTAGGGAATTGAGAGCGAATATGAGTAAGAGTCGGGCAGTCTAAAATAAAGTGTTTTTCATCTTCCACCTGTTTAGAATCACAAATCTAACAAATTCTATCGTTCCAAGGGGTCTTGAGAATAGAACATTGCATAGTCTCACTCCAAAGCTCATGGGAATTATTTCTTATCTTAGAAATGTTCATTTTTTTCTTATTGTTGGACAACAGATAGAGATAATTCTGATTATCAAGGGTGGGGTTGATCACTTACTTATAATATCTTAGCTTCCTTTTACCCTCCACCAATTGATCCTCCCATAGCTTGTCCTTAAACTTGGAGGTAATAGTATTCTTGATATTATCTTTTCTTCCCATACTGAGCTCCTCCTTAATTCCCCAACGATTGAGCCAGGACTGGGCATCCTTATGTCACCCGCGTTTGAGGCGAAGTTGAGGGTTTTGACTCTAGTTAGAAGCAATTTTAGGAAGCCTTTTTGATTCCATGTTGTCAAGCTTCTTCTTATACATCAGATATCTAAACATAGTCGTAATTTCAATGGGGGACAATCCAGATTCGATCAAGAGGACAGGATAGGGATTATTTTCCTTGATCTTAAGGTTGTAGGTTATGAATTGCTTTTGAATCATCTCAATCTTCCTCCATGACTCTCTGGATATACTGCAACCCCAAAATTCACATCTGTATAAGACAACAGGGGTGAAAAGGGTCTCAAAGAGGAACCTCTTTTTACTCTAGATGTGAATATCGATCGACTTACAATTATTTGCAAGCTCATAATAAGATTTCCATCCCTCAATAATCCTTTTTTCGATGCTATAATTCCAATTGAGATGATGAGGGAAGTCAATGCCCAAATACTTATAAGAAGAAACCTGCTCTAAGAACTGGTTATTATACATGAAACTACCCTGGGTTATCTTTTTGGATTTAATGATCATGACTTTAGTCTTGTCGGTATTAACTTTCATACCCATCTCAGAGCAGTAGTCATGAAGAATCTGGAGTTGTTTGTCAACATCACCATGCCTTTTTTCAATAAGAACGATATCATTGGCATAGATGAGAAGAGCAATGAGAACACTAGCAAACTCGGTGCCCTTGCACCCCGTAGATTCTAGAAACTCCTCTAACTTATCGATGTTATGCAAAAAAGGGTAGGGATAGGATACACCCTTGCTTAAATCCAATACTGCAATTAATGTCTTTAGAACCCCTCGTTGGTCTTAAGCTTGGCAGTGACGGTCTCGTAGAGACGGATCACAACAATCATCAACTCAGGAGGGACCATGATCTCTTTAAGTCTCTCCCATATTTTATCTCGAGGAATAATGTCGGAAGATTTTCTAAAGAACACAAAGCAACAAAAGAGATTGGCTTTACTATTTTGAAATTCCTCTGTAATGATTCTAAGAGTGACGAGATGGTCAATAGTCAAGTGATGTCTCCTAAAACCAGCTTTTCTTTGAGCTCTTTATCCCTGGCTTTCAAGCCAAAGACTAAGCTTCTTCTCCAAAATGAGCCCATAAAGCTTGGACAGGATATGGCTAACCATAATGATAATGTAGTTAGATGGAATACTCTTGTCTCCATTTTTAAATATAGGTACAATAAGGCTTTGTGTCCAAAGCCGAGGGAAGCCATGCATTACATCCAAATTGAGAAGCTTGTGGAGATAAGGAATGAGGATAGATCTTCCCATTTTAAGGATCTCAGCTTGGTATCCTTCAGTAGCTTTAGATTTCCCATTAGTGAGCTTATTAATACCAAACTCAATGTCGTCAAGAGCTAATGCATCCTCATTAATTGGAGTGATTAAGGTGGTGCCCATAGCGTTCGGAGAGTCATACAACTTCTTAAGGTAGTTTTCATGGTTTTCTAAGGGGATAGAATGGTTATCTTTGGTTTTACAGACAAGAACATTCCGCCAAATTTTTTTGGGCGTGACTTTAGAACGGCGGAGAAGATAATCTTGTCATTTATTAATATATGATATTTTCTTCCTCTTGATGATATTTTTGTATATATTGATACTATGCAGCTTAATGATTTCATTAGGAGTGTCCCTAATCGCTTTCCTAGAAATTTGGCAATCTTTGTCATACCATGGATTGGAAGTTCTATTAGACTTCTTAAATGAAATATCATTAGAAAACTTGCTAATGGTGTTGGAAATGACAGTGGTGAAATGGTAATAAATTTGATCAATATTATTATTAGAATTCACGGGGCCTAAATCCCTCTCTAAATCCCGTAAAAAGAGGTTGGCTTTACTTCTATCGAAGCAGATGTGTCTTTTTCTTTCATTGGTCTCCTGCATGTGGGTGGTATGCATAGAAATATTGAGGGATAGAGGCAGAGGTCTGTGGTCAGATTCAGGCTTGAATCCATTAAGAAGCTCAAATTTTATAATACGGTTGAGGACGAAGATGTCAGGAATTGCATAATCCACGACACTGCTACCCAGCGCATGAAACATGTCATCTAACCAAAGAGGGGCCACTTGTTAATACTATTACAAATAATTAGGTCATGGGAACTCCAAAGCTTGAGGATATCGGTGCCGAATAAGTTCTTGATAATGTCCTCAGATTTTCTCTTCAATTTATTAGCTAAGTTACTATCTTCATCAAGCCATAAGGGGTTGGGGTTAGAGTTGTTTCTTAGTATAATTGCTTGGTTAGTAGCAGTTCTAGCATTACAGTCTCACAGTAAAAGGATATTACCATAATTTCTTAGGTTGAAGATGTCTTTTTCTAAAGAACTGAGAGAACAATTCTTATCCAAGTTCTTCTTCTTATAGGATGTAGATTTGATAGGAGCGAAATAGCAGATTGCAAGAAAGATCCTATTGGTGGTGAAATTATATATATATATATATAGTTTAAAAAATAAAAATAAAATAAAAACATAACATATGATTTATAATAATAATAATAATAAAAAAAAAAAAAAAAAAATTATTATTTGCATTTTTGAGAAAAATAAATAAATATAACAGTTTTTTTATGGGAATGATTGTTTGTTTGTTTTTTTTTTGTTTCGTGGAGGAACCAAGCAGCCCTAAGAAATATAATTTTTTTTTCCTATAAAGCCTACAAATTTGAGTATTTTTCATCTTCTTCACTATAAAAATATGTAAAAAATAGTTTTTTAGGCATTTTTTTCCGTAAAATATGATATTGAAAAAAAAATAAAAAAAAGAGGAAAAGAGTAAAAAAAATAGTTTTGGAGCATAAAAACCATAAAAAGAACATTTTCCCCCCAAATTCATCTTTAAATTGTCAAAATAGAAGGAGAACTAACCTTTCAAATGCAAAAAAATCTCGTTCAATATGTTTTCGATGTCAATGTAGCGCCTCTGCAAAATTCCTCCAAAATTTTTAACAAAACCCAAAAGACTTGATGTGATGTGAGGAATAGAACAATGATTGTTATTATATAGTGAATATTATGGGATTGCTTTAGTGTTTCACGAATGTGAGATTAAAATTAAAATTAAGAAAATTAATATGTAGTTAATATTATAGGTTTATATTAATTTTTATTCAATGTCGGCTAAAAAATAAAATATAAATTATAAAAATTGATTTAGTTACATAGTCAATGCTAAATCATTTAAATACAAAATTATTTTGGTTTAGAAGGAATGCATGAAAGGAATGTTTTTGTGGATATTTTGAATAGAAAGTAGGGTGAAATATTTCAAGACCAACAATTTAATAAAATGTTTCAAATATATTTTAGACGAACATTTTGGAGGGAAATATTTCCAACGAAAATTTTGGAGGGAAATTTTTTAACAAAAATATTTGGGGGGGAACTTTGGAAAGAAAAATTTTAGTGAAATTTTTTGGAGGAAAATTTTAGAGGGAAAATTTCATTCTTTAAGCTATCTATTGTCATTGGGAGAGAGTGCATTTATATCATTCAACATCTTCTTGTTGAAAGTCATAGATTCTTCTGATAGTGAAGTTTTCTTTCTTCAACATCAACATCTCCGTCACGCAACAACTCTATTCATATTGATGAATACAACAAGAGTTCGTTCATTATGAATAGAGAGTCAAATTTTTGACTTGGTCATAATCCTAAGGATGATGAGAACAACATTGATGAAGGGAAACAAAAATAAATCTATATAAACCGAGAGTCAATTATTCCACTTAGTCCTAATCCTAAGGATTATGAGAGCACTAGTGATGAAGGGCATGATGAAGAATTTCGAGAGTCAAAATTTCCACTTCATCCTAATCCTAAGGATTATGAGAGCACCATTGATGAAGGGGGCGAAGAAGAATTTTCAGAGTTAAAATTTCCACTTCGTATTAATCCTAAGGATTATGAGAGCACCACTAATGAAGGGGGGATGAATAATTTCCAATAAATAGAGATTCAAATTGTTCACTTAGTCCTAGTCATAAAGATTATGAGAGCACCAGTGGAGGATGACGAATTTCTAGTGAATAGAGATTCAAAGCTTCCACTTAAGCCTAATCCTAAGGATTATGAGAGCATCATTGAGGAAGGGGAGGATGAAGACTTTCCATTAAATAGAGACTCAATGTTTCCACGTAGTATTAATCCTAAAGATTATGAGAGAACCATTCATGAAGTTGAGGATGAAGAATTTTCTGTAAATGATAATTTGACTATAAATAGAGAGTCATATTTTTCAATCACTCATAATCCTGAGGATTATGAGAGCACCCGTTATGAAGGGTGTTGAGAATTTGGAGGGATGGAGACTAATACAAATTATGTTCTTGATAATTACCTGTGAGTTTATTTGAGTTACTTATGTATTCTCTTTGTTATCTTATTTAGTCTTTCATCAAGTCAATTATCAAAATAAACAAGACACAAACTTAGGCTCCTAGAGCTAGGGAAAAACCTCTCCCTCTTAGAGAGGAAAACCCACAAAGAATTCTTCTTATAGATCTTCGAGTGACAAGTACCATGACCAAGAATGAGACCCTTGACTTGTGAATGCCTCCAAGACCTTGACACTTCTTCTAAGTCTTCCTCCAACATTGATCCATTTATTCTTCATCAATGTATACTGACCTCCAATAGCTTTCAGTCTTCAAGTTTATCTTGAGATCCTCTCTTTTGTTCTTTGCATACACATCAACTTTCCAGAATGTAGACATTCTTTCTTACCTCTATGATTTTCACTTGATCACTTCTTAAATCCACATTTTATTCCTGTTGAATTTTGTACTTCATGACTATTGGAGTTTACATTTTTCACTGTTGACACTTCATATTAAATCTGCACCCCTTTCATACTATCATCTCCTACAAACCTGCATTGCCCACTGTAATCAGTATAGAAATCCACATTCTCTTCTTTGACCTTAAAATTGTTCCACTTCGGGGAAATCCACATTCTCTTCTTTGACCTTAACGCTATTTTTTTTTCTTTCTAACAGGGTCAGTTATATTATATTTCTAAAAAATAGGAGAGAAAAACTTCTCCATTACAAAATTCCCAAAGTTTGGTGCAGAGAGAGGTCTGCTTGGGGGTTGTTTCTTGAGATGTGTTACTTGATTTCCATTTTTCTCTCCTCCTTTTAGAGTTGGAGGCGGTTACATTGGAACTGTATTGTTTGAAAAACTAAAGTAACAACAAAATACACTTGACTTTCATAATAAAATATGTTTTCTACTGTAAATTAAAACTATATTCATGAGTGACCAGAGCTTTGATGAGATATTTGTTGACAGTATTCTCGCTTCCACGTTGCCTGCTTCCCTAGTCCATTGATGTGGAGCCTTGCTTTGACTTTTTACTCATTGCTTCTTTGATAAAGTTCAGTGATTCCTGTAGTTGAATGCAACTGTTCTTTAATGTCCTTATTTATTCATTGCATGTCTTCCATTGCGATCTCATATAGGCCATTTCTTCTTTGGATTTTTCTTTATCTTGCAGAATCTTTTTCTTGAGGTTTTCAATCACAATTCGGTGAGACTTGCAGAAAGCACAGGGATGTGCTTTGTTCTCCATTGGGTCCATATTTGGATTTTTTCTATTGATGCTATTTGTAATGTATGCTCCTTGTTTCGTTGTTGAAGCCCACTGTTGCGCTGCTCCTAGTCTTCGTGTTGTTCTCTTTGAAGATGAAAACGTTCTATTGCTGAATGAGGATGTATGATGATTCAGATTGAAGTGCGTGGATGTTGCCGGAGAATATGTGAGCATCTAGCTCACTAAGGAGAAAAGCAAGGATGCCTTTAAGCGAGCAGGTAGAGGATTGGTGAAGGGGGCTGGGAGAAAAGCGGGAAAGAAGGGGAGATAAGGAGGACATTGTGCGCATAGAAGGGCTGGAAAAAGCGTAGGAAAAGCCAAGGGAAAAGAGGGAAAATGTAGCAACTAAGGAAAAAGTCTCATACAGAGATAAAAACTTAAGGGAGAGATGAGAGGTTGGTTGGGAAGAACGAATTTTATTGATGTGCATGAGAGACTAAGGGTGCAGAGAGATCACGTGAGGCATGATTCGAAGAGATTTTGAAGTACTGTTTGTAGTGATTTTAAGGATATTGCAGAGATTGTATATATTCCAGTTTTGACAAAATGCTTGGATGTAGATTCAAGAGATATTTTGATGATATCTTTGAAGTTATGATTTGATATGATTTGATTGTTGGTCATCATGGATGAGGGAGGGTAGATAAAGGGATAGGAATTTGAGTTTTGATTTCTCCAATTTGAACTTGTCCAACATTCTGATGGACTCCTTTGTTTGCTTTCTCATCTGTTGATTTGTTGTTCTTCCTTAGACTGTGTAAATACTCTATATTGCCAATATTCCTTGATATTTTTGTACTCTACTCAGAATTTGATTTAGTCCTGCATTTTTTGGGAGAGAATTTGTTGCCATTGCCTTGATAATGATAGCTAAATCCCCAAAGATAATGGCTTCATTGATTTTTTTTTCTTTTAGAATTTTGAATCCTAGCAATAGCCCATAGGCCTCTACTTTGTTATTCGTCATCTGGCCTATACCCCAATTGTAAGGTATCTGCGTGGACTGATTTTGTAGCAATATTATTCCTCTAGTTCCTGCTTTGCCTGGATTCTTTTTTGATGCACCGTCAAAAAAGAGGCATGCTTTGTTTAGAGTGTTTACCCAGGCTTGAAATTCTTTTTCAGTTTTCCTTATTTTCCAGTTTTGATGCCTCATTGTGTTTTTCATTTGAGGAGTCTGATTGATATTGCTTGCTGCAAAACTGATCCAGTTCCTTTCCTCTTCTTGGAGTTTGTTGAGATTGATTCCTTTGACCCCTTTTGCTGTGAGAAATTCCACCATTAGTCCCCATGTTTTTGTTGTGACTTTTCTTACTGTTGGGGTTTTATCCTTGAAAATTACTCTATTTCTTGCTACCCATAGTTGCCAGCAGAGGAATGAAGGTAGGATGTTCCATAGTCTCTTCATTGTTTGTTTGTTTTTGAAGGAGTGTGGGTAACTTCTTTTCCATTTGCTGATAAATTGATTTATGGGGATGTTGTAGTTTATATTTGCTGCTATGGGTATCACCATTACCTCCCAAAATTTTCTTGAGAAGGAGCACTCCAAGAATAAGTGTTGAATTTTTTTCTCCTCCTTTTTGCATAGTGGACATTGAGATGACCCACTTATTCTTCTTCTTTTTAGATTCTCTGTAGTTAGAGATTTGTTGTGTAGTAAAGACCACAAAAAATTTGTGATTTTGGGAAGGGATTCAACCTTCCATGCTAATCTCCAATGTTGCCAGTCTTGTTGGTTTTGCTTCTCATGAAGTTTTTGGTATCCTGTTCTAACCATATAATCTCCTCCTGTTGGCTCCCATATGTAAATATCCTTCTTATTTTTTTCTATCAGGGCTGCCCCTACTAAGAGAGCTATTGATTGTTCCCATTGATCTGTAAGGTCGCATGGAAGATTGGGTTTGGCCCATTGCTTCCAGTCTCCGTCTATCTCCCAGGTGGAAATGTCATTCAACTTGTGAAGGCCTTCTTTTATCATCCATTCTTTTAAATCCTTTGTACTTGGATTATTCCCCAAGGGTGGGTGTCCCATTATGCTGTCTTTCCAGATGTTCATTTGTTCCCCATTTCCCGGTCTCATTGTGATATGATATTTGATGGGTTGAGTTGCATTGGTGATTTCTTTCCATATCTGAGTGCAAGGCCTTGTCGGAGGATTCTTTTCCAGAATCATGGTTCTTGGTCCGTTGAGATATTTAGCTTCAAGGGAAAATTTCCACCACAGTTTTTCCCCTGTAAGGAATCTCCAAGTTATTTTACTTCTCAATGCTATGTTCATCAATCCTGGTAGTTTTATGGAGAGCCCCCCTGCTTGTATGAGGCTATTACCTGCTTCCAATTTATCAGGCTAATTTTTTATTTTTTTTCCCTTTTCCCTCCCTGCCATAAAAAACTTCCGACAATTAGTTCAATTTGTTTGTGGATGCTTGCAGGGGCCGATATAAGTGCAAATTCGTATAGAGCCAAAGCTTCTAATATGGAATTTATTTGCGTAATTTTTCCTGCTTGGTTTAGCCAGTGCATTCCCCAAGCCTGGATTTTTACTTTCATTTTTTCTGCAATTTCGCTCCATATCTCCTTCTTCATGTTTTTCTTGCTTATTGGCAGCCCCAGGTATTGAAAATGGTCACAGATGTTTTGGAAAGGAATATTCAAAATTTGTGACATTCTCTACAGGGTCCTTATGGGAGTGTTCCAGCTATACAAACAAATTTTTTCATTGTTGACCATGCCTCCAGAGACCTCCATGAAGCTATCCAAGATGGCTTTGAATCTTCTTGCCACTATACAAGATGCTCCTCCAATTAGAAGAGTATCATCTGCAAACATCGAGTGATTTATTCTTTTGGTGCCTCTGCTTATTGAAAGACCTGTTAGAGTGAAGTTTCTTCTGCATTGTTCCAAATTTCTACTGAGGGAGTCTACCATTATGATATAGAGGAAGGGGGATAGTGGGCATCCCTGTCTTAATCCCCTTGAACTTTGAAAGAATTTTCACGACCTGCCATTGATGAGTGGAGCTATCCAAGGTCCCATTGCGCATGCTTGTATTAATTCGACAAATTCTTCTGAGAAGCCAAATGCTTTTAGAACATCTACAAGAAAGGAGAGGTTAACTCTATCAAAGGCATTCACCATATCCATTTTAGAATGAAGCCTTTTTCATTGTTGGTGAGACTGGTATAAATGGCTTCTTGAACTAAGATGATATTGTTCACTATCTGCCTATTGGGAACAAATCCTCCTTGGGTTTCAGTGATTAGGTAGGGGAGGAGGGGTTTCAGCCTGCTAGCTATAATTTTGAAAATAATTTTATAGGAATTGTTGCAAAGGGATATGGGCCTGAAGCAGTTGAGAGTAGAAGGTCGGGGATCTTTGGGTATTAAGGCCAAGAAGGTTGAATTGGTGTATCCTCCAATATTTTTTTTTTCTCATTACATATCTTATCATTAGATCCTTTTTAATGATGTGCTAAAAGGTTCTGTAGAAAGCTATGGGAAAACCATCTGGTCCCGGAGCCTTGTCCGGTTGCAGGGTCCAGACAGCTTCCTTTACTTCTTCTTCCGTCACTTCCTTAGTAAGAGAGATGTTGCTGCTATTGTCAATAATTCTTGGGATATGTCTCAGAAACTCTTCAAGATTTTCCTAGCTATCTGGAGCTGTGAGAAGATTTCTGAAATGGTTAAAGGCCTCATTTTTTATTTCCTCTTGTCCTTTTAACTCTTTTCCTTCTCCTCCTATAATTTTTTCAATGTTGTTCTTTATTATTCTGGTTTTTTCCGAGTTATGGAAGAAGGAGGTGTTCTTGTCTCCATCTTGCATCCATAACTGTCTAGACTTGAGCCTCCAAGTCTCTTCCTCTTTTATGTTGTTTCCATATATTTTCCATTGAACTAATTTTTCTCGTGCTTTCTTTTCTATGGTGCTGTCACTGCTCTCCAATTCCTCTTGAATATGCTTTAGCTCATCCTCTTTCTCTTTTTGTGGTTCTTTATCTTTGTTTTTTGCCAAATATTTCAGGCTTAATTTTGTTGCTTTTATTTTTGTTTCCCATATATAAGTGGGGGATCCACTAATGTTTTTTCTCCATACCTTTTCCACCTCTTTTTGTGCTTCTTGACTGTTGCCTCAAAACTGGTTATATTTGAAGGGCAACGGTTCATAATTTTCAGCCATGCCTAGCTCCATCAAAACCGGATTGTGGTCAGAAACTGCTGAGGGAATAATTCTGGAGGCCGCTCTGCTGTAATTGACTATCATCTTATCTCGGATAAGGATCTGGTCTAGCCTTTCCTTGATGTTTTCCCTACCTATTATTCTATTGTCCCAGGTGTATTTCCCATTTTTAGGGGGGATATCAAGAAGGTTACTTTGTTCCATTATCTCTCCTAGAGTTTCTCTACTTGGATCCGACAAGAAGTTCCCTCCTCTTTTTTCTTCAGCTTTGAGTATTAGATTTAGATCTCCCCCAATAATAAGGTTGTCTTCACGGTCATCCCTAATGCTATCTTTTAAGGTTTGCCGGCATCTTTCTTTGTCCTTATAGTGGTTGGGGGAATATATGTTGTAGATGTTGGATTTCCTGCCAGTTTCAACATTCTCCAATTTAGTGTTTATCCAATGGTATTTTTTTATGTGTTGGTGCAGCTTCCATTTCCCTTTTTTCCATATAGTGCTTATCCCTCCTGAAGCTCCAGTAGATGATATTGCTTGTCCTTCATAAATCCTAGAGTTTTCTATGATCGTATCAAGTTCTTGAATGCTTATGTGTCTCTTGAATTAAGAGGATGTCAGGTTTTTCACTTTTAATCAAGTATTTTAAAAAGTTAATTTTGGAGGGGTGACCCAACCCTCTACAATTCCAAGAGACAGCTATCATTATTTACTATTATGGGTGGCTATAGGACCCCTCCCTTTGTTTTCTTTTTGTACTTTTTCTTTATTCTTTGGTCCCTTTTCTAGAAAATTCTCCAATCCCTGTTGTGTTCCCAATGATATATCTTTGGCTGCTTCTTCATCTCTTATTTCTTTGTTTGATCTCCTTCCAATTTATTTTGTATTCTCGATGTTTTGAGGGGTTTCTTTTGTTTGGTTTCTTGTGAGGATTCGGTCCAAGTTTTGAGGGAGAGGCTTGTCCGCTTGATGAGGGGAGCCAGGAGGGGTAGGGGTGGGAGATGTGAGGAGAGTGTGAATAGGGGAGGAGGTGGAGATCAGATCAGATGGAATGAGGGCAGATGAGAGGATGTCAAAATGGTTTGTCCCTAAGAGGTAGGCTGATTGAGAGGGGAGGGTAGATCCCGGCAGAGGAGAGGATGAGAGCCTGAGGCGAGTTTTGAAGTTTTCTTCTTCTTTTTTACTTGTTCCCATTTTGGATCTGAGGTTTCTTCAGTGTTTTTTTCAGGTTCCTTTCTTTTGATACACCTATTAGCGAAATGACCGTATTTGTGATATACCTTACATTTAAAGGGGATTTTCTCGTAGTCCAGCTGTTGAATGTGGATCCAGTTGTCCACCTTGATTTTGACTGCTTCCGTGAGGCCCTTTCCTAGATCCACCTCAACACAGATTCTTGCATGCCTACATGTTGTCTTTGGGTTCACTTCTGTCGATGTATTTTCCCACTCCATTTCCTATTGCACGAACTGAGTCATCGCTCCAACAGTGGAGAGGGAGGTGCGGAAATCTGACCCATATTGGTACAACGTTGGGAACATCCAGTTGTGGATCAAAGTTCAGAGTCGATTGGTTAAGGTACAAGCCCCTTGTGTCCATGAAGTAAGGCCCGCTTCGAAATATGAGATCTTGATCACTTTTAGTCTCAAAATGAAAGGTGTAATATCCCTGGCCACAAAATCTTATGGCGACTTTTCCTTGTCTAAACTGGATCCAGTTCCTCTCTACCCATTTCTACACTATTTTGGGTGAGGGCCATAGTCCTGTAAATTGACCCAATAGTCCTTTTTCTGCCAGAGAGATCGCAGTTTTCCTTGGCACAGATGGAGGTAGAGATATTTTTGGAATGGATTCTAGTTTTTTTACAAACTTTGTGGTTGTTGTTCTGGTTCGTTGGGGTCCCAGAGAACTGATTAAAGAGGCAAAAGCAGTTGATTCCTCATCTGGTCATTTATTGTTCGAAGTTGTAGTTGTTGCTGATGGAGAAGGCGGCCTCAGATCCAGATCTGCGGTAGCCATGCGAGGCTAGCTGAAGGTCGTGAGCAGGCTGCGTTTGGCTCAGCGTCGGCTAGGGCACGGTGCAACACAACATCCCTCCACTTAAAATTCCAAGATTTGACCTTAACGATATTACACTTTAGAGAAATCTACATTCTCTTCTTTGACCCTAACGTTGTTCCACTTCAGGAAAATCCACACTTTATTTACTAAATTTCTGCACCCTAGATCCGCACTCCAGTCACAGGTGAATACACAATTGATTAGACCCTTTTACACTGGTAATCATCTCATAAGATATCCGCACTAAAACCCTGTATGTGTCCTTCAAAATCCACACTTTCTGTTCTGTTGTAACTCAGAGAGAATCCACATAATTTCTATTCAAATGAGTCGCAGCTCTAGGTTTATTTATAATAGACTTACCTCTGTTTCAGGCTGACCATACATTCCCAATTTAGGCCGAATTTAATCATAGATACTGGGCCGAATTTTCCAGTTGTTGGAGGCTGACCATAGCGGAAGAATTAAGCTGATCTTTCAGTGTATATAGTGGATAGTCTTGAGGGCCATTATGGGCAATTATTTCGCAAGGTATTGGAGGAAATTCTTCATAATAGACACTTCATTATCATGAATCTTAATTAAACTTATAAATATAAGGAAAACCATAATAGACATCAAGAAGAAGTCTATTGACCTATAATAAAATCCTGCTCATGAAATCCATGAAGCAAGTAAAAAAAAAAATAGATTTTATTATCTTTGTCTTCTATAAATCTGTAATTGCATAGTCAGTATGAAGACCGACCTAGTTACACTTTTCAACACTCCCTCTTCACTAGGGAGGTATTCATACAGGTACATGGTCACTTTCAAACTAAATAATATCATGAGAATAATCGGATTTGTAATTGCATCTGCATAGCATCATATTAACCAGCATTGTCCTAGTGCAAGGCCTTGACTAATATCCCCATATCTTAATGAGACAATGGGCTACAATGTTGGTGAGACACATGACTAATAGACACCATAGTCATTGTATCTCCAAGGTACATAGCTCACCTAGGTGTTCCCAGAGTATGGACTTCTTGGACTATTCTTCTCTTAGGTAGCCATCCCTTAAAGAATATCGGTCCATGACTACTCTTACCTTGAATTCCCTATCTCATTCTCAAAGAGTATTGAATGCCAGATGATTACCCAATCCTCCATTGTGTTTTCTAGGTGAAGATCTGAATGATGTGTCTATCCATTCTCTTCACATGGCCTTCACTAAGACTTACGGATGTTAGTCCTGGTCTAGTACATAACACATGTAATAGATAATCACATGTGTCACTCCCTCTCAACACAGGAAGGATGTACTTCAAGTTTCTTCCAAGTAAGAAACTTACCACCAGGCTCCCTCTCAACCAAGGTCCTGCAGCCGCAATCCAACTACTCATGAAGAATTCCTCCCCTCGATGTCATGGATTTCGATATTGAGGAATCTTCAACTTTTGGCTTCATAGGGAACATATCATCCATCACTTTCAGTCACGAGTCATGTCCACTATCAGAAAGTGATTCATAAGTCCTTATCATCTGGTCCATCTTTATGCTATTCTAATAAAGAATCATCTCCAAGGATCATACATCCTTTCTCATGATTAGAAACCCTGCACAAATTCATCCAGATAAACATATACATGTGAAATTTTAAAACAAAAGTTACCTCAGTGATGATATTTCACCATGAAATCTTCCTGTAGGGATCGAAATCCTATATTTAGATTGACAAATATCCTAATGATATGCTTTTTCAAGGGTCTTCTTATTTACTAGAATTCTATCAGAGTTTACATATCCTTCGAGGAGATCTCCTAGTCACATATTATTGGCTTCCGAATGATAACTGCCTCTTGAAATGGTTGCATTTCATGATCTCTTCCTTTTTGCGCATTCTCCATTCCCATGGACTTACAAATTTTCTAATTTCTTGTTCATATACAACCACCTCATATTCCATGAGGACATATTATGTTGATTTCATTTGTCAATGCACCGATAGATACTCCTCCATAGATCATACTTCTAAATACAGAAGTCCATTACTTGCAACCATATGACATTAATTCACATCATCCAGTGTCAGCATATAAATATATACATAACTCATACCTTTTTCATTTAAGTCATCCTTAAGTAGTTTTACTAGAATGAATATCTTCATTCCCTTGGTCTACTCCATCAATACGTCATCACATCCCATAATTTTGTTTTTCATGATGACCCTTCATCTTGATGACTGCCTTCCCTCAGTATAGTTATCAAAGAGGTTTTCCAGGAGTTTTTTTACCAAGAAATCCTGCCATTATTTGATTAGGATTCTACACTACTTCATATCATACAACCAACAGAAATCACTTAAAGGATAAGATGATCTTAATCATAGTGGATATCCCTCACTTCTTCTTTGTTAGATTTATTTGCATCAAGTTCTTCTCTCATGGGATTCTTCCCTATTTCTCTTTTCCTTTTCAAATTTAGGACAATTTTTTTTATAATGCCCAAGTTCATCACATCCAAAGCATCGTGCTTTTTCCATACTATTCTGAGAACCAAACTTACTGAATCTTCATTTCTTCCTTGATGTGGCTGCAAAGGCTTGATTCCCTTCACTTGATCCTGTAACACCTTTGGCTTTCAATCTTCTTTCCTCTATTTTACATGGAGAACTTAAATCATGAAATGGTGTGGCTTATTTCTTCCCATATAAACCTAAAGTGAATTTTTTGCCATTTTTCTGGCAGAGCATTCAACACCACTATAGTCATTTCAAAGTCAGAAATTACTTCTCCTAGTTCCTGCAGTTAATCAGAGAGATTGCTTCTCCTATAGTACTCACAGAGAATACCTCCACCAATTTCTCATATATTCCTTTTGATGATTCTAGATTTGATGTATCAGAGATGAGAGAGTGTTTTATGGATTCTGTAAGAATCCTTTTGGCTCTTATATCTCCCTTCATGTATTTTTCATGACTTCATCGTCCTTGTCTTCCATGCAGGAAAGTTTGAAACCCTAACCAGATTGTTGCTTTCTTTGTAAAGAAGAAATTTTAGTAGATTTAGATAAAGTCATAGATACTTACTTGAGAGAGTGACTTTATCCTTCAGTAGCTTTTGATGATGTTTGAAGATGAACTCAAGAGTTTCTTCTAAGATAGAAATTTTCAATGTAGATGTTCTTGAATCCTTAATGATAAAGGATATCTTCAGAAATTGAAGTCCTTCTAACAATGTCTTGAATGTGAATCTTTAATGTAAAAAGACTACTTTCTTGATTGAGTTCATCCTTTAAATGATATAGGAGATCTTTCTTGAAGTAGCTAGAGAGTCTTCCTTGCAAAATTATTTGACTTTTCAACCCAAACTTTGATCTTCGCTTCCTGGAGTGTCTCCTTTGTCAAGGAGCCCTTGAGTTTAGCACCTTAGCTCTAATACCATGTTGAGAATTTGGAGGGTTGGAGATTAATAAAAATTATCTTCTTAATAATTACTTGTGAGCTTACTTGAGTTACTTATGTCTTCTCTTTGTTATCTGATTTAGTATTTCATCATGTCAATCATCAAAATAAACATGACACAAACTTAAGGTCCTAGAGCTAGGGAAAACCTCTCCCTCTTGGAGAGGAAAACCCGCAAAGAATTCTTCTTATAGATCTTTGAATGACAAGTACCATGACTAAGACTTAGACCCTAGACCTGTGAATGCCTCCAATACCTTGACACTTCTTCTAAGTCTTCCTCCAACATTGATCCTTTTATTCTTCACCAATGTATACTGACCTCCAATAGCTTTCATTCTTCAAGTTTATCTTGAGATCCTCCCTTTTGTTCTTTTCATACACATCAACTTTCCAGAATGTAGACCTTCTTTCTTACCTCTATGATCTGCACTTGGTCACTTCTTAAATACACATTTTATTCCTGTTGAATTTTTTATTTCATGACTATTGGAGTTTACATTTTTCACTATTGACACTTCAGATTAAATCCGCATCCCTTTCATACTGTCATCTCCTACAAACCTGCACTATTGACCATTGTGATCAGTATATAAATCTTCATTCTCTTATTTGATCTTAACTTTGTTCCACTTCAGGTAAATCCGCATTATCTTCTTTGATCTTAACGCTATTACAGTTCAGAGAAATCAACATTCTCTTCTTTGATCCTAACGTTTTTCCACTTCAGGAAAATCCACACTTTATTTATTGCATTTCTGCACCTTAGATCCACACTTCAGTCATAGGTGAATACACAATTGATTAGACCCTTTTAAACTGGTAATCAACTCATAAGATATCTGCACTAAAACCCTGTACGTGTCCTTCAAAATCCGCACTTCCTATTTTGTTGTAACACAAAGAGAATCCACATAATTTCTATTCAAATCAGCCGCAACTCTAGGTCTATTTATAATAGACTTACCTATGTTTCAGGCCGACCATACATTCCCAATTTAGGCCGAATTTAATCACAGATATTGGGCTAACTTTTCCAGCTGTTGGAGGCCCACCTTAGGGGTAGAATTAAGCTGATATTTCAATGTATATAGTGGACAGTCTTGAGGGCCATTATGGGCCATTCTTTCGCAAGGTCTTCGAGGAAATTCTTCATACTAGACACTTCATTATCATGACTCTTATTTACACTTATAAATATAAGAAAAACCATAATAGACATCAAGAAGAAGTCTATTGGCCTATAATAAAATCTTTCTTACGAAACCCATGAAGCAAGTACAACAAAAATTACATTTTATTATCTTTGTCTTCTATAATCCATATTTGCATAGTCAATATGAAAACTGGCCTAGTTACACTTTTCAACAAAGGGGAGGATGAAGAGTTTCTTACAAATGATAATTTTAGAGACACATATCTGAATAATGCATTTTATCTAAGTAAGTGTTTCAAAGGCACTCATGGTGATGAAGAATTGAATCCTCCAAGGGAAGATTTCGAAAGCATGGATGAAGATCATGGTGAAGAATTTCATCTGAGTAAGGATTTCAAAAGAGCAGATGTTGGTAGTGAAGAATTTTCTTCAACTGAGGATGGTAATGAATATTTTCCAAGAAATGATGATGATGAACTCCTTAAATATGTTCAAAATGATCATAGTGAGGATAATATTCCTCCTAATGGTGATGAAAATGCTTCTACAAAGGATAATGGAATGATGAAGTTGTTGCAAGAAAATATTGTAACTAGGAGTAGGAGTAGACATTTTCATATCAATCCAAAATATTCTAGTTATACAAGGCTTAGAACAACATATCTCACAAGCAGAAGTTCTATTGGTGATTTGATTTCAAGTGAATATTGTCGAAAGTATTTCTTGAAACATATGGATTTCAAGTATGCTTTGGAGAAAAGGAAAATGTATTTGTTAATGAATACAATCATGAAAAAATAATATTTAGTGGGTTGCATGCAATATACGCTAGTAGGTTATGATTATCATATTGGGAATGTAATATTTCTCTGCAGAAAGGATTTCAAAATGTTTCATTCGATTGGTAATTTTCGTTTGTCAAGAATCCAAGAAAGACTGGAAAAGGATCCCAAATATTATTCAGAAGTATGTTACAGATAAGAGGTTGGTGCGTTAGAAAATATTGTTATTCCATGGATGAAAGGTTTCTTTTCAAAGCATGGAGAGTGTATGCCAAATAAAGACACAATACATATTCCAGATAATTTCTCGAGACGGGAAATATACAACTTATACAAAGCATATGAAAAAGGCGCTAAAGGAGTTGGTAATTTTATTACATATTCATATTTTACAAGGGTATTGAAGAACGAATTCAACAATTTTCTCATTCCTAAGAAGACAAGGATGGGGTTTTCTCTTCAAGAAAAAAGGGATAAATGTCAAGGGGAAAAAAGAGGTATGCTTTCATAAAATTATTTTTAAAAATTGGATAGTTAGTTTTCAACTATGAAAATATATTTATTAATATGTTTCTTTTATTTTATGTGCAGATTCTGTTGTCGAAGCACTTCAAGAACATCACAATCAACAAACAAGTGAAATAAAAAAATTTTATAAACATCGAAAGAAGTGTTATGATAATCCAAATAAATATTTTGGTTTGATAATTGAAGGTATGAACTAAAAGAAAACATTTCTGCCACATTTTGTGTGCACACCAAAAAAATTATAGGAGGAAAATTTTATTCAGTTTCACTTGGTTGGTTGTATGGTATTGAATGGGAAGATGTTGCGAAGGTTTTAATTCATAGCTCCAAATATTCATAATGATGCAAACATGACCATAGCTATAATCCATGATATGGTACTCATTGGTCTGGTATTCTTCCTAAAGTTATGTCTCTACAATTAGAGAACACAAGCCGTGAAAAAAAAATCAAGTTCTTTTTGGGTTTCTAAACATGCTCATTGAATTGATAATTTTTAAAAAGGCAAAGGTTGGTTTCCTTCTTGTTAGGCATACTCATGGCCATATTGATGGGATTTTCAATCGCTTTTCAATAACATTGAGGAGGAAATATGTTGGGAGCCTACCTCATTAATTGATGTATTAAGAAATCATACATTCCAGAGCTTGTTTTTTATGTGTTGGAAGAAACTATTGACATGCGAATGTTTATTCTGGGATCACTCGTTGAGGAGAAATGCATTGAAAAACTTAATGAAATTAGCTTCCAAAATCAATTTTGTATCAAAAAATTTGATGGGATAACACTTATACAGGGCAAGAAGTATTCAATTGTTGTAGAATGGGGGCCCTCATCAGGTTTAACATTTTTGAAGTTCATTCCAGAGCATCCAATATTTGCATAAAATATATTGTTATTACAGTCAGTTTTTAAAATCCATAATGCACGAAGGCATAAGAGAGATATACATTATTCTGAATGCCTGGAAGAAATTAAAGGATGCATTAGACATACTTATGAGTACTTTGATGTGGTTGATTCAATTTGGTGGGAGTTTTTTTCAATAATCAAAGTGATATGATTTCAAGATCAATAAATGAGGATATGCTTTTAAGACTCCATTTATTTGGCCACAAAATATGCCAGATGAGCATGAGGAAAGACACAATGTTGAAAAACAATTATCTCAAAGTATTATTAATCCTCCATAGGTAGAGCAAAGAGAAATCTAGATTGGTTCTAGAAGATCATGTGCACAACGTGAAGCCATGGAAGACCTTTACATGGGTTTTGTACAAGATGTTAAGGAGGGTTGCATGATAGCAGTGTTAGCAGATGGAGATCCACTTGGCTATCTATTCTGGGTTTCCAAGGTTATAAATGTCATTAAATAAAATGAATATATTATATTTGTTGAAATACATTAGTATGCCACAAATACCCATCCATTCAATGTTGTGTACAAGCCAGAGATGGTAGTTGATAAAAAAATTGGCAGAAAGAGAAAAAGGAAGGGCACAAATATAAATCGTCCCCAAATAGACCTCTTAAAATTGGAGGATGTTGACATACTTGTGTATGACTTCAATATAACAAAGAGAGGAAATCTTCGCTTGAAGACCATAGAGGTTTTTAAGAAATTGCTGCCAAAAGAAATAGTGTTGAGATGGGAGTCTGTTGAATCTAGTTGTAGATCTAAAATACTTTGGAAACTTGAAATGATGGTAATGCATGTTGACTTAGATGGAGCACTAGTTGATGAAAAAGAAGAATATGGATCATCTTCATCTGCATCCAGTCATTCATCTAAAGATGTAGGTTCTGATGGTGTGCCAGAACCTATGACTGATTTTGAATAAATATCTAAGACATTTTATGTAAATGATGTTTGCATGGTAACTATAAATAAATATTTTTGCTTCCATAAGATCTTACACGAAGTAATGAGTCATTTCTATGTTTGTTGGATTATATGTTTTAATTATGAAGAATTCCTTTCTTTAGAATATCCATAATGCAACAATGAATTACAAAAATAATTTATGTTATATTCAATATACCAAAGTTGATATTTTGATTAAAAGTAAAAAATATTAGAAATTAATGTTGAATTTTTAAATTATGCAGTGATATTGGCATGATATTATTTATTGTTAACATTTGTTATAAGATACTTTTAAAATTTTTGAAAATATAATTCCTCATTGAAAGGGGACACTTCATTTTGATGGTTGATTTTTATGTTTTTGTTGCAATAAGATAAGTTGTCTTAGGCTAAGATTTGAAAACAGTTGTACTTTTAGCCTTTAAAATAAAAATTACTCTTGAAATAATAAATCTTTCAAATACTTGTTCATATTAAAAAATTGTTATATCCATATAATTTGTCCATAATTTCATAGTTAAAATATGTTAAAAACTTAAGATTTTTAACTCCATTGTTGAAAACTTGTCAAAATATTAAGGTTTTTCTAAGTTATGATATTTTATCTTTAATGCTATGGTTGAAAACAATTACAATTTTAGGGTTTTTTAGATTCAAGATATTTTATCTTTAACAAGATGGATGAACATTGTTGGAAATTATAAGGCTTTGAGACATTATATTTTTATCTTTAACATCATGTCTCAAAATTGTTGGAATTTTCCGATTTTTCAAAGTCCTAATATTTTATCTTTAATTCCATTGTTAAAAAGTGTCAAAATTGTGACCCATTTTTTTTTTTAGTTATTCGAGCATCAACACTTCTTGTTATGAGGGAGTATTTTCAATCCTTTTTTCAAGAAAAATAATAATTTTTAATAAATGTTGAAAATTTACCCTTAAAAAAAGCATCGTTCTGGAATACACACATTTCGTTTTTGGGGTGTTTTTTTGGGTTAGAGTTCCCGTTTTGAGGTAATAGTTTCCGTTTGATCGGAAACTTTTTTCTTGATCAATATATGAGGCAAACAACCATCAATATGCTCTAGGTTGAGGAAGATAGTTCATCTGATGATGAGAAACCTTTCCCAAATGAAGAAGATGTACTACCCCAAGATACCTCGGAGGTAAAGGAGAAGCCCCCTGATCCCATCCTAAAGGTCTCATTGAGGATAGCCTTGGATATAAGTAATTCTTTCTACATCGCCCTTGGAGTAAATGAGCTCACCTTAAGAAATTTCATCCTAAACTCTGGTAGCCCTATCAACATCATGTCTTCAAGCATTATGAAAAAGTTAGGACTCAAGTTTTCAAGGAAATTTTTCACTAAGATGATTTTGAACTCTTATAAGCTTGAGGTACGTGGGATCATGGAAGGGGTAAACAAATTTCTTCATACATATCCAGAAAAAATATTCTCCATCAACATAGTTGTGGTATAAACACCCCCAGCATGGGGAATGATTGTGTCCAAAAAAGATGATTGTTGATATCAACTATCCATTAGTGAAGATGGTTCTGTCATTATCTCTCATGGAAAGAAAACTCTTATGTGTTGATACCTAGGCATGAATTTTTTTTCCCCTATGATCACATCCTCTCATGAAACTGGAACTAGAATAGAAGAAGAAAATGATGAAATTGGAGAATGGAGGCTCTTCAAAAATGAACATGGTGCTGCCCCTCCCCCCAAATTATGAGTAATGTACGATGGGGCACATTCAAAATCTAGGTTGGGCGCTGACATTGTAATCATCTCCCCATACGAAGGATATATTTTGTTTTCCATAGGACTTCAATTCATCTTCAATAATAACATTGTTGAGTATGAAGCCTTATTATTAGGTCTTGAAGCATCCAAATCAAGAGGGATTCAAAAATATATCATAATAGGGGATTTTGATCTAGTTATCTCATGAATTAGGGGAAATTTTGACATAAAGGATGAAAAATTGAAACCCTACAAAGAAAGGATCACTCACATGCTCAAGGGGTTTAATGATCTCTCTTTCCAAGAATTTGACCGATCTTTGAATGACATGGATAATACATTGGTTGTAGCCAGATCCACTTCCAGAATCGTCCCTCATGATGTTTCAAAAAGAGGCAAATGCATAATTGATACAATCCATAGACCGTCCATCAGTGATAATGAAGAGCACTAGCCTTTTTTTTAGGATGACCAAGACATAAATAACTTACTGCAAGACCATGAGAATTCCTGCAAAAAAGATAAGGATGTGATTAATGAGAAATTTTTTTACAAGAATGATATTATCATTACTATCAATGATAACCAACCAACTCCCGACACGCTAAATCTAAACCTAGGTTTTTATGACTTCTCCCCAAATCATCAGGAACCTCTCTAAAGGAGAAATGGATGAGCTTGATAATTTGTTGAGAGAATTTAAGGATATATTTTCCTGGTCCTATGATGATCTAAAAGCATATGGCCCTAAGATTATCCAACATACCATTCCTCTCAAGGAAGGGGTGAAGCCTGTTAAGCAAAAACTAAGACAGATGAATCTGAAGCTCGCCCCCCTTGTAAAAGAAGAAATCCAAAAGATGGTGTACGCAAGGATCATTGCCCCCATTTTATATTCATCATGGATTTCCAACCCCGTGATCACCCACAAAAATACCGGTAACATCATGATGTGTATTGAATTTAGGGACCTTAACCGTGGATGCTTGAAAGACAATTACCCTTTTCCCAACATGGAAAACCTATTGCAAAGAATAATTGGGTCTCAAATGGTTTCATTCTTGGATAACTTCTCTAGATAGAGCCAAGTTAATATCAAAGAGTAATATTACTTGAAAAATACTTTTACCATGCCATGGGAAACATACATGTACCTTAGGATGCCCTTTGGCCTCCTTAATGTTGGGTCTACCTTTTAGAGGGCTATGGACTTTGCCTTCAGGGACCTCATCGAGAAGATCATGTAGATCTATCAAGATGATTTGACCATGGCCTCTAAAGAGAGAAAGTACCATTACAAACATCTGAGGAAGGTATTTGAGGAATGTAGACAATACAACATATCTCTAAACCCTAAAAAGTCAATCTTTGGTGTGGACAAGGTTAAACTGATCAAACATATAGTCTCCAAAGATGGGATTAGTATTGACCCCGAGAGAATCCAAGCTATCAGGAATATTACTTATCCCAAAAACCAAGGTGCCTTAAGGTCATTCTTTGACAAAATCAATTTTGTAAGAATATTCATACCAAAATTTGCTAAAATTGTCAAATCTATGAGTTACCTCCTAAAAAAATCAGTCCATACGCATGGAATCCTACAACAAATGAAGCCTTTGAGGAAATAAAGAAAAGGGTTGATTCTGCTCCCATCCTAGTTAGCCTTGACTACGCTAAGGATTTTATCATTTATTCATTTTCTTCTCAAGACACTATTGTTGGGATACTTATGCAAAAGGATGGTGAGGGAGACAAGAGACCCATAGCTTTTATGAGAAATCCACTCCATGATGTTGAAACAAGATACACCATCACTGAAAAATAAATATAAGTCCTTGTCAAGTCTATCAAAAAATTTAGGGCTTCGGTTAGATACAACAAGATATATGCATATGTCCCATACCTTGTTGTTAAAGATGTGTTGTCCCAATTTGATTGTCTTGGATCTAGGGGCAATTGGGTATCCAAAATCCAAGAATATCACCTTGAATTTTTCCCAAAGAAAATTATATGGGGCCAAGGCTTGGCTGAAATGATGACTAAAATCAATAGCGAGGCCATTAGAGAAGGAGAGGAAGAGAAAATATGTGCCACTTCTATTTAACTTGAGGAAAAGGAATGGTACAAGGAAATAGTCTACTACTTGCGCAACCTATCTGTCACTCCTCACCTAAATGACCACAAGAGAAGATCCATAAGACTTAAGGCCTCTAAGTTCTACTTAACCCAAGATAGACTCGGGTGGATGAGCCCCGATGGGGTAGTCCTTAGGTGTGTCGACAAGTAAGAATGTGAGAAGTTATTAAAAGAGTTTCATGTTGGGTTTTGAGGGGGACATTGATCAGGTGCTCAATATTTAGCTCAAAATTCAATTTTTTTAAAATTTCTCGAAACCCAGACAATAACGTATACTTTGTCACTAGGATTCCAACGCAAATCGTTTCATCAAAATCTGAGTTTGTATGAGTAAGTTATGGCTTGCTGTTCGTTTTCTCAAACAGATAAAAAAATTGCAAATTGGACAGGTTGCTGGCATGGCAACCCAGTTAGTAAAAAAAATCTTCTAGGAATATTGTTCACGTTCTTGCCAATGAGGCTATGACAAGTGGCATGTTCGGATTCGCCAGTTTGGTCTATGTGGGTGAAATTTCTCTAATATTTTTAAGGTGGAATTGTATTTTTTTTATTTATTTAATTATGATTATATATATATATATATATATATATATATATATATATATATAGATATTACATATTAATTATAATTAAATATTAAATTAAAACCATATTCAAAATTTAAACGTTGGTCCATGTATTATTCATAAACCAAATTCGAATCCGCATAGTTCGAATGGAGTTATATCCATGTAATTAAACCATGGCTCACGTGTTAATTAAATGTCAAGTCTAAGGTTTGAAGGATTATATCATAAAAATATAAACTCTATTGTATATTATCCACATAGTTTGAATGGAGTTATATCCATGTAATTAAACTATGGCTCGTTGATTAATTAATTTCCAAGTCCAAGGTTTGATGGATTATATCATAACAATAAAATCTCTATTGTATATTAAATGCGCAAAAGCTTTTGTGTAAAGGAAAGCGGGATCGGGTTTGAACCTCAAACCTCTACCCCCATAAACCAACACTTTCACCGTCAAGCTACGATGGGGGAAATTAAAAATCAATGCCTCCAACCTCTATTTTACCATATGCGGTGGGACCGACGGAGGGCGGAGAGGCCAACCCGCGGGCCAACCCCTCTCGCCATGTGACCTCAACCCATGACCAAGCACGAGGGCCTAGTGCTAATATTATAATTAATGGCTGCAATTTGACCTTAATTAAGTGCAGATTAAAGTGGCGGTAGTTTTGGCGGTGCGCGCCAAATGCAACAGATTTCTAATTTTAGTAGTGCTAACTGGCTGGATTTCCAGATTTGGAGGCAATTTCCTAGGGAAATTTGTTTTTGCCATAATGGAGGAAATATTTAACAAAATTTGGAAAATGAATAGTAAATTTTGGATTATTTTCGCATTCCAGAGACAATGGCATAGGTTTCAGAGACTGAAAACGAATTCTACATGTGATTTTTCTACATGTAAGTTCAAGGGAGCCTAGGGCCACCAGTGAAGGAGGTCAAGTCTGGACCAGCCAAAGTTAGTTTTAGTAATTAGATAGTCATTTTAGATGATTTTTATGTTATGAAGACAATATAATAGGTTTCAGCAGCAATTTATTAATATACACAACACTTTTTCCAAATTTGAGCTAATACAAGAGGCCCAATCTATGGAGCTGTACCAAGGAGATGTAGCCCAGGAGGGGTGAACTCCTTCATCAAAAACTTCTGTTGATGACTATGTTTATGGTTTTTTGTACATGTTTATGTTTTTTTTTAGTTCTTACTTATGTTGTTTATTTGTCTTTAATTTCAACATAAAACACAAGACAATTTCCTGTTTTGACACTCACCTGCACCAAGGAAACTAAGGCACCATAAGCAAACAAGAAGAAAATAAATTATAATTCTAAACTTGTAATTAGCACAGAAAAACTAACATATCAGGTTTAGATCAATTTGGTATCATAGTCAGGTTGAAATAGCATCAGGTTTCTTAACGTTATTTGCTTTCTTTGCTAGAGTTTGTGCAAAAGAGTTTTAATGGTTGCAATTTTGTGATGCTTACAAGGTTAATATTGTAGAGAGGAGAAAGGAAGCTATTGGTAGCTATTCCTGAGATTAGGAAAATAAGAAAGAGAGCTAAGAAAACATCATCTTCATCCAATATTTCACTCAATTCTGCACTTGAAGCACCTCAAGTTCCATCTCCATCAGTTGAGATTGAAGAGGTAGAAATTGCACAAGGAGCTGAAGTGATTGAAGAGGTACAAGCAACAAAGGTTGAGCTTGAATCCAAAGCCATTATGTCAGGCTATGAAAATAATCATGAAAATTCTAAAGAATATGATGTTAAGATGGAAAAAAATGGTTAAAATCATGTATGAAGATTTCATGGCAGAAAGAGCTAGAGAAGGTTCAAAGCCTCCAAATGGAGAAGGATCTTCAAATTACAAGAAGGATGAAGAGAAGAGTTCAAAGGGTAGCAGAGGAAATCCACCTCCATATCCACCATATTCATCATCCTCATTATCCCCATCTGCATAATCTTCCACTTCCACCACAAAGACCACTCACATTTACTCAAAAGCCACAAGAGGAAAAACTCCATTACTCAAATTTGACATAAAGTTTGAATTACCCATGTACAATGGTGAGGTAAATACAGAGAATTTAGAAAATTGGATATGTTAATTGGAGGTGTACTCTAGAATTCAAAAGCTTCATGAAGATGACATAAATATCAGTTGTCTTCATTGAGGCTAGAAGGAGAAACACTAGTTTGGTGGGAAGCAAAGACTCAAGAGGAAATGTGAATTCATGGTAAGATATCCATTTCTTGGGTTGAGTTTATTTCTTCCATTAAAAGACAATTTTATCCTTTAGCTTACATGAAAAAACCTATTATGAGTTGGAAAAATTTTAGGTAGCTCAAGGGTCAAACCATTCAAGATTATACCCAGGAGTTTAGAAAGAGATCTTTGTTGTTAGGAGTAAATTTGAATTCCCAAGATACACTCTTGAAATACATTGGGGGTTTTCATTCCTATTTGAAGCATATTATTCTTATGTTTAACCCAAGAAATTTAGACGAAGTTTCTGTACAAGCCACACACATAGAGGCAAGGGGAAAACAAGGCATAGAGGAGAAAGAAGAAAGTGAGGGTAAAGGGAAAGGAAAATTATATGGAAGAGGAAAAAGAAATAGTTCTGTTAAGAAAGAGAAGGAAAAAATCACATGAAAAAATTGTTCAAAGACTTGCCATGATGAAGACCATTGTTGGAAACTTCATCCAGAATTGAAACCAAATAGACTGAAAGCCAAAGAGAAGGGGAAAACTATTGTTATAGCTGAACAATACGTAGGTTCAGATTTAGGAGATGAGACAAAATTTACAGCCATGGGTTTGAAAGGTAAACATGTTTTTTTTTTGTAAGCAAGTCTAATTCTATTAAGTAAGAAAATATTTTACAATCCATTGTTTTGAGCAAGGCAACTTATCCAATACCTGCTCCTAAATGAGTCCAAAAATTAAAAAATAAGGGCTTCCCATAGTTGGGAAACTAACCCTTGACTTGTCTCTGAAAACTTGTTTCACCTACATTCGGTAATACATTTTCAACAATACTAGAAATAACTATAAAAATGATAGAAAGCAAGTTTGTCCATCAACAGATGGAGGTGCAAGAGCCTTAATTCGTTGTCTGTGTCATCATAATGTTCTTCATCAGTTGTTGGTTGTTCCTCCTTTGTAATTGGACACCCATAGATGTGACCAATTTCCTCTTGTTCCTCCATGAAGACCCGTGGCTATGGCTCCACTGACTCTCTGCGTGCATCACATTTTCGCCCTTGATTGGCTTGAGACGATGAGGGAGGTTTGATGGGTAGACACATGAGTTTTTTGGGTGGGGGAGGGATTGTTAGGGATGGTCGATTTACAATACCTCTTCTTCAATCTGGGCAGCATCGACGATATAGGCTCAGCGTTCGGGAGAAGGTGGGCTATAGGTGAGGATGTTGAGTGATTAGTTGTGGGAGTGAGGGATGCTTTGAGAGAGAACTGAGCGAGGGGAACTTCTATATTCTGGAGGATGGAGTAGTTTACAAAAAAGGCCATGGTTTCTGAGAGAGCCGAGGTGCTGTATATGGCCATGTCCTTGAAAGGTGAGTTAGGAAATATATCTTGCTCAGTTATGGAGTGAAAGAAACAGTCTACAGACTCTCTGGTGAGCCTGGAAGGAATATCTCCTCTAGTGCTTCCTTTACGGGGCTTTTGTCTCTGCCTGGGCACCATGGCAGTGAGAGAACAAAGTCACAAGGAATGCACCAGACGTTGGAGGGAGAAATCGGCAGCACTTCGCTGAAAGAACTATGGCATAGTGCAGAGGTGAGCATTGCGGTGGGTATTTAAGTCGATGCCCCTTATTTCGAGGCTCAAGATGGCATTCAATTCCCTCATTAACTGCATTGATAGCCTTCGGATGCCACCAAGTGTAGCGTTATTGCTGTATCACCGTCAATTCTTCATGCGAAGAGGCATGTCGCACCACGGGATGAGCTAGCTGTCATTTCACTCGGATTCGAGATGTGAAAGGTAAACATGCTGCAAGAACTAGTACTTCAAATTTTTCAAATGATACTCATGATGAAGATACAAGAATATAAATTTTCCATATTAGAGTTGTCTCTAAACATACCGATATTGATACACTTTTTGATAGTGGGTCACAATCTAACTTGATTTCCGAAGATTTGGCTAAGCAACTAGGCCTTGAAACTATTATACATCCAAGACCATATCCATTGGGCTGGATTTGTAAGAATGCAAACTTGTAGGTTACAAGGAAGTGCTTACTAAGATTCACCATTAACTCAAACTTTCTTGATGAAGTTGAGATTGATGTTGTGCCACTTGACATGTCGGGTATTGTATTGGGAAGTCCTTATATGTATGATAGGAAAGATATATTTCATTTCCATGAGAACAAGTATCACTTATTTAATAATGGTATTGAGTACATAATAAGAGCACATAAGAAGAAGACATGTTTGTCTCTTATGCATGCAAGTGAAATGAAGAGGATAATGAATGCAAGTTAGAACTTGACATTGTTGATGAACAAACAAAGAGATGTATTGAATCACACTTTTCATAAGGATTCCTATGTTTGTAATGAGTTGTTTCAGGATGTCAGGATGTTAACAGGTTGCCTTTGAAAGAAGGTGAAAAACATTTGCAGCAATCAACATTGGTGTTGAGCAGTGTTGGAAACAAGACGTCGGTGCAAGAGGGTGCAAAGGTCAAAGAGAAAGTGACAAAGCAGCTTGGCAAAGAAGGCATGGGTTCCACAAATTCTGGTTTATGGTTTCCAAAAGGTACATGGAAATGGTGAAGAAACTTGGTCAAGAGTCGACGCAAGTACAAAGTGAGATCAACTAAAATTCCCCATGGTGACAATGTGCAAGGTGAGAAAGTTTCTAAGTTTTCTTTGATTTTTAACCAAGGTAGGAACAAGATGGTTTGTGTAAAAATAGATTTTTGTTCTACAAATTCATAAATATTGTAGCATGACAGTGTCAGTGACAGCAAGAGAAGGTCGCAAGAATCCAGGAAAAAGTTGAATTTTTATGAAAAGCTCCTAATGATGAAATTGGGAAAATTTCAGTGGATAGAGACTAGAAGGATGATGGAACAATCCCCTCATCCCCATAATAAGTAATCAAGAGATATTTTGGGGTCCAAAAGGCTTCTAGTGGGAAGGAATGATCAGGTGCTTAGTATTTAGCTCAAAAAGAAAAAAAATTCAGAATTGCTCAAAACTAGGATGACAACATAGAGCTTGTCACTAGGATTCTAATGTAACTCATTTCATCAAAATCCGAGTTCGTATGAGTAAGTTATGGCCTATTTTTCATTTTCTCAAACAGCTAAAAAAATTGCAAATTGGACAGATCGCTGACAAGGCAACCCATTCAACAAAAAGGAATCTTCTGGGAATATTCTTTAGGTTTTTTCCAATGAGGTTGTGACAATTGGCATGTTTGGATTCGCCAGTTTGGTCTATGTGGGTTATGTATATTATATATAATATATATTACATATTAATTATAATTAAACATTAAATTAAAACCATATTCAAAATTTAAATGTTGGTCCGTGTATTATGCATAAACCAAACTCAAATCCACATAGTTTGAATGGATGGCTTGTGGGTTAATTAAATGCCAAGTCTAAGGTTTGATGGATTATATCATAACAATACAAACTCTGTTATATATTAAATGGACAAAAGCTTTTGCGTAAAGGGGAGTGGGATCAAGTTTGAACCCCGGACCTCTGCCCCCATAAACCAACACTTTCACCATCAAGCCACGACACCTCTATTTGATCGTATGTGGTGGGACCGGTGGAGGGCAGAGAGGCCAGCCCCTCCCGCCATGTGACCTCAACCCATGACCAAGCGTGAGGGCCTAACGCTAATTGCGCTTAGCACTAATATTATAGTTAATGAATGCGATTTAACCTTAATTAAGTGAAGATTAAAGTAGTGGTATTTTTGGCGGAGCACCCCAAATGTGGTGGATTTCTAATTTTAGCATTGCTAACTGGCAGGATTTCCATATTTGGAGGCAGTTTCCGAGGGAAATTTGTTTTTACCATAATGGAGGCAATATTCAACCAAATTTGGAAAATGAAGAGTAAATTTTGGATGATTTTGGCATTCCAGAGACAATGGAACAGGTTTCAGAGGTTGAAAACGACTTATACATGTGTGTTTTCTACAGGTAAGTTCAAGTGAGCCTAGGGCCACCAGGGAAGGAGGTCAAGTCTGGACCAGCTAGAGTCAGTTTTCAGTAATTGGACTGTCATTTTTAGATGATTTTTATGTTCCAAAGATTATATAACAAGTTTTAGGAGAAATTGATTAATGTACACAATTTTTTTTACAAATTTGAGCTAATACAAGAGGCCTAAGCTATGGAGCTGGTCCAAGGAGATGTATCCCAGGAGGGGTGAACTCTTTCATCAAAAACTTGTGTTGATGGATTTGTTTATGGTTTGTTGTAAAAGTTTATGATGTTTTTAATTTCTTACTTATGTTGTTTATTTGTCTTTAATTTCAACATAAAACACAAGACAATTTCATGTTTTGACACTCACCTACACCAAGGAAACTAAGGCACCATAAGCAAACAAGAAGAAAATAAATTATAATTATGAACTTGTAATTAGCACAAAAAAACTAGCATATTAGGTTCAGATCAAACATTATGCTTCCCGAACCACCACCCACAAAAATTTGAGGGCAGGTTACTATTGGCCCACCATCTTTGATCATACCTTGAAATTTGTAAAAAAATGCCAACCCTACCAATTATTTGCTAGAAAGAAGCATTTAATTGCCATGCCTTTGGAAAATGTGGTGTTAGATGCCCCCTTTCAACAATGGGGCCTTGACTTCATCAACAAGTTTAAATAAAATTCAAGTCATGGCCATAAGTGGATTCTCACAGCAACTGACTATTTCAATAAATGGGTAGAAGACGTACCGACCAAAACAATGATTGATCAGGTAGTTATTGATTTCCTTGAGGACCAAATCATTACTCGATTCAAGGTTCTTGCTAAAATTGTGACTGAAAATGCTAAGGATTTTGATTCTATGGCTCTCACATCCCTATGTAACAGTATGGTATAATATTGTCTCACTTATATAATTATTACCCCCACGGTAACGACCAAGTTGAATCAAGCAACAAGAACCTCATTAGGATTATCAAGAGAAGTATGGGTGAACATAAGAGGGATTGGGATAGCAAGATCAAATATGCCTTATGGGCTGAACAAACCATAGTAAATGCTTCCATTGGGTCCAACCCCTTCCAGTTGGTATATGGGTCTGAGGCCAAGCTACCTATGTAGTTCCAACTACCTATCCTTGAGTGCTTGAAAGCCTTCCCTAAATAACATGATGTTATATAATTCCTTATTGATCAAATCATTGAAGGCGATGAAAACATGAGGAAATCCCTTGAGAAAATTTCCCCTGGTCGTGATAAGATGAAAAATGATTTTGACAAACATACACAAACTATAACGTTTAAACTTGGGGACCTTGTACTCTTGTGGGATAAAATAAGGGAAAATCTAGGTATGCATAAAAAATGGGATAGTTTATGGATAGGTCCCTTCAAGATAGTAAACACAACAGGAATAAATTCGCATCACTTGGAAACTAAAGGAGGTTAGACGGGGTCCCATCCTGTAAATGGACAACCCTGAAGGAGTATTTTATTGAAGGCACTTGACTTTGTACTATATGCATGTTGAAGTAGGATGCATTGCATGATGATATTTGCATTAAAACTAACTGCATATGATATTCCTCATAATATATTATATGCATTTAGATTAAAATTTGCATATTTGATTACTTCTTGGTTTTATGGGCTGACATTAAGCATGGTTGATCATAAGACAACGTGAAAAACATGCTACCCCATGGCTTTGTCGTTGACGTGTAGATAAAATGTCTATGGTGACCAAGAGATTGTTGGAGTTCTCGTGACCTCCCATTCGAGTAGCCTTGCCCACTTCATCGAGAGATCATGTCTTAGTTGGAGCCAAATGTTACCCACCACTTCGTGGGTGTTATCCCTAGGAGAATTTTTCCTCCATGATGGACCTCAGTTGGAAGCCAACAACTCCTTGCAGCCTCCTACTAGCTCATTGTGCCATTTCTTTGCCACCTGAGCCAACCATGTAGTCCCTCACCCATCTGTATTGATCGTATGTTTGAAGGTGGGCCTCCTGAATCTAAAGGTATGTATTTTCATTTGGTAATTGAGTATTTGGTTTACTTATCATGGATACTTCTAGGCATGGATTGATGGGGGGATTTGGTGGAAAGAGTGAGCTTAGTTTGTGCTCCTATACCCTTGGTCTCTTTTTGATGTTACCCTTGTATCTTAGTCCCGTGATATATCCTTTATTAACCCTTTGGATCTATGGTGGTACTACTTGGGAAACCCTAACTTTGGGTGTGGTCCTGCTCCTTTATCCGCATATATTACTGCCATTCCACTCATTATACCCCCATTCATCATTTATCTCACCTAGGTCCACATAGCCCCCATGGGTTCACATGGGTTCAACCTCCGTATCTCCTCGCCCCACCTTGTTTCAGGCCTGGAAGGATGCCTCAAAGGTTGAAATAATGAAAAGAAAAAGGAAAATCATAATTGGCCACACTTAACAGGAAATTGTACCACAAAATGCAAAATATGGTCGAGACAAAAATTATTAGCACGTGGGAAAAAGCCTATGCATGATCATTGCCCCTTACCCATGGCCATCACCTTGGTTACATAGGCCCTAGATGATCCTCCTTTGCCATACAAGAACCCGTGATTGACCCAACCCCTAGAGGGAAATGAGCCACCCTACCTTAAAGGGAAAATCACTGTTATATCTTCCACATCATGCTCTTATCCTTAAGCCCCAATCAGTTAATTAAAGAAAATTCATAAAAGGAAAAAGGCATATAAATAAGGGTGGAAAAATCAAGTCCGAGACACCTGATGTACCATGATTTTTCCCTCCTACACATTATACACCCTGGTGTGGGCTTCCCCTTATCTGGCTGCCCCTATGCCCAGATATATGGCCCAGGATTTCCCCTCTCATTCCCTAGTCCATTTCACTTATTTATCACTTACCACCCTCATTCAAAGGATGAACCTTAGAACTACTATCCCCTTTATGGGCTGAAAGCACTTAATAAAGTACATGGTTAACCCCATTGGGAGTATGGAGACACTAGCACATGCTAAAGCCCACTACGAAAGGGAATGCCATTATGAAGTTCCCACTTGGTTATCCATGATTTATAAGCTCTTTTACATGATTATTATAATGACTGGTTGTACTGGAAGCTTAGGGGACGCATTGGATCTTATACATGATTGTAGGTGGTTTCCATTTGGGTTTGATATCCCTATACGGGGTCCTAACCCACATAGGGATACATTGGCACATATAGAGTGTGCATAGAGATTCATGGGCCTCCACAGCAGTAGACAACACTCCAAGGATCCCCATCGATGTTCAGAGACTACTAGCGATCCACTTTGGGATGATGATGATGTTGTGCTTGGTACACTATGACCAACAAGCCCCATAGGAGCCCCACACTCTTGGAAGGTTTCACATGACTTTTGCGATGTTATGGAAATTTTCATTCCATCACTCGAGCCCTTGCAAAGGATCTACATGCATCTTCAACTCGTATGGAGATCCATGGGGTCCTTTATGTGCCCCCACATCCATTGGGAGCATCACCAGTCTAATACTTGGAGAACAAGGGCCACTCACTTGTCCATCATATTTTGAGGATTTTATTCCTCATTATGACACTTCAAGATATTATTAGGAATTTGGAGGGCCCCACGACATGTACATATTATTATTTGGCCCCTTAATAAGCTTATTTTTACATTTATGAGCTAGTTTGGTGGGATTGTCACCAATATGGGTTTTATTTGCACATTATTTTATCATTAGGGGATAATGTAAGCTCATAGTCTAATTGAAACTCCTAAGAATGGTATATATAGATGTTAGCTACATTCATTTGTATCATCACTTCACTTGGGATCTCTTTGTCATTAGAGAACTTCACATTTCTTCTTGGAGCATTATTTCAGATAGATGGATGAATTTTGATGTATGGATTTGGGCCATTTTTATCTTTTAACTCTTTTTTTTTGCAAATGTGATGATGTTTGGATATACTCTCTAACACTGTAAGTGAATTTTGATGATATATTTTTATTGCTACATACTGTTGAACTTCACTATAATTAGGGCTAGTTGCTGCATGATTGAAATGTGGAATTAAGTTTCTATTTAGCTCGTTTAATGTATGGGCCATCGTTATATGAATTAAATGTCCTAGATTATGTTTTATCTTGATAATATTGCACTATTTTCATGAACTATAAATGATTTAAGGTCACTTTTCTTCTTTTTCCCTTAACATTGGATGAACTTGACTTTCCAAGCCTCTTTGATCAAGAAACTAAATTATCAATCATAATCATCCTTCACTCCATATCCCCAAGGGAAATAGGCACTGATCCCTCAAAAGGGTGGTCATTTTCCCCTTTATTTTTCACCTTTTCCCCCTTTTCCCCTGGCCTAGCCCTGATAGGTCACCTAGGGCATCAATTTCCCTTGAATTCACCAACAGGAAAATTTTGACCTCTTGGAGGCTACTGCGCTGGTGGGTCCCCTCCCTCTCCTTTGAAATTTGAGGCAATTCCAATGGTGGAATCTTCGAGAATCCCAATCCCTGGCTCTAGAAACAAGTTTTTCCTAGGCATCCCTAACGCTAGACCCTAGTAGGATAAATTTGACCTTTTGACGCAAAGTTTCTTGACTGATCATTTCCACTCACCTTGTTTAGGATAGGAACATCATTGGTTGCCATATTCCATCCGAAAACTTGGGCTGGGTCCACTTGGTCCCATGTGGTCCCATTTTCATATCGAATTTTAGGGATCGGGAAGTACCTCTTCAAGTTGTATCGTTCTCCCTTGTTCTCACCCCTTCTCCCTTGGAAGTCACAACCATTTCTTAAAAATAAATCAAGCACCATTTCATCTCCTTCTCCTTGGGAAAGGGTTATCGAGATCACTTCATACTTATCCATTGACATATCCTTTATAAGTGGCTTCCCAAAAATATCGGGACTCCTCCCATTGGTGAATTTTTTTAAAGAGCAGGGAATCTTAGCTGTGGTGATAGTGGGCTAAGCCTCGACCATTTCCCTTAGTTTAGCAGTTTCCCTGTTAGGAACCCCTTTAAGTCCCTTGCTGGTTTGAGTGGTAATGCATCCATTGCTTCATATTGATTGATATGTTGTAGTGCACTAGTGGAAATAAAAAGTGGCATTAATTAACCATGGGTTCTTGTTAGTATGAATCTTAATTGCAAGTGTACGAAAAAAGACCACTTTATATGTGCATAAAAAACAACCCTAACAGCAAAGATGGCTGCCAATATCCTTAGATCTGCAATTAGGTGATCAAGAAAAATGCTGCAAAAATCTAGATCTATGCATTAAAAGACATTACGCAGTAAATAAAAATGAGATTTACTCCATGCATTCAATAGACAAGACAATAATATGTTGAATGAATTTTATATTAAGGGGCACCTGGGAGGAAAGCATAGAAGGATGTTACCAATTCTCCTCAATGGGATGGGTTCTTGTAAGTCTTTAGCACTTCAGATCTAAAATTCTTCTCTCTTGATGGTGTAGAAAACCCAGACAAAAATGGAACTCAAAGGGAGCTCAAAAGCAAAAGATAGAAAAATATGACAATGATGGTGGATCAAAGTCAGACCAAAAGTATAGATCTAGAGTGATATTTATGCAACAAAAGGTAATGAATGAGTGGAAAAACCCTTCTATTTATAACAAAATATTGAGTTAGTCTAGATATTGGTGCATAATTAAAATATTATTAACCAAATCAAGATCCAACTTTTATGAAATATTTTATTATATTTGTTGGAGGGAAAAAGAATTTGACTTGGGTCAAATCCCTTTATTTGTAAATAATAAATAAATAAATGATTTATTTATTATTTTAAGGATGTGGTTGAGTAATAATCAAATAAATAATGATTTATTTAATTATTTATAAATGATTTAGTCAAATTTAACAATGAATATTATTTAAATAAGGTTTAAATAATTATTCCTAGAAAATAATAAGATAAATAATGATTTATCTAATTAATTTTCCTGTTTTGGGTTAAATATGACCAAGAATATTAATTAAACTACTGTTTAACTAATTATTCCTTGAGGAAAATCAAACAAATGTGGATTTATTTAATATTTCCTCATGGGGTTTCCTGTTTAGACCATAAACAACTTAATAAATGTGTTTTACTAAGTTATTTTTCATAGTGAAAGCAATTTTACTTAGGGTAAAATTGGTCTTACATGGTGTACTTAGGTCCATCTAATAGTAATAGGTTAGATGACCAAAAAATGGTGTAACAGATTTCCCCCCAACATGCGAGCATTAGGAGCTAATCGTATGACCGAAGTACGTTGTAAGAACTCCATCGCTAGACACCAAAGGGGAAGTCAAAGAGAGAGAAATATAAGGTAGACAAAAGTGCTAAAGGACTAGACCCTAGGGAGGCGAGACTTACAGGTGTGACAAGTCTCTTTTAGGAGTGAGTACCTGTGCTATAGGCGGTGGGGGAGGCATACCTATGCCCGCCAAGACAAAGTACAAAGAATAGTGCATCCAGTAAACAAGGGACTGAACAATATAGTACATGTTGGCATAAACATGAGACAGGTAAAAAAATGATAATGAATCCCACATACATATTGTGCCTGGATAACATCCAGGACTTATACAATAATATCTGAGTACATGAGATACAAATACAACCCAAATTCCCCTCTAAACAGGAAAGGGCTCTGAAAATCTGACTGATACATGCAAAAAAAAAGGCACTGCAAGTGGCTGAGGCCGAAATCATCAAATATTTGGATTTGCATCAAAGGTTGTAATGAAGAGGTCATTTGGGCATGTGGGGGGCTACTTGTAGGGCTGCCCCCTCATGAGGGCTGAGACATCTCACACATACCCGGGAATCATTCATATCATCTGTTGCATCACTGAACCATCAAGTATACAGATCTCGATCATGCTGAAAGGAGCTGGAGCTGAGAAACAATCAAGTCAAAGGGCAATAAGGAGTCCCTTTGCCTGATCCAAGGCACCGAACAAGAGTGGAAGCTGGAACCAAGGTACACCGCCCTCTAGACCTGTCTTCTAGAATGAATGATCTAATGTCGACAGAAGGAGGTCCGCCATAGGTGAGGCAATGACGGATCCTCAACTAAGGCACGAGAGAAAATAATAGAGCGAATGACAGAATGACACCAGGGTTGATGATGAAATGGGGGGCATTAAGTAGCAAACATACGACTTCCCTTGTTAGAGCATAAATGGCTTGGATGACCTAGCAGTCACTGACACAATATCATGAGGGATAGGGAACAGTGGGACTGAAGGCCATAATGTGTGACACGAGAGAGGAACCAAGCAATGAAGGATGAAGGGCTATAGTGGGATACAAAGTGATTCGGGATAGACTCCATGAATGCGATGTTGACTCAACTCGGATGCTCTAAACTAGGGTGACTCGATGTGTAATGTTCCAAATGGGGAAAATTAGGCTCAATAGGGAATATCTTAAGATATTCCACTATGGAATCACAACAGTATGGAAATGCAGCAGAAATTCTAAACCAGAGATAGATTGGTAGGGCATTTACTGGTTATATCACCTCTAAAGAGAGGGTGAAAACCAGAGGCTTCCTGGCCCGTTCCAGACTCTGTCTATAGAAATAGGTGCAATTCAGCAAGGGTGGAGATAGCACACTCCAAATGGATTTTTCAGCCCTTTGGATTCTTAAATCTTCATATCTAAATAAGGAATCCAAAAGAGGAGCAAAAACCATACAAGGAAGGAGCGGAATATGTCCACTTCAGGAAATTTAGCAAGAGGCCCAGTGAGAACGCAGTATAAGAAAATGGGTGCAAGCATAATGTATTTTAGGGCTTTTTTCACCTAGATTAGGATGTGTGGGACTTGTATGATGAATTTAAGCTCAAAAAAATGAGTTTAAGGCACTTAAACATATCTTCCACGGAGTTGACTAGCTAAAAATCAACTAGTGAGAAGAGCTACTACAACAAGGAAACCCAACTACCAGAATTGCGCAGTTTTGCCCAGAAATCAGTGGAGACCAGACATAAGGCTCAGAATTCATCCTTAGAACATCAGATCAGCATTATGAAATATTCTCCCATGAATATACAACAAACCACATGAAATAATAGTGCAGAAATCCATTAAAATAACATCTCCGGCATTTATAAAATTGCAAAAAGGAATGGAATGCGTCCCTCTAAGTGGGCTTCAGCAGATAAATAATGGAACTCAGATCTATGGCAGATATGTGTTTGTAACATCATATCCATACCATATCTGGAAACTACTCAGCCTCTTCTACAAGTCCCCTTTGGGGTTTTTACAAGATATTGCACAAGAAGATGTAGATCTGACTTTTAATACATGAAACTGCAAGAAACTTCCAGAAATTGCTGAAGATGATTATTATTACAGTATATTAGATCTGAAAAATAGATATCAGTAGCTACAAGATGAATCTTGAAGATGAGAGGCAAGCCTCAATCATCAGGAAGCAAGTACAATGAGAGAAATACAACTAGCAGTAAAAGCAGTACATGTAAAAACGCAGTTCACTAGAGAAATAGCGCTGTAGCTTGAAATGAATGTTACAATGAATGAAATATACAGATCTGAAACAAAATAAAATAGATATCCTCTTCCGGGAGGTCACAAGACACCCTCCCTGAGAGAAATCCCTCAAAACATCTAGATCCTTACAGATCTGAATCACCACTTGCTGCAACTTCACAACAGCTAAAAAACCCTCAACAGGACCAACGCTGATAATGGAGATGGAGCTTGGCCCAAAATGCCAAATAGTGGAGAAATGCATCACAATCTCCTCCAAGAGCTACTCAAGGAAGGAGAGAGGATTCCTAAACAAGAAATCCTCCTTCTCTAGCTAAACAACCAAGAAAAGTAGAGTTGCTCAAGCAACCTCTATTTCAAAAATACATCAACAACCTCTTCATGTGCCTTCTCCTTCTTTTTATAACATTAGGGTCTCTTGGAAAACCCTAAACCACTTCATCTCTTTGGCCCCTTTTACACTTGGAAACCCTTTCTAGAACAACACAATCCATAAAGGAGGTACAATGAACCTAGACAACATTGGTTGACTTGGTCAATTAGGATCTCCTTTGGTGGTCTTGACCCTTTCACACCTGCAAGTTTTATTCAAGTAACTCAAATATGCCTCTTTTCACATAGGCACTGATTTATTCTTGAGTTTTAGGAGTTTTTCATTTCCTCCTTTCTATTTTATTCATCAATACATAAAATTAAGACAAAATGAAATGTTCCAATTAGCTTGGGCTAATAAGGAACATTACAGTCCTCCCCTCCAAAAATTGTTGCTTGCCCTCAAGCAACTGCAAGGTGAGTGTTGCAAAATTTCCTCCTTGGTGACACCAACATAATATAAGCTTCCTCCATAATCCAAGTGCTCACCAATCCATCCATGTCTTGCTCCTCCAATATTCTCATGAGATGCAATTAGCTCATCCCATAAGGATACAATAGATCATATGAAACAATCATGGTTTGCCCCAAGCTCTCTCTGGAATATGAGATATTCAATACATGGAGAGTGGTCCTCTCATGAGGCACATTCCATCCTTCATCCTTGCTGCCCATGCCACATCATCATGGCTGAAAGTGTGATGCATGTTTGGTGCTTTGGGGCAGCACCTTCTCTTTGCAAAAATTCCCCTTTCTCCTTTCAAGGGAGTGGCTCAAATCAAAAAAAATTGGAGCCCAAAATTGGCCAAGAGGCTCACATGATATATCATTTCTCCTTGGAATATTTGGCCTGCAAAAACATGGTGTAAGAATGAATGAAATCAGAAATAAAAACATATATAACATGATCATGTCCTTCACCAATGATTCTTCTCCAATTAAGGGAGAAGTGCATGGTTCTATTCCATCCCTCCATAGAAGGAAGAGTGGGTTGATTCAACTCTCCCAAAGAGTCATGTTGCTGATCCACCTCTACAATTCCCATGCCTCTTTGAAAATGGTGATGTAGCCTTCTTTCAGAGCCCTTCCACCAATAGCTTCTCAAGGTGTATATTGGAGGGCTCCCCTTCCCATGCTGTTCAAAAGTAAGTGGCCATCCCACCACTTGTTTGCTGAAATAAGCTTCTTCAAAGCTTGGAAATGATAGAGGATAATGATTTTTGGCTGAATGGAATTAAAGAAACATATGCCATGCTCCAATTCCCCCCCATGTGAGGGACTTACCTTCATGATACCAACTCAATATATGACCTTTCACATAAGGAAACATCATACATAATGCAACAGTCATATAAGGTCCCATCCTCTCCTTGAAATACCACTGAATTTGGGAGACTTCATTCACCATGAACACATTCAGCCAATGTGTCATCCCTCCTCTCATGTTGGGAGCATCATTATGATTTTAACAAACCTCCTTATGCCAACCCATGAGAAGGTTACAATTTATCCCAAGCCCAAGTACATACATGATTTTGAAATGCATTATAAATAAAAATACATGCACATACATGGTAGGAAAAAGTAATTGTATGGACATGGAGATTATCATGTGATGTCAATACCTCTTCCTTGTCAACCCAAACACCCATGCCTTCTCCTTATGCAGCCTCATCTTGAGATACAAGGCATGTGACAAGAAAATCAGAAAATTTGGGGAGTGTTTAAACTCAACCAACAAGAACCAATGCAGGCTATCCCTTTCCTGCATCACATCTAAATGTTGTAAGTGTTTCACAAGCCACTTACTTGCTGCTCCCTTCATCTCACCATGGCTGAAAGTGAGAGTTATATTTAGTGCCTTAATATAACACTCATCATGGTGTAGAATCTCCCTTAGCCCATCAAGGGAGTGGCCATGTTTGAGAACAATCTTGACCCATAGCTGGCCATGAAGCTTGTATGGTATAACACTCCTCTTGGGAGTCATGGGCTGAAAATATGAAGTAAGAAAATACATGCAACCATGAAATGAAGTGTGATTCTCATAAGCATGCATCTTACCCAAAGTATCCAGCGTTGTGATAGTTTCCCCCTTGGTAAGAGATGACATTGATGCACAAGGTTGAAGGGACACTTTTCTCTTCTGCTCATCATGGGAACTCCTTGGTGGAATTCCTTCAAGTAAGGAGACATCAAGGCATAGATCATGAGAAGATGTAGGGACTGATATGTCCTTCTTTTGCTTGCATTGATCTTTCAGCCTTCTTTGTGCAACATGTTTCTGAAATACAGAGGGGAAAAAGTTTCTCACCATTTGAAGCTTTCCCTTCCCTCTGTCTTCTGCAATCTTCAAGATCTCACCATCTAATAAGTATGGCACATGATGCCCATGGATTGTGCCATAATCTCTATGTGTGAGACTCTTAGGAACTCCTTGCAAAAATGCAAGAGCTTCTCTCCTTGGAGCAGTTGCTCCTTCTTCTTCTTCATGCAGTACTAGAGGTCCTCTTGCTATGTCTGTGTTGTCACCCCTAGCCTTTTCTTCAGAGAGGGAACATGCCTCATCCTCAATAGGAGACCTCAAAGATTGGTCTTCTCTTGAAGGAGGGATCTCCATGTTTTCTTCTTTCTCTTGAAACATCATAAAGGTTTCACTGCAGCTTCCCTCTTGAGAAGAGGACCCTTCACCCAAAGGAGATCTGACCCTTGGCAATGCATCCGATAAACTCACTCCTTCTCTTTCCCTCTTCATGAAGGAGTCACCAAAAAAATTTTGAGGCTTTGATGATATGGCTGAGTGCACATATATGTAAGATGAGGATTCTGGATGTTCCTCATCCACAGATCTTGAGGATATGACTAGAATATCTTCTTTTTCTTGACACTCCTTGGGAGCTTCACTACTTCTTATTTCTACTTATTTCACAACCTCCTTGGAGAGGTTCTTCTTAGATCTAAAAAGAGATGAGATTAATCTCATCCTCTCCATACTTTCTACTTCTGGCTTCTGCTTCTTCTTAGTACTTCTTTGATAGCTTGATCTCATAGGCTGTGCCAGAGATCATGCTCTGATACCACTGTAATGTTCCAAATGGGGAAAATTAGGCTCAGTAGGGAATATATTAAGATATTCCACTATGGAATCACTGCAGTATGGAAATTAACCAGCAATTCTAAACCAGAGATAGACTGGTAGGGCATTTACTGGTTATATCACCTCTAAAGAGAGGGTGAAAACCAGAGGCTTCCTGGCCCGTTCCAGACTCTGTCTATAGAAATAGGTGCAACACAGCAAGAGTGGATATAACACAATCCAAATGGATTTTTCATCCCTTGGGATTATTATATCTTCAAATCTAAATAAGGAATCAAAAAGAGGAGCAAAAACCATACAAGGAAGGAGCAGAAGATTTCCACTTCAAGAAATTTAGCAAGAGGCCCAGTGAGAACGATGTATAAGAAAATGGGTGCAAGAATAACGCAGGTCAGGGCTTGGTTCCCCTAGATTAGGTTGTGTGAGACTTTTATGATGAATTTCAGCTCAAAAAAATGAGTTTAAGGCACTTAAACAGATCTCCCACGGAGTTGACTAGCTAAAAATCAGCTAGTGAGAAGAGCTACTACAACAAGGAAACCCAGCAACCAGAATTGCGTAGTTTTTCCCAGAAATCACCGGAGACCAAACATAAGGATTAGAATTAAGCCTTAGAACATCAGATCAGCATTATGAAATATTATCTCATGAATATACAACAAACCACATGAAATAATAGTGCAGAAATCCATTAAAATAACATCTCTGACATTTATAAAATTGCAGAAAGGAATGGAATGCGTCCCTCTAAGTGGGCTTCAGCAGATAAATAATGGAACTTAGATCTATGGTAGATCTATGGCTGTAACATCAGATCCATACCAGATCTGGAAACTACTCAGCCTCTTCTACAAGTCCCCTTTGGGGTTTTTACAAGATATTGCACAAGAAGATGTAGATCTGACTTTTAATACATGAAAATGCAGGAAAATTCCAGAAATTGCTGAAGATGATTATTATTACAATATATCATATCTGAAAAATAGATATCAGCAGCTACAATATGAATCTTTAAAATGAGAGGCAAGCCTCAATCATCAGGAAGCAAGTACAATGAGAGAAATACAACTAGCAGTAAAAGCAGTACATGTAAAAACACAGTTCACTAGAGAAACAACACTGTAGCTTGAGCTAAATGTTACAATGAATGAAATATATAGATCTGAAACAAAATACAACATAGATCCTCTTTTGGGTGGTCACAAGACACCCTCACTGAGAGAAATCCCTCAAAACATCTAGATCCTTGCAGATCTGAATCACCACTTGCTGCAACTTCACAGCAACTGCAAAACCCTCAACAAGACCAGCGCTGCTAATGGAGATGGAGCTTGGCCCAAAATTCCAGATAGTGGAGAAATGCATCACAATATCCTCCAAGATCTACTCAAGGAAGGAGATAGGATTCCTAAACAGGAAATCCCCCTTCTCTAGCTAAACAACCAAGAGAAGTAGAGTTGCTCAAGCAACCTCTATTTCGAAAATACATCAACAACCTCTTCATGTGCCTTCTCCTCCTTTTTATAACATTAGGGTCTCTTGGAAAAACCTAAACCACTTCATCTCTTTGGCCCCTTTCACACTTGGAAACCCCTTCTAGAAAAACGCAGTCCATAAAGGAGGTTCAATGAACCTAGACAACATTGGTTGACTTGGTCAATTAGGATCTCCTTTGGTGGTCTTGACCCTTTCACACCTGCAAGTTTTTATTCAAGTAGCTCAAATATGCCTCTTTTCACATAGGCACTGATTTATTCTTGAGTTTTAGGAGTTTTTCATGTCCTCCTTTCTATTTTATTCATCTGTACATAAAATTAATACAAAATGAAATGTTCCAATTAGCTTGAGCTAATTAGGAACATTACAGTCCTCCCCTCCAAAAATTGTTGCTTGCCCTCAAGCAACTGCAAGGTGAGTGTTGTAAAATTTCCCCCTAAGTGACACCAACATAATATAAGCTTCCTCCATAAGCCAAGTGCTCACCAATCCATCCATGTCTTGCTCCTCCAATATTCTCATGAGATGCAATTAGCTCATCCCATAAGGATACAATAGATCATATGAAAAGAGCATGGTTTGCCCCATGCTCTCTCTGGAATATGAGATATTCATACATGGAGAGTGGTCCTCTCGTGAGGCACATTCCATCCTTCATCCTTGCTGCCCATGCCACATCATCATGGCTGAAAGTGTGATGCATGTTTGGTGCTTTAGGGCAGCACCTTCTCTTTGCAAAAATTCCCCTTTTTCCTTTCAAGGGAGTGGCTCAAATCAAAAAAATTTGGAGCCAAAAATTGGCCAAGAGGCTCACATGATATATCATTTATTCTTGGAATCTTTGGCCTGCAAAAACATGGTGTAAGAGTTCATGAAATCATAAATAAAAACATGTATAACATGATCATGTCCTTCACCAATAATTCTTCTCCAATTAAGGGAGAAGTGCATGGTTCTATTCCCTCCCTCCATAGAAGGAAGAGTGGGCTGATTCAAATCTCCCAAAGAGTCATGTTGTTGATCCACATCTACAATTCCCATGCCTCTTTGACAATGGTGATGTAGCCCTCTTTCAGACCCCTTCCACCAATAGCTTCTCAAGGTGTATGTTGGAGGGCTCCCCTTCCCATGCTACTCAAAAGTAAGTGGCCATCCCAGCACTTGTTTGCTGAAATAAGCTTCTTCAAAGCTTGGAAATGATAGAGGATAATGATTTTTGGCTGAATGGAATTCAAGAAACATATTCCATGCTCCAATTCCCCCCCATGTGAGGGACTTCCCTTCATGATACCAACTCAATACATGACCTTTCACATAAGGAAACATCATACATAATGCAACAGTCATATAAGGTCCCATCCTCTCCTTGAAATACCACTAAATTTGGGAGACTTCATTCACCATGAACACATTCACCCAATGTGTCATCCCTCCTCTCATGTTGGGAGCATCATTATGATTTGAACAAACCTCCTTATGCTAACCCATGAGAAGGTTACAATTTCTCCCAAGCCCAAGTACATACATGATTTTGAAATGCATTCTAAATAAAAATACATGCACATACATGGTAGGAAAAAGTAATTGTATGGACATGGAGCTTATCATGTGATGTCCATACCTCTTCCTTGTCAACCCAAACACCCATGCCTTCTCCTTATGAAACCTCATCTTGAGATACAAGGCATGTGACAAGAAAATCAGAAAATTTGGGGAGTGTTTAAACTCACCCAACAAGAACCAGCGCATGCTATCCCTTTCTTGCATCACATCTAAATGTTGTAAGTGGTTCACAAGCAACTTACTTGCTTCTCCCTTCATCTCACCATGGCTGAAAGTGAGAGTTATATTTAGTGCCTTAATACAACACCCATCATGGTGTAGAATCTCCCTTAGCCCATCAAGGGAGTGGCCATGTTTGAGAACAATCTTGACCCATAGCTGGCCATGAAGCTTGTATGGTATAACACTCCTCTTGGGAGTCATGGGCTGAAAATATGAAGTAAGAAAATACATGAAACCATGAAATGAAGTGTGATTCTCATAAACATGCATCTTACCCAAAGTCTCCAGCGCTGTGATAGTTTCTCCCTTGGGAAGAGATGACATTGATGCACAAGGTTGAGGGGACACTTTTCTCTTCTGCTCATCATGGGAACTCCTTGGTGGAATTCCTTGAAGTAAGGAGAAATCAAGGCATATATCATGAGAATATGTAGGGACTGATATGTCCTTTCTTTGCTTGCATTGATCTTTCAGCCTTCTTTGTGCAACATGTTTATGAAATACAGAGGGGAAAAAGTTTCTCACCATTTGAAGCTTGCCCTTCCCTCTGTCTTCTGCAATATTCAAGATATTACCATCTGATAAGTATGGCACATGCTGCCCATGGATTGTGACATAATATCTATGTGTGAGACTCTTAGGAACTCCTTGCAAAAATGCAAGAGCTTCTCTCCTTGGAGCAGTTGCTCCTTCTTCTTCTTCATGCAGTACTAGAGGTCCTCTTGCTATGTCTACGTTGTCACCCCTAGCCTTTTCTTCAGAGAGGGAACATGCCTCATCCTCAATAGGAGACCTTAGAGATTGGTATTCTCTTGAATTAGGGATCCCCATGTCTTCTTCTTTCTCTTGAAACCTCATAAAGGTTTAACTGCAGCTTCCCTCTTGAGAAGAGGACCCTTCACCCAAAGGAGATCCGACCCTTAGCAGTGCATCCGATAAACCCACTCCTTCTCTTTCCCTCTTCATGAAGGAGTCACCAAAAAAATGTTGAGGCTCTGATGATATGGTTGAGTGCAAATATCCGTAAGATGAGGATTCTGGATGTTCCTCATGCACAGATCTTGAGGATATGACTGGAATATCTTCTTTTTCTTGAAACTTCTTGGGAGCTTCACTACTTCTTCTTTCTTCTTCTTGCACAACCTCCTTGGAGAGGTTCTTCTTAGATCTAAAAAGAGATGAGAGTAATCTCATCCTCTCCATACTTTTTGATTTTGGCTTCTGATTCTTCTCAGTACTTCTCTGATAGCTTGATCTCACAATCTGTGCCAGAGATCATGCTCTGATACCATTGTAATGTTCCAAATGGGGAAAATTCGGCTCAGTAGGGAATATATTAAGATATTTCACTATGGGATCACAGTAGTATGGAAATGTACCAACAATTCTAAACCAGAGATAGACCGGTAGGGCATTTACTGGTTATATCACCTCTAAAGAGAGGGTGAAAACCAGAGGCTTCCTGGCCTATTCCAGACTTTATCTATAGAAATAGGTGAAACACAACAAGGGTGGAGATAACACACTCCAAATGGATTTTTCAGCCCTTGGGATTCTTATATCTTCATATCTAAAGAAGGAATCCAAAAGAGGAGCAAAAAACATACAAGGAAGTAGCGGAAGATTTCCACTTCAGGAAATTCAGTAAGAGGCCCAGTGAGAACGCTGTATAAGAAAATAGGTGCAAGAATAACACAGGTCAGGGCTTGGTTCCCCTAAATTAGGATTTTTGGGAATTTTATGATGAATTTAAGCTCAAAAAAATGAGTTTAAGACACTTAAACATATCTCCCACGGAGTTGACTAGCTAAAAATCAGCTAGTGAGAAGAGCTACTGCAACAAGGAAACCCAACAACCAGAATTGCGCAGTTTTGCCCAGAAATCACTAGAGACCAGACATAAGGCTCATAATTCAGCCTTAGAACATCAGATCAGCATCATGAAATATTCTCTTATGAATATACAGCAAACCACATGAAATAATAGTGCAGAAATCCATTAAAATAACATCTCCGGCATTTCTAAAATTGCAGAAAGGAATGGACTGCGCCCCTCTGAGTGGGCTTCAGCAGATAAATAATGGAACTCAGATCTATGGCAGATATATGGCTGTAACATAAGATCCATACCCAATCTAGAAACTACTCAGCCTCTTCTACAAGTCTCCTTTTGGGTTTTTACAAGATATTGCACAAGAAGATGTAGATCTGACTTTTAATACATGAAACTGCAGGAAACTTCCAGAAATTTCTAAAGATGATTATTATTACAGTATATCATATCTAAAAAATAGATATCAGCAGCTACAATATGAATCTTCAAGATGAGAGGCAAGCCTCAATCCTCAGGAAGTAAGTACGATGAGAGAAATACAACTAGCAGTAAAAGCAGTACATGTAAAAACATAGTTCACTAGAGAAACAACACTGTAGCTTGAGCTGAATGTTACAATGAATGAAATATACAGATCTAAAACAAAATACAACAGAGATCCTCTTCCTGGTGGTCACAAGACACCCTCCCTGAGAGAAATCCCTCAAAACATCTAGATCCTTGCAGATCTGAATCACCACTTGCTGCAACTTCACAGCAGTTGCAAAACCCTCAACAGGACCAGCGCTGTTAATGGAGATGGAGCTTGGCCCAAAATGTTGGATAATGGAGAAATGCATCACAATCTCCTCCAAGAACTACTCAAGGAAGGAGAGAGGATTCCTAAACAGGAAATCCTCCTTCTCTAGCTAAACAGCCAAGAGAAGTAGAGTTGCTCAAGCAACCTAATTTCGAAAATACATCAACAACCTCTTCATGTGCCTTCTCCTCCTTTTTATAAAATTAGGGTCTATTGGAAAACCCTAAACCACTTCATCTCTTTGGCCCCTTTCACACTTGGAAACCCCTTCTAGAATAGCACAGTCCATCAAGGAGGTTCAATGAACCTAGACAACGCTGGTTGACTTGGTCAATTAGGATCTCCTTTGGTGGTCTTGACCCTTTCACACCTGCAAGTTTTATTCAAGTACCTCAAATATGCCTCTTTTCACATAGGCACTGATTTATTCTTGAGTTTTAAGAGTTTTTCATGTCCTCATTTCTATTTTATTCATCAATACATAAAATTAAGACAAAATGAAATGTTCCAATTAGCTTGGGCTAATTAGGAACATTACACGATGATACTACCACATAGAAAAGGTCCAATGGGGACCATAAAAACATGATTACATGATGGTTACTCATGATGAAAATCAACACGAGCATGGACAAGTATGAAGGAAAAGTGGTGCCCCAAGTACAAGTGTTGCAAGGGAGGAAATTATATTTTGAGGAGTGGTGAAGTGACCCTTCTTGGACAAAATGTGCCCTAGTGAAGTATCAAATCTCAAAAAACTAACAGATACCCATTTGATGGCTCAGTGAGAGCTTTCCAACGATATAGATGGTTAGGCTGCAGCAGGCGAAAGAAAAATCAGGGGTTTCTCTTTTAATAAGGCATTTTCCCTCCAAATTCACTCATTTACAAGTGTAGCTATGGTGAATGTAGAGAGAAGAGAAGGCCCTAAATCTTGCGGCGTTGGTAGAGGACAGACCGACCGTTGGAATGAAGATCCATCAGTTGCAGGTAAGAGGCCTGACCCTACTATTTCATTTAAGAGGATCAAAATTTCAGTTTAGGCACCTAGATCTCATGAACAGGCTAGGTCTCACTTTTTTGGGGTCTGTTCTGCGACCTAGGTAGCAGGTACTGGGTAGAAAACTGTGACCTGTCCCAGGAAATGACCTAAAAAGTGCGACCTATCAGAGAAAGGGGGTTTCAGTGCTATTTTTGGTTGAGATCTGGGATTTTTATGGTTGAGGAGCATGGGTTCCCCCAAGCTTGTTATGGTCATGCCAAAATTTATTTAGAAAAGGGGAATCTAAACACGTTTAAATGATGTGGTGTGCCATTTTTTTTCATTATGGTTATGCAGTTTGAGAAAGGTAATGGAGGATTACCAATCTCTTTTAATACTGCATATATGAAGCAAATAGACTAATTTTTTGGGTTGGCATACATGGTGTCACTATCCCAAAGAGTGGATTTGGAGATAGTGAACCGGCGCTCTCTTAGAAAGCCCACAGGTTGGTCAACAACAATGTCAAAGGGATTGGCTTTTTGATGTAAGATGAAGGAATGATGAGGGGTATCATCCCTAGAGTGATATGAGACTCTAGAGGTTCTTATAAATGTGGAAGAATAATGGTACTAGAGTTGACACGACCAGATGCACTAGGAGAGTTGTTGAGAATTGATTCTCCTAGCCTCTCAAATATGGGTGCCCCCTTACCCAAACATTGGGTGTCAATGTAATGGCCACAAGGTGTATGTGGTTCGTCTGCATGGGTTCGATGTAAGGGGGGATGGATAAAGTTGGGGGTGGTGATGGCTTCCATAATGTCGTCATCCTAATAGAATATGGGGTGATGGGAGGAAGAAAAACCACCTGACGCGGTGAAGCTACCTGACTCATCATCATGAAAAGAGAGGTTCACATGCGCATTGTCACAAGGGGTGACAGAAAAACAAGTAGATGAAGGATCCACTGATGTTGAGCCTGAGGTGATCGCTGAAGCGAGGTTAGGCGAAACAGAAGGGGAAGGCCTAGGGGGGTCTTCCATCGAGGATCTCATAGATGATGACAGGTAGTGGACAGTGGCTGAAGAATCTATCATTTTGATATCCAGAGGGGGAATGTCAATAGGAATGGATGTGTCCTCTGGTTCTGCTGAAGCAAAACGCGCAAATAAGGTAGCGGTGGACTCATTTCGCTTGGCCTCGAATTGGCGAACTTCCACTAGAGAGGTGCGGAAGTCCTCGAGGCAGGGATAGAGGTGGGTATAATGGCCATGGAGATCACACAAAGCACAAGGGTGATTGGTGTGAATAGTCTTGGGGTTCCTTGCTACAGTTGAGGAAGGAACAGAGGTTTTCGGGACCATAGACTCAGGGAACACGTCATTAACCATGGGCTTGAGATGAGGCAACTTCAGAAAAATATGGGTGGCATGACCAACAACATCACACAAAGCACACTGGATGGTGCGCTATGAAGGCTGAGGAGGGGTAGGGTTTGTCGGAGCAGCCTTGTCTTTTAATGCCCTCTTGCGATTTTTTCCCTTCTTACCGAAAGAGCTCACAACAGGAGGTGGTTCCTGTTGAGGTGGCTGTGGCACTGTAACAGCGGGAGAAGTCATGGGGACCAGTTGAACTGGGGTCAAAGCAAGATAAGGTTTGGGTTGACCAGGCGGGGTAGCAGTTGGAGGATCAAGGTACCAAACGGGAATCCGAAAGGTCAAGTTAGGGAGAGAGAGGGTAGCCATGGCAGGTACCGTGTACACTCCTGGGGGGGGAGCTAGGAAAGGTATTTGACCGGAGGGGTAATGGGCAGGCGGGATGGCTCCAAGATGTTTAAGGCCTGGAGGAACCATTCCAGGAGGGTAAAGAGGCTCATGGATACCAGCTTTAGGTGAAGGGCCAGGAGGAGGATGTCTCGAAGGCTGAATCGAAGGGATAGGAGTAGGTTGCGGATGGCGAGGAGGCTGCTGACTAGCCAAAGCGGGCCATTTGAGGGAAGCCCGAGATGATTGCATCATGCAAACATTCGATGAGCTGGGATCAGAGACAGGAGGAGGAAGACCAAGGAATGTACCAAGCAATGAGGAGTCTTTGTAGACTCCGGGTGAGACACAAGTCAAAGGATCAACGGTTTGCTTATTGGCCACCAAAGAGATGATGGACTTAGGGGAGGTCTGAGACTTCGGTTCGTAATATGTCAACTGGTCAATGGTAACTATTTTTCTGTTATGAGGGAAGGACATCTTGCGGTGAACCGCAGATGGGACAACAGACATCGCATAGGTGTAGCTACGACCGAATAGAATGTTGTAATCTAAGGGGGCATCTATGACTTCTACGTCAATGCAAACAGTCTTGCCCGCTAGAGTGATAGGACAATTGCGAAAGAGGCCAATGGGCTAGGAGGCGTGGCCATCCCACGCTTAGAGAGTGATCGTGGAAGGAGCCAACTCAGGTGATCCGAGATGCTTCCAAACCGAAGCGGACATCACACAGGTGGATTCCCCCTCATGAATGATGCACCGGGAAACGTTGGTGTTTCGGATCTTGACTGGGATTTGGAAGGCGACAGAAGTAGGGAGAGGAGTATGTTCTGACCGATCAACATAAAATACAATCAATCTATCATCGAAAGGATATACAGTGCCCATGGTAGATAGTAGAGCTTTTCGTTGTGAAGGGCACGACTGGAGGAGTTCCAGCATTGAAATGGCAGCGGGATATTGCGCCAAATCATCTATTATACTATACGAATGGGCAACTTTCCCAGAAGCAACATTTCAGCATAGTGGTCCCTTAGGGATCTTGGTATGAACCTCCGCCTTAGGCTGAGGGATCTGCAAGGGACCATGAGGTGTCGAAAGAGGCTCTGTAGGGACCGAAGGAGGTGGCTCGGGGACAGACGTAGCGAGAGGCTTGTTGTACTAATGGGACCGAGTCTGAAGATTGATGTCTATGGTTAGAAGTTCGTCAGAATTAATCATCAGAATTTGGTAATTGAGTGTACCAGATGGAAGAGGTTGAGTGGCCACCTGACCTTCAAGTGGTTGGGTAGCCACAAGTCCTTTCTAAGGGAAAGGATGAGTAAACACAACCGGCTGACTAGGTGCAGGACTAGGAGGGATGGAAGGGGAGGCTTGTTGTCCTCACAATGTTGCTTGAGACTCCAACATTTGCTTCATATGTGGTAAAATAGGACAATCATGCGTGTAATGACCATAAACACCACAACAAGAACAAGGCTTGTTCGTGAAAATAGGTCTGTCCTGCTTGGGCTGAGTGCCTTGTTGCTGGTTAGCAGTGTTAGGAGCATTATGTTGAGGATTAGGTCCAGGATTACGGGGAGCAGATTGATTTTGAGTGCCTTTCCTCATCTTTTTTGAAGGAGTAGGATTATTCGCGCCCTACTGTGCATACACCTACCCCTGAGGGGGTGTTGGCTGCTGTTGCGGGGGTTGAGAAGGCAAGGGAGGAGGAGGTGCTAATGCTAGAGGAGCTGGAGCACCAGGTAGTGGATATGGTAATAAGGAGGTTGGAAAAAAGGAGGAGGCAAGTCGTATCCTGGATACATGCTACCGGGAGGGGGAAAAGTGCAGGAGGTGTTGCCCCCCCCCCCCCCAAGGAAAACCATAGCCCATGGGAGGTTGAGCGTATGGATGAGAGAGAGCTCCAACGATATCGTCGGTGACATGAGATGCCCCCAGTGTGTTGGCACCACCGGGTCTAAGAAGATCAGGTAGAAAGGTATAAACATAACTCGACTGAGCGTAGATCAGGTCATATTTTAACGCAATTTGGAGAGCGGCTTCTTCGGTTTGAGGAAAATGCGATGCGACATCTTTGCTGATAATAGGAAAGAGAGATCTAAGGAACCAGTCCATGTAGACACAGTATTCTAAGGTAGGGGCTTGACATAGGCTCTTTCTTCTCCACCATTCCTGGACATGATCAAATAGGCGGGTCACAGAAGATTGACGAAAAGAAGTCAAAAGTTTGGTACCAGTTTCGTAACGAAGGGGAAGCTAGAAATAAGTGGTATGAGAGGATGAGGCCTGATCAACATACCACTTAGAAGCTTCGCCTGTAAGCATATGTTGGAACAAATGAAGACAGACAGATTCATCGGTAATGGATTTAGACAAACACCACATGTGGAAAGATCTAACATGATTTGTAGGATCTTCTCCAACAAGACCTTCAAACTTGGGGATGTCCGAAGGGAGCTTGGTTGGCATAGAAGGACAACTAGCGTCATGGTGTATAGGTTCATTGATCAACAAGTTAAAATCGGGAATATTGAGGCCTACCATATAGGGGAGGAAGGGAGCAGCCGGATGTAGTATTCCAAATCTGGAAATCTCTGCTCCATCGGGAATATCTTCAGATATTCCAATTCCTTCTTCAGTGAGCTATCACAAGTCCATTTTAGAGATTGACTGTTGGGGAATTTATAGGATATGACTCCTTCCAAAGAAGGGATAAATCCTGAGGCTAGCTGGCCCTTCACAGACTCTGTCTATGGATATGCAATATTCCAACTCGGGAATTTCTGCTACAGGGTCCTTGAGGACGCTGTATAAGGAAAATGCTGCATAAATAAAGAAAACCAGTGCTGGGATGCCCTAGGAAAACTCTAATATAACTCCCCTGCAGGAAATGAGCTCAAAGAAATTATGCTAGATGGGTTATACAGATCTCCCCAAACTAGATCCCTAAAACAATGCTCAAAGAGAGAGCTTACAGCAATATATGAACATGAACACTGAACTCTACAAATATGAATACACCATAAGAGGGAAATGCTACAGCCATCATGATATATCAGCAGAAATATACAAGAAATAGTTGAGGGACAAGCCACTCAAGCTTTAAGAGCCATCCTCCAATACATGAACAATGAAATACATGAATAGTTGCAACTCCACAAAATGCCAGAGTAACTGCAAATGCGTAGTGTATAGGAAGGTATGAGATTTTGAATATGAATAAATACATATGTGGCTGAAGGAATACAAGAAATAGCCCAATAATGGAGAAATGGGCTGAAATACAAGATTTCTAGCCAATCTATGAAGATTGCTAGAAATGTTGGAGAATACAAAAATGTGACAACCAAGTTGTCACTGCAACTGATACAAAATGAGAATGAGGCTGTGGCTGATCTGAAATAGTGATGCCCTCCTCTGATAATGCTCTTCAGCAGAAGGTTGATCCCTCCAAGAACACTCCTCCTTTGAAGCTCTAGAACCCCTCTCTCACTGCCTCCTCTGAAATAACGTAGTTTCCTCCATGGACTGCGCAGTAGGAGATGATCGAAGTGTGGCCCGATGCCAATGATCTGAAATGAAGCCCGGGAATCCTCCTTGCAACTCCTCCATTGATTGGATCACTCCTCCACTGAATAAAACAAGACAAGAGAGACTCCATGAGTTCCTCTCTTGCTGCACCTAGCTACACAACGTTCTCTCTGCTGCAGAAATAACGTTGTATAAGATGAATGAAGCTGTGGCCAATGCCAGATTGAGTAAATGTATCTCAATCCTCATCCTTCCTTGAGGAAGAGTTAGGGATTCCTGACCGGGAACACCCTAGTGCCAGAGGGCACCATCACCTTGCTAAACAACCCGGGGATGCAAGATTTGCAGACCCAAAGTCTGAAACTCTAAATCATAACATATGAAAATGGGCTGCCATCTCCTCCATATAAAGTGAGAAAAATCTTCTCCACCATGGTCCCACCAATTATGGTTTCCACCCTCATGAAAGTGTCTTCCCTCCAAAACTGCGCAGCTTCTCTAAGAAGCCTCTTCCTCCTTGGGCAGCGCTGTTGACTTTAGTCAAAGGTGACTAATCAAGTGAGTTGGGTTCCATTCACACCCTTGGTGTTTATTTCAGCTGCTTTATTCACTCCCCTTTCACATTAGGAGTGTTATTTCTTCAATAAAAAAGGGGCTAAGGTGTCTCCTTGCCCATTTTATTAAACAAAAATAAAATGTGCAACTATAATGTTCCATTTTAGCTTGAGGCTAAAATTGGGAACATTACACTGGAGTAGTTCCTGTTGCAGTCCCACTAGTAGTATTCCCAGCATTAGGGCTGGGGCTACAACTAGCGTTAGGTCTTGAACCAGACATGGTGAAGGTGATAGGAGAAGAACTAGGAGCGGAACCAGAAGGAGAACCCAATGAACCAGAAGAGGAGTCGTAGTGAGGACTATATGGAGGACTAACTCGAATCCTACGCGGAGGATTAAGTATTCTTACTGGAAACTGAGGATGAAGGCCAAGAAGTCTTGGAGATAAACACCTTGGTGGTGCAATGATGACGACACAAACATGACACAAGGGGAAGATAGACCAACAAGGGTGGAGAGGTGCAGGATCAACTGATTACAATGTCAAAACAAGGGAAAAGAGGTGCAGGATCAATTGATTTCAATGTTAAAGTATTTTCTTGGTGGTGTTAACCAAGATCTTCTTCACTTAGGGTGTGTGTGTAAAAGTGTGTAAATTTGAATTTTTAAACCTAGACGTTTGTAGAGAAAAAGAAAATGTTTGCTGTATAACTGTAAATAAACCTGTAGATAACAATATATGAAATTGAAATAACAATAGATAAACAACTGATAATGCAATAATATAAACCCAAGGAGGCAGGCCTCTCAACAATTAGTCTGTAGGTGGGGCAAAAACTAGTCAAAACACATCGAAATAGCCAATATATCTAAGGTCGGGAGAGACAGGGATCTAAAGGTCAGATCTGATAGAAATTGGTGCAAAACAACAACAACAAATCAGAGGGAAGACTGTTGTGAATGAGGTGGCGAAAGGCTATATCCTGGAGGGAAGTGGAGGGGACCCTAGAGGAAAACCCAAAAAAAACTAAATGAGTTGATTTGGATGGATAAATAGCCAATCTGAAGTGGATCTGAAGGTGAAGTATCAGATCAGAAAAATGGCTGAACACTCTTAAAATTTTAGACAACCTGCAGCAGCTAAAACTATTCCACAAAGTGTGGAGGGTACTGAAGCCCTAGGGGGCTAGGTTCCCACTTAGATGAGTAAAAACTAACAAGTAGAGGTCCAAAATGGGTGGAGATGGAGGTCAGAAAACCCTAAACAGAGGCCCAGAAAAACCCAGAAAACTTTCAGAAAAACTCTCGCAAAAAGTCCAAGCCGCAGTTTCTGACCTGTTTCTTGCTGGGGTCATAGTTTTTGGGCAGATATCTGTATCCTGAAGCTCTAGGTTGCAGGTTTAGGGCTAAAAATTGCAACCTGCACTTTCGGCGTTCTCGGGAGCAGGTTTCAATAGAATGTGTCGTCTCAGCTGCAACTGATGTCGGTCACCTGCGCAATAGGTCCAAAAACACATAGAAGTTAGAATTTTTAATGTTTTAGGGTTTTATAGGTTAAAAGCAACATTAATAAAAGAAAAAAAAGAAGCTGAAGAGAAATCCTAGGGTTTTAAGTAGTTGGATATGCAGAGATCAGAAAAACGACAACAGTCATAATCGTAAACCCGTGTGGAGTCGCTAGTTGTTAGGATGAATCTTAATTGCAAGTATACGAAAAAAGACCACTTTAGTTGTGCATAACAAACAACCCTAACAACAAATATGGCTGCCAATATCCTTAGATCTGCAATTAGGTGATCAAGAAAAATGTTGCAAAAATCTAGATCTATGCATTAAAAGACATTAAGCATTAAATAAAAACGATATTTACTCCATGCATCCAATAGACAAGACAAGAATATGTTGAATGAATTTTATATTAAGGGGCACTTGGGAGGAAAGCATAGAAGGATGTTACCAGTTCTCCTCAATGGGATGGGTTCTTGTAAGTCCTCAGCATTTTAGATCTAAAATTCCTCTCTCTTCATGGTGTAGAAAACCTAGACAAAAATGGAACTTAAAGGGAGCTCACAAGAAAAAGATAGAAAAATATGACAATGATGGTGGATCAAAGTCAGACCAAAAGTATAGATCCAAAGTGATCTTTAAGAAACAAAAGGTAATGCATTAATGGAAAAACCCTTCTATTTATAACAAAATATTGAGTTAGTCTAGATATTGGTGCACAATTAAAATATTATTAACCAAATCATGATCCAACTTTTATGGAATATTTTATTATTTTTGTTGGAAGGAAAAGGAATTTGACTTGGGTCAAATCCCTTTATTTGTAAATAACAAATAAAGTATTAGTTTTATTATCTTTAAGATGTGAGTTGAAGATGATAAATAAAATGGTTATTTAACTTCATGCATGGCTGATTTAATCAAATTTAACAAGGAATATTATTTAAATAAGGTTTAAATAATTATTCCTAGAAAATAATAAGATAAATAATGATTTATCTAATTAATTTTCTTGTTTTGGGTTAAATATGACCAGGAATATTAATTAAACTATGGTTTAATTAATTATTCCTTGAGGAAAACCAAAAAAATAGGTATTTATTCAATATTTACTCATGGGATTTCCTATTTAGAACATAAACAACTTAATGAGGTGCTTTACTAGTTCTTTTATAGTGAAAAACAATTTTGCCCAGGTGCAAAATTAGATTTATCAGTGCATCTTGGATCCATCTCATTAGTGCAGTTAGGCTGACCCAAAAAAGTCTTTGGACTATTTGTTTCAGTTCTACAAACCATTTAAATTCACAAGCTTTAAAACCAGAGTGGTCTCCATGGCATATTTTTATATAAAGTGCTCCAACTGAGAGGTGGGAATAGGAGTCTATACTTGTGTCCAGGCGTAATGGTATCAGTTTCAAATTCGCTTCAAAATCAAGGGCTCCATTGATAAACAACAAACTGAAGGAACTACCAATGGAAATTTCTTGAATTTGTAGAACACTAAAAAGGTGTTCCTTAATTAGGATAAAATGTAAACATAATACCTGAACTAATCACCTCGAAATTGGAAATTGAATTATATTTACAAATGTTGAGCAGGGTACACCAACTAATCACCTCTGAGATTTCTCATCCTTTTCCATTTAGTTTCCACAAATGAGATGAGCTCATGTGTGGAATATGGTATGAAAACAAATTTGAGGAACCCTTAATGGTTGAGAAGCTATGTTAGTGATTCCTTTCATTATACCATAAATTCTACCAATAGAGATCGTAACATCTTGTAATTTGCTAAAATTGTATTGAATTTCAGTGGATGAATAATGATATTAACTCTTCATTATGTACTTGAATAAATTGTGATGAAGGCCTCTAAATTAATTTACAATAGTGTGATAACATTATCCATCACTAGTGTAATGTCCCCACCTCCCAACTGGGCAATACCACTCTACCAATACTGTTATAACCCTCAACATTTAATTGTGGAAGTGTCAATATTTCAACTCAACTAGGAATGCTATTATATTTGGAAAGTTTTAGCTGATCTGAACATAGTATCATATGCCATAAATGCATTCCTCATAATATATAAATATAACTAAATACATAACACAACAAAGATAATTGTTCTTCAACTTCAATTAGCCAAAATGTTAATTAAACATGGCATACACATATATACAGAAATATGTATGAGGAAACTATGTAACATGCCATAATATGTGGTTTATTCACACATTTAAATGATGAAAATATTCATATCAGGTGGGCACAAAAAAAAATCAGAAACAATACACATGTAAACCAGACCCGTCTTAGGATTACAACTAAATATCACATATAATTAACACATGGCATAGGAAAAACAACATATACAAATTTTAGGGTTTATTATCATTAACACATAAATGTACATAAAAAATACATATAAAAGATATCATCACACAAAGAACACTTATCTGTATCAAAAGTGCCAAATTTCTGTGGGATCTCCACGTTTCTACTAGCCATAGACCATGTGGTTCATAATATCAACTACCAATCAAACCCGAGATAGGGAAACAACTCCACAAGAAACAATAAAAAAATCAAATAAATAAAACCCTGGTCACGACACCAACCCCAACAGCCTTAGTCTCTAGCCATAGGCTCATGTGCCCCCTAACCGACACCCAAATGGTGCAACTTACGATTGGCTAGAATAGTCTCAACTTACAACTACACGATATTTGTTGTTATCTAATGTCCAAGTGTTGAAAAAATGAATTGAAATAAACCCCACAGTTGGTGTGAGAGCCCAAAACAAGACTCACTGACTATCTTCAAACCGAGTTCCCCACTAGAAATCCATGGCACCAAGCCATAACCAGGGCCATCAAACCCTCAAATCCACCTAGCTCTTAGAGCCACTTAGGGGCTCACATAAAATTCCGATGCATCCCATTGGTACAGTTAACTAAGTAACTGAAATCGAGATAGTTCTATAGTCCAACCTCATGAATCCTCAACTCCTCAGTCACTAGACTAAATTTCCTCACTATACAACCATGAATGGTTGAATGAAATAAATGAAAAATCATCTCACTGGAAAGATATTCCCATTTATAACTACATGGATTTACTTCTCTATGCGGCACCCTCTAGAGCCACATGGGACATGGGGTGCACCTTTCACCAAAAGATCCAATTGTTGCCTTTTTCTTTGGATTTGTGCCCCCCCATACTTTTTCCATGGGGTGGGCTTTGTAGCCAGCCTTATTTAATTAAATTAATTATAAATTTAGGCTCTCTAGCCCCACAACATTTAGATGATTATATATATTTCAGCACAATAGCCCCATAATATATGTAGCATCTATGTGGGAACACATGCCACATTATATAACTCAGCTGACCGACATAATCAAGTTCATCTGACTCATCAACCTACATACCAATGTACAATATTCATTTACAACATTGTAAATGGGTTGGGGTATTATATTCCTCCCCCCTCATTTTATTCATTGTATATATTGTATGATATATCCACAATTTGAATCTATTGCCACAAAATATCGTAATCCATGTCCTCTTCCTTAGCCTCTTCTCAGGGCATACTCCATGCTTCGGGTGCCCTCTACACATCAATGGGAGCTGGAGGTCCTTTCCCACACCAAAATTCATATTCCTACAGCATCGAAATCATCGCATATAGAGGAAAACAACCAAATGGAATTAATATTCACAACATTTAATTCTCATATATGTAAACATATACAAGGACATACATATAGATGCTTTTTTGTTTTCAGCAAGGATAATTAGCAACCACAAGCATCCCACATAAAACAAAAAACATATTATGAAGTATAAATTTTCCTAGAATGCAAAAAACATATCTAAAGGTGGCTTCCAAGTACCTCATCCATAATTACTATTAATGCATATAATTCCTATATATAATTCTTGTATGCAAACATATTTGTTTCCACATTTTCGATTGCCTTGATTCATGGTAGTCTTTTTGAATTTATATAATAGCCCATCCTGGCAAGTCTATATCGACCTATTAGAAGTTGTTGTTACCTATATATAAGGCTTGTGAGAAGATCTATTACAACTTGATACAACCTATTCATTAAGGGAATTTTGAGGTCTAAAATGGGCCTCCTAAGGAAAATGTACAATCAAAATTCACTTTATGAGAACCAATCACATTTTAGGGGATGACATCATCCCTAATGGTTGAAATGGCATTGCTTGAGTTAAAGGTACTTACTTGTCACATTCTCAATGGTGGATAAAAACTCATGGTTAACCATGATAGTGCTCTAAGTACTTTTAAAGTCAAAGTAAAGTACTCATAATAAATGTCATTTCACACTTTTTGAATAAAATTCATACATAAAATAATATATTACATTTATTATATTATTTTTATATAGTACATTAATTACATGTTATTATACAATTTAAATAATATAAATTTTAATTAATAACATATTATATAATTAAAAATTTATGAATTTATATTTATATTTTATTTTAAGTTATTTAAGTACAAAGGACAAATGCATTAGTTGTTCAATGATAATGACGTTTTCTTGAAAAAGTCATTCTTATTTTAGTCACATCAATACAATTTTTTTATTAATTTTATTTTGGTACAATTTTTGAATTGAATTTAACCATGGTTACATGGATTGTGGTGCAAAAAGTGAATTTCAAATTCATAAATATTATTTTATTGATTTAAATATTATTTTATTATTTCCTTAGGAGGCCCATTTTAGACCTCAAAATTCCCCTAATATATCATCTAGTGACCAACCAACCACAATCATGTTATAAAGCCTGTCACCACATGTGACCAATCTACATGTTGTAATCTGCAATGATATTTCCAACCACCCGTGACAAGTCTGTTACAACTTGTAAGGTGCCTGCCACCTACTTGTGACAAATCTAATTGTAGCCTAGTATGCCTATTATAACCCTATCACCCATCTGTGACAACTTGCTATAACATGTTATATGCTTGTTATGACCTGTCATAAAACCTGTCATAAATTATAATTAATTCTCTCCATAATACCTAGTACAACCCTGTGTTAGCCATATTGTTCACCTATTAAGACCTATCACATAATATACTCAAGAGTTGACTAAAGACTTGTGACAATTTACAATAAAGTCTCTATAAAAACATTTTACAACTTGTCTAAAACTTGTCATAGGCTTGCCATGACACCTAGTATGGACCTATGGCCTGTCATAATATGCATACCAGACCTATTAAAAAATATTCATTGTAAACCTGGTACAACCTACTATAATCATGTGATAAATCAATCATAAGACTTGTTATAACCTGTTATGAGATTGTCATCCACGTGAAACAAAATCTATTAGAACACAACATTAATATATCACTAACCTATGACAAAATTGTGGAAACTTATATTTAACCCTACTATAAAATTTGTCACCACCCGTGACCCATCTACATGTTGTAAATTTGTCATGAACTATTTGAAGGCTTGTTAGTCCTGTATAATTCTTGTCACTTATCTGTGACCAACCACAAGTGGTATCTTGTTACCAATCGACCATTTCCTATAGGAAACCTATTATATGAGCTACTTCTTACTCATGCCTCCCATATCCCTATAACAAGCCTATACAAGATTATGTTACAAAGTTTTCTTGGCTTGTCATTGTCCTTGTGAAAACCTATAGTAGACCAACTATAACCTATCATGTCCCATTGTAGCCTGGTCACTTCTCTCATCATATATTTGTCAGGAATAGAATATAAACTTGTATTTACCTAGTATACCCTATTATCACCTTGTTACCACCTATGACATGCCTACTAAATTACATGGATACATTTGTGTATGTGTGTGTACACCCTAATTAGCTTCTATATGAGCTATTGTATAAATACTTCAACATAATGTTGTCACTATATATATATATATATATATATATATATATATATATATATATATATGCTCTTTTACAACACTTAAACCTATATATCACTTTGGAAATCTTAAAATACAATAACAATGGGAAATGTTAGAAATATATTGTTCAATTCCTTCCATAACATGAAGTCCAGAACATGGTTGTCTTCTTCAATTTTACCAACCAAATGTAGCTCATATAGTTGTACCTGCATCTATTTCCATTTTATACGAGCAACCATTTACCAATCCTTTCCCACACTAACTCCTTGTCACTATTAAAAGTCATCTTGCCCCTGTTGTAACCTGTAACTGCCTGGGTTATTTTCATCAACATTCCTATCTAGATTCAAATTTTGGCTTCACTAATATGTGCTTCCATTCAATAGTTTTCTATTGAATACTTTCCAAATTCTAATCCCTGGGCTAAAATATATGCCCTCTAGAAATTTAACCGAATTACTTATTTTTCAATGCATGTATCTTTATGTGAGTTTTGCCTTCACAAATATCATCTTACTTTAAATTCTAGGTTTTCTACAAATTTTCCCATGTCAATTCATTTGTGTTGTTTCGACCTATGGGCTGAAAGTTATGTCATGTAGAATGCTACAACCTGTTTAAGCCATGTTTTTCTCATTTAGAACACCTGCAACTTTCTTATATTTTTTCACAGAATTTTTTACCCCCAATTAAAATTCTAGGTAGATTATTGCAATATGTTGTTAGGTCCCTATATTACTAGTATAGTCCCTTATTGTTGTTAGTGTAACCCCCTTATTGTTATTATTGTACCCTTGTAACCCCCATATTTTTATTATTGTGCCCTTAAATTATTATTGTTAGGTCGGCTAGGATTACATTATGGCCCCATGGACTCCTATATATAGAAAGGAGGTTTTGTAAATTGTATCATCCAAGAATTGTTCATTTATGTAATGTATTGGAGGTTTCCCCCTCGAAGTGGCTCATTTATAAGGCATTAATATCTATTTTCTTCTCTTTTTGGAGCTGGTTTCACAACATTTGGTATCAGAGCTTTGAGATTCTAGGGTTTTGCTGCTCCAAACAGGTCATCGTGGAATTTTCGCTATAAATTTTTTTCTACGAAGGTTCAAAAACTGAAATTTTTAGAGTGCAAAGTCAAAATCTTGAGGAACATCGTCACAAAATTTCAGATCTTGGTTTGCAACATTTTCGGAGATATGATCTGTGCAAGTTAGGTCATTTTGCAAGCTCCTGAATTTAACCTAAACAGGTCATCGTGGTATTTTCATAATAAATTTTTTTATATGAAGGCTTAGAAGCTAAAATTTTTAGAGTGTGAAGCGCAATCTTGAAGAACATCGTCGCAAAATTTCAGATATTGTTTTGCAACATTTTCGGAGATATGATCTGTGGAAGTTAGGGCTTTTTAAAGCTTCTGAATTTCATCTCAAAGAGGTGATCGTGGGAAAATCTTCATAGCTCTCTCTCTGAGCATCAGATTGGAATGTTGTAAAAGGTGGCCGCAAGGACATGGACTGTAGTTTTCTTTTTATCAATTTCAGAGCTAAAGGAGGAAACAGTGACACATGGAAAGTCATACAAGTTCACTCTACTGAACCAGTCCAAAATTGGGTCATTGTGGGAGATTGGACATAAATTTTCCTTGAAGAATCCAAATCAGATCAGACCTGTGGCATTTGAAAGAAGCTTCAGAGGGTTACTATAGGGCTGAATTTTAGACATTGAGGATACGAAATTATAGAGATAATTCAATTTCAATATCGAGCTCCTTAAAAGCAAGTAAAAGGTGTGTATTTTTTTCTTCCGAATTGCATAAGTCTTGTTTGAAGAATCAAGTTGAATTAGACTGGAGACATATTTCTTGAATAGATGTGATGTTAGGTTAAAACAACCTAAAGAAGTTCAACACCACTTAAACCTTTAGAAATCTCTACTCTTCTCATGAAGATGAAGAGGCAAATAGCAGCTATTCCAGGCAAAGAACAAATGGGAACAATTTAGCTCTCACCAAAATATCAACAAAAAGCAGCAGCCAGAGGTTTTGAAGAAAGGCGTGGAAACTGAGATGGATGGTTTGAAGAAAGGCATGGAATCTAAGATGGATGGTTTGAAGAATGGCATGGAAGCTAAGATGGATGGCATGGAAGTTGGCATGGATTATAAGATGGATGACATGGAAGCTAAGATGGAAAACTTGAAGAATGATCTAAAAGCAGACATGGAAGGTTTGACAAAGTTGATACAAGAAATGTTTCCTAATGGTGAAAATATAGTAGAGAAAACTCATGATGAGAAAAAAATAAATGTTAATCGTGATTTCATAAAATCTACTGTTGGAGGGAAGAACCACCATATTCCAAAAATGGATATGAGGAAGTTTGATGGAAAGGATCATGTAACATGGATACTACAGAATGAACGATATTTTAGTCTCGAGAATGTGCAAAACACACAAAAAGTCATACGTTACAACTTTACGACAAGAAAAAATACAATTGTATGGTATCGATGGCTTTGTAAAGTAAAAAGGCAATCATGGCAATCTTGATTCCATTTTACTGGAGAAATGATAAGTATTATGGGGATAAAGAAAGAAGCTTACACACAACAGCCAATTGATAAATCTCAAACAAAAGGGTTTAATGGGGAAGCACATTGAGGACTTCCAAAAATTGAATATAAGGGTAACTGATATTCCAGAGGAACACAGGATTGATCTCTTCATTGGTACTTTAAAGGATGACATCCAACATGAAGTTCGCGTTTTGGAACCTGATTCATTGGATAAGGCATTCAGGTTGGAAAGAAAATTTGAATGTAAAATTATGGCGACAAGGAAGCCTACCACTCACTTTTATAAAGAGGGAAGTGTTGCTACTCCTAGATTTACACAACCTACAAGGTTGACACCACAAAAATTGGAAGAAAAAAGAGAAAAAGGGATTTGCTACAGTTGTGATAGAAAATACACTAAAGGTCATAAGTGTGCCGAGAAGAAATTATATTACATAGATTGTGAAGATGAAGAAGAAAATTAACAAGAAGAGGATATACACCAGGAACCAACCCAAGAAGAGGAAGAAATGAGTCCGACCATATCATGTAATGCATTGGTAGGAATTACCACTCCTCAAACTCTCATGATAGGAGGACATATCAAGAAGAAAAAGGTAATAGTGTTGATTGATTTAGGTAGTACCCATAATTTTATTCATTGTAAGGAATTGAATTATTTCCTATACCCAGCACCAAAATGTCAAGTGATGGTTGAAAATGGAGGAACTATAAATTGCTCTGGAAAATGTCATAATATCAAGCTAACCATGGGGGAATATGTGTTGAATAGTCCAATGCTTTCCATTCCTATGGGAGGTGCTGATGTTGTACTAGGAGTACAATGGTTACAATCTTTGGGGATGGTAGCTTTTAATTTTCAAGAACTTTTCTTGAAATTTTTTTCAGAAGGAAAGGAAGTCGAATTACGGGGTATTGCAGGGAATCCGGGAAAGATAATAACCTCTAATGTCATGACAAAGCTTCTAAAGAAAGAACAACGAGGCATAATTGCACAATTATGCTCACTAGAAGTTCCAACATCAAAATCATCTATTTCTGCAGATCTCCAAAAAGTCTTGGATAATCATTCCAATGTTTTTGAAACTCCAAAAGGACTCCCACCTATTCGTGATCATGATCATGCTATTCATTTGATTCCAGGAAGTGTTCCTCCAAACATCAGGCCTTATAGATATCCTTATGTCCAAAAGAGCGAAATTGAACGTATGATTGCAGAAATGTTAGAGGCGGGTATAATTCAACCTAGTCAAATTTCTTTCTTTGCTCCTGTAGTATTGGTACACAAGAAGGATGGATCATGGCTCATGTGTCCGAATTATAGGGAGCTCAATAAGCTCACCATTAAAGATAAATTTCCCATTCCTGTGATTGATGAATTATTGGATGAATTACATGGAGCAATTTTTTTTACCAAGTTGGATCTTCGTTCAGGATATCATCAAATTAGAATGAAGACTGAAGATATTCCAAAAACAGCATTTCGAACTCATGAGGGTCATTATGAATTTTTGGTCATGCCTTTTGGCCTTACCAATGCACCTTCTACATTTCAGGGTTGATGAATTCCATTTTCAAACCCTTCCTTAGAAAATTTGTGCTAGTATTTTTTGATGATATACTAATCTACAGCAGGTCTTGGAAGGATCATGTTGAACATGTTGACAGGGTGCTCAAACTATTGCAGGAGAAACAATTATATGCAAAACATCCAAATGTTTCTTTGGAGTACAAGAGGTGGAATATTTGGGTCATATTGTATCTCACGAGGGTGTTAAGGTAGACCCTAACAAAATTAAAGCCATTAAGGAATGGAAAGTCCCCAAAACCATAAAGCAGTTGCGAGGATTTCTCAGGTTAACAGGGTATTATCCAAAGTTTGTTAAGAATTATGGGAGAATAGCAGCACCTCTAACAACATTATTGAAGAAGATGCATTTTCATGGACTCCTGAAGTAACTAAGGCCTTTGACCATCTTAAAGAGGCAACGTGCCTAGCACTAGTATTAGCTATACTAGACTTCACAAAAACATTTATTGTGGAATGTGATGCCTCAGGAAATGGAATTGGTGTTGTTTTAATGCAAGAAGGAAGACCCATTGCTTTTGAAAGTCGTCCAATCAAAGGAAAGTATTTACAGAAACCTATTTATGAGAAGGAAATGTTAGCAATACTGCATGCACTAAAGAAATGGAGAACTTACCTAATGAGAAGACACTTCAAGGTAAAAACTGATCATGATAGTCTTAAACACTTTTTGGAACAAAGACTATCTTCCGAAGAGCAGCAAAAATGGGTCACAAAGATGTTGGGTTATGACTTTGAAATAATCTACAAAAAAGGAAAGCTTAATGTTGTTGCAGATGCACTCTCCAGAAAGAATGAAGAGGTGGAAGCATTGCTTTGTGCCATTTCTATTATCCAACCAGATTGGATAACCGAAGCAAGAGATGAATGGAAGAAGGACAAAGAAGTATGGACACTCATTCAAAAGTTGCAGCAAGATCCTAGTACATCTGATACATTTAATTGGAAAAATGATTCCTTATGGTACAAAGATCACTTATATCTTTGTAAGAATTCCCAACTGAAACAAAAGATTCTTCTGGAATTGCACACTTCTCCTTTAGGAGGACACTCAGGATTTTTAAAAACTTACCACAGGGTGAAGAAAGATTTTTTTTGGGATGGCCTTAAATCTGATATTCAAAGGTTTGTGGCGGAATGTTTGGTTTGCCAGCAGAATAAAGTGGAGACAATTAAGACCCCGGGACTTCTACAACCTTTATCCATTCCAAGTCAGCGTTGGGAGGAGATTTCAATGGATTTTATCACAGGTTTACCTAAGTCTGAAGGAAAGAATGTCATCGTGGTGGTAGTTGATAGACTTACCAAGTATGCACACTTTTGTGCATTATCTCATCCATTTAAAGCAAGTACAGTTGCTACTACATTTGTGGACAGAATTCAAAAGCTACATGGAAGCCCAAGGGTTATTGTGAGCGACAGAGATTCCATTTTTACTGGAAATTTTTGAATGGAGTTATTTTCTTGTTTGGGTACTCAATTAGCTCATAGCTCATCTTATCATCCTCAATCTGATGGTCAAACTGAGATAGTAAATAAATGTTTGGAAGGATATCTTTGTTGTTTTGTATCTGATAAACAAACACAATGGGTCAAGTGGTTACCTCTCGCCGAATGGTGGTATAACACTTCCTTCCATACTGCAGCAAAAATGACCCCATTTATGGCACTTTATGGATATCATCCACCATCCATCACATCATCTTTAAGATAAAATTCGAAGGTTCAAGCAGTGGAAGATCACATCGAGCATCAGCAAGAAGTTCTCCAACTCTTAAAGGATAACCTGAATTTGGCACAAAATCGAATGAAACAACAGGCAGATCAACATCGCAGCGAGAGAAGTTTTGATGTAGGAGATTGGGTATTTTTACGGCTACAACCATACAAACAAATGTCCCTGAAGCAAGCTAAGAAGGATAATAAATTATCGCCAAAGTACTATGGTCCTTACAAGGTGTTGCAAAATATTGGTACTATGGCATACAAATTGGAGCTTCCTGCTTCTTCACGAGTGCATCCAATTTTCCATGTTTCATGCTTAGAAAGGGTTATAGGTGAAAATATTCTAGTTCAAAAAATATTGCCAAAATTTGATGAGGAAGGAAAAATCATATTGGAACCTGAAGCGGTCACGGAAATAAGAACTCGATAGCTACGGAATTGATCAATTTCAGAGTATCTCATCAAGTGGAAGAAATTACCCACTGAAGATTCTACATGGGAGGATGATAATTTTATACAGAAGTACCCAGAGCTACTCAAGCATTGATGACAACACTTTTTTGAAGGAAATGGGCATGTTAGGTCCCTATATTACTAGTATAGTCCCTTATTTTTGTTAGTGTAACCCCTTTATTGTTATTATTGTACCCTTGTAACCCCCATATTGTTATTATTGTGCCCTTAAATTATTATTGTTAGGTCAGCTAAGATTACATTGTGGCCCCACTAGGATTACATTGTGGCCCCATGGACTCCTATATATAGAAAGGAGGTTTTGTAATTTGAATCATCCAAGAATTGTTCATTCATGTAATGTATTGGAAGTTTCCCCCTCGAAGTGGCTTATTTCTAAGGTGTTGATATCTCTTTTCTTCTCTTTTTGGAGCTAGTTTCACAACATATGCTTGGAATGATCTTTCTTTTAACTATTCGTATGGCCCTGCAAAGTTTGGCTTTTATTTCACAATCCTTTAGTGGTTTTGAGCCCATGTCATTTTAAAATTTGGTGCGCATGTACCTTCAAATTCCCTGTATGGGTCTGCCTATATTACTCATGACTTTATAGACCCCATGGATGACATGGATCTCTGCCTCATTATCCACATTAGCACTTGTTGATATCATCCAATGCCCATATGGCTAAACACTTTAGTCCTACATAACACAGTTACATATGCCCCCTACCCATTTCCCGACCACATCATTGGCCACGTCAATATCCACTGGGCTCTCCATATAGTCTCAATGCATTACACACACACACACACACACACGCACACACATATATATATCCTCGACATCCAACAGATAAAATACAATAATTATTATTAACTAGAAATTGCCCCAAAAGGTGTGCCCCCTACCCATCTCCCGACCACATTGACATCCACTAGGCTCTCCATATAGTCCCAATGCATTACAAACAAATAATATATATATATATATATATATACCCCTCATATATCCCTGACATCCAACAGATAAAATATAATAATAATTATTAACTAGAAATTTCCACAAAAGGTTCAAAGAGAGACCGATAAGATTGTTAAATTGAAATTGTTGAATTGGAAAAGTTGTACTTTGATTTGAAATAATAATTTTTGTATTAGATTTAGAATAATAATAGAAATATTGAGATGATGAAATTTGGCTGAGATATAATTTACTAATTTTACCAATGAAAGATTTCAAACCATTGTGAAAAAATATTGATTTTCTAGAATGGGCAATTTTTATCAAGAAGAAACAACAAGGTAAAAATTAGTTTTGCATCATTTTAGACCTAAATATTGTTACATATTTTTTTAAAGAAATAAATATTTAGTATTTTTAAAAGTAACAATCATTTTCACTTAAAGAGTAAACAATTATTTTTTAAAATATTTCTAAATGTAATTTTAAATAATTTTGAAAATATAAAATTATATAATAAAATTACATATTTAGTTTCTTTATATATTATTAATAAAATAGAATATTAATAATGATTAATTTTTTCAACGTACAATATATCAAGATAGAAATACCAAAACACAATGTAATTTTGACTAAGCCAACCACGAATAACATGTTTCTGTTAGTAGAAACAATTTTTTGTTTGGAAAATAGTGAAAATTCCAGTATGATTTTAGTAAAATTACAGTTGAAATTTTGAAAAAAATATGTTACAGTCAACTTCCTAGTATTGGGTGTCAAAAACTTTTTAAAGAAATTAATTCAAACAATACTATGATCAGATTTTTTGAAAACAAAATAGCCAATTCTGATGGAAAATTACTTTCCAAATAAAATTATAAGCTCAATAAACAATACCAAAACTAAATAGTGCAACTCGTAGGCTTGCGGTTGGAACCGCACCACATCTAGCCGTCCAATCTCAACGATAAGTGATTGGCCAGCCGGTGATAGTACGAGATAATGATGTACGACACTGACTGGTATATTTGGCTTCAAACGAAGCCATACTCAAACTAGGTCACCTAGTAGAAATAAGATATTTAAACTCCTTGTACATTATATTTGTAGGTAGTTTTTCTGAATGATGTATTTATTATACAAGTATAAATTATATGGTGTACATTAGTGACTCTGTGTAAAGTCTATTTCTCATTGAATTTTAACTATTTCATTTAGTATTTGAGATTTTATGTTTTTAATTATATAATTTTTAGATATTTTATTATCCAAAGAATTGATGAAGAAACACTTTTAAAATAAATTTATAGACATAAAGTTAAAAAAATCAAATGAGAAAATAATTAATCAAATTTGCTCTACTCACATAACAAATTGCAACATATCACATAAAATTGAATCGCTTCCAAATCAAATTCAAGGCTTTCCACCGCAAGCTATTTTCGTGGGGTTTCGTCAGCTCGGCTCTGGAATCCCTACGAAATCAGAGACCCGGACATAACGTAATCTTGATTCATAAAATAATATTTCTCCTCATCGATGTGGCGCACTCAAATATTTTACCAAATCCTATATTGGTATGATCATTGTTAAATCTATTTTAAATAAAATTATAATAAGGCTAAGCACGAGATTTTAGAAGTATCTTCAGGTGGGATTGATGTTTCAAATGTAGAAGAGTGTACCCATTTGACAATTCCATGCCACTATTATTAATGACAATGAATTTCCTGAAAACTGTGTAATTTGGGATCTTGCCCGAACCTGCATTCATTAACAGAAGTTCAAAGCATTCAACGTTTAGATTTTTCCTTTGGGCATTCAAATTTTGGACGGATGGGTAACATTTACCCCTTTAAAATCTAGGAGACAACCTTCTATGGAATAACCATGTTAACCTCGAGCCTCTTGAAATAGTCAGCTTGAGGAGTATACAATGATTTTTTCCCTACAAGGAATAATAATTATCCATCTGCATTACTAATTTTTTTATTCGACGAAACATACGTGACAACTTCTTGATACCCTAATATATGCTTGGCGATCTCCGTAGTAGAAAATTGGAACCAAAATGGTTAACATTAGGGATTAAAGGAAGTAATGCTTGATTTTATATAGAATGTGTTTGGCATATTTGAGAGAAAATTCCTTGACCCCATTCAATGTTTGCATATTAACCTATTTTAATGGAAAATTTCAATTTTGAGATTAAAAAGAAAAAAGATGATGGCATATTTTATTTCGTTGTCTATTTTATTCTGGCATATTTTTTTTCGTTGTCTATTTTATTCTAAATTAACTGGTGGAATTTTTAATAAATTCACTTGAAAAGGAGCGAACACTTAATGTTACACCCACATTGATCTGGAGCAGTAATAAACCTTAAAAGCTGTGCAGAAATGAAGTCATGTCAAGTTCATTGGTAAATATAAATTAAAAAATTAAGTGAATGCAACGTAGCCCACTGGAATGCAATAATATTTAAAGCTATGTTACATATACATATTTACTCATATTAATTCGCCAAAGTTTCCAACACGTAATGAAGAATTTTGCGGATGAATATTCATATTCATCGCACTGGACTTTAATGATTTTTTTCTCATTCATTCTTTATTCATTTCATTATTTAAGTGAAACGTGTGTTTTTAATTCTTTTATAGACTCGAAACAAAGATAATGAATTCAAGTATAAAATCTTTCATGAGATATTTAATACGTGAAGAATCTCAAATTATTTAACATTCAGGATGTCATTTAAAGTACAAAGTTTAAAATATATTGTAACGGCCTTAAATTGTTGTTTGAGTTTTATTTAACATTCAGGATGTCATTTAAAGTACAAAGTTTAAAATATATTGTAACGACCTTAAATTGTTGTTTGAGTTAGGTAAGGCTTTTGGTCTCTGTAATGTTCCAAATTTGAAACTCTACAATGAATAAGCTATATAATGGTCCTGTTATGATGAATAACATTTTTAGTTACAGCAGCAACTTGTATTTTATTTCATGATCCGGAAAGTGGGGAAAAAGGGAATTTTATGCCCTAAAAAGGTTATTTTCAGAAATGAGCGTGGGGAAACAGTTGGATATGATATATTAGGTCAAGAGGGACTTATGCTCTGAATTTCAGCTCAAACTAATGCTTCTAGCTATATTAAACAGCTCCTCCTTTCCCGACTAGGCTAGAAAACACTGATTTCCCATGATTTTACTAAACAGGAATTTCTGAATACAATGAAAGCGTAATTCCCATGAGGGCTTCTATAGAAAATGAAGAAAGAGGTCTGACATACAACTTATATTAATCACACAACAAAGAAATGGAGGTTTAATCACTTATACAGTAGAAACAAGGCTCCCGGTAAGATTTCCAACAAAATGCATGTACAAGGTAGGACTACAGAAAATAACGCAGTCTATGTTGAGCCCCACAAAAGAAGATGATGGAGCTTAGTGAGTCAGAAGCCCGCTTCACTAAAGTGGGGCCCGCAGGCAAATTCGGCGCAAAGTCTATTTTTAGACTATGTCTATTTTTAGACATGCTGAGCATAATCTATAAGTTCTAATGGAGATTCTTTGAGCATGCGACATGCCTGTGAACAAAAATGAGACCTCATTTTTTAGACCTGTGCTATTTTTAGACTGCCTCTCCTAAAAATATGGAAGTCAAATATTATTTACCCTTAATAATATTTAGACTATAAACAACAGTTTACTCTCTTGGAGCACTTCAGTTCGAGTCATGGAGGTGGCTCATGCAACTGACAGAGGAATCACGTGGTTCCTAGGGTTTGATGGCATCTTGCATGGTTGACTTCAGTTGGACTTCAGTGGCAGAAGTTTTGGAGGAGTTAATGAGACAGATAGTGGAGTTGTGTTCTGTTTATTTCAGTTGAACTAGTTGAGATTAGTTTAACTAGCTAATCAACTAGATATGAGTGGAGTGAATTAAATATTATTTAATTTACTAAATATTAACTCATTAGTCAACTCAAGAACACTTCAGTTCACTACAGTGCATGATCAGTTCAGTGAAGACCAGTGAAAGAGATAGATGAAAGGGCAGAGTTAGCTATCAGTTGTAACTATACTGTTGCTATTTGCAACACATAGATAGGTGGAGTAAGCTATGAGTATTGCAAAGTTTAGGCTGGTGGTTTATCTATATAATGAGGCCATCCCATAGCTTTGAAATACGCAATCAAGGTTGGCTATCAAGTGGCTAAGGATTGGAGCAAGTGATTTGCTAGATCTAGCTTGATAGTGTGTAGCAGGGGAGGTAGTGCATGAGAGCTTGTGAAGAGTTTTTGTACTATGATTGTTACATGATTTCTCCATTATAATATACACAATAGCTGCGGGGTTTTCAGCTATAAGCTTTCCCCATACATACCGAGTTAATGTGTGATTGATTTGATGTGCGATTGCTTCTATATTATTTCCGCATGTGACAATTAATTGTGGAAGAAGGTTATGTGTTATGCATGCAATTTGAAATTGATGTATGATCGGGTTAATCTTCATTGAATAAGTGATTTATTCAAATTACCCTCTCACATGGGAGGAGCTCGTGTTATTCTACAATAAGACAACAACCGCATTAAAAATGACTGAATATAACATATAAGAGCTGAATAATACAGAAATATGGCCAAAGGCCTCTCTAACAAACTTCCGGAGGGAAATAAGCACCTCCTCTTACAAGATGAGCACAAAATCAAAGGGTGCAACACTGCTGCTGCTGCCCCTGCCTCAAGGACGCAGTTTTTTGAAGTAGACTGTGTTGTGGCTGAATGTGAAGGACTAAACTCAAGACAAATACTTAAATGAGGCTCAAATCAATCCCCTTTGATTCCTTAAGCAAGCTGATCTCAAGAGAGAATGGAATTCCTGCACAGGAATTCCTTGCACTAAGCAGTGTAGCAACTCCGGCTAAACAGATGAAGTATGCAAATGGTCTCTAGACCAAAATATCTGAATACATGAATGAATCTCCTTTGATGCTATGCCCTCCTTTTATCTTTGGTGAGCCTCCTCACCCCGGACCCCACACAATGTTGAGGTGAATTCTTCATGAAGCTTTCTCTTTCAAAACTGCGCTGCCCTAGCTAGCTTCCCTCCGCTTGTGGCTGCATTGTTGACTTTGGTCAACTAGAACTAATCTACCTCCAATGCCTCTTTTCACACTATGGATCTTCAATCTAGTTTACATATGTGTGTTTTAGGCTGATCCTTGTTCACATTGAACTGGTTTACTTAGGTGATTTCTTCCTCCTCAAGAATGCATGTTGACTTAGTCAAACTTGACTATTTCCTCATCTATTTTGCCTATTTTCACACTTGTAAGTGTAAATTTCAGCTCCTGAAGTGATCCCCTTCATTATTAAGGTGGAAATTATTCATATTTTTATTATTCATGGGCATCCTTACCCATTTATTCCTCTCCTAGGTGAAAGCATCAAAATCTAATATTCCAATTTGCTTGGGTGAAAATTTTGGGATATTACAGTCTCTACAAGCTTTCTAATATTGTTAGCTACATTCATAGAGGTCTTTCGGTTCAACTTGTAAGAATGAAGGGAGTTTTTTGAGCGGTGATATTGTAGATGCTTTTACTCACTCTTGTTACACATAAGAGAAGGAGAATAAGCCACATGAGAGATGCCATTATTAACCCATCCGAGACCACACTACAAGGAAAAAGGACATTGGTGTGGGGCGAAAAATGTCACCATAAGTTCATTGGTGAGGGTCAAAAGAGCCTTCGTCACAAAAAACTGAACGTCACCAAAGGTGGTGTTGCCGAAATTATAGGTTTTGTGGTGACACTCAAGGTCCGTCACCAATAATGATTTATAATGATGAATAGTGATTGTCACCATTTCATATGAGCAATGGTGATGGACAATAGCCTCCGTCACCAAAAAATTGAACGTCACCAAAGGTGGGGTCGCCGAAATTATGTGTTGTGGTGACATTCAAGGTCCGTCACGAATATTGATTATAATGACAGATAGTGACCGTCACCATTTCATATGAACAACAACAATTTTTTGTGATGGACCTTTCATGTCCATCACTATTGGTGCGTATATATGGTGGCGTTCATTGACCGTCACTATTTCATATTTGGTGAGGGTCAAAAAATGTCATGATAAACTCATTGGTGACATCAAGGTCCATCATGAATAATGACTATAATGACAAACATTGACCCTCACCATTTAATATCAACAACAATGATTTATGATGACAAACCTTTCATGGTTGTCACTATTGATGCGTATATATGGTGGAATTCGTTGACCATCACCATTTCATATTTTTGTGAGGGTCGAAAAATGTCACCATAAGCTCATTGGTGATGGTCAAAAGAGCATTCGTCACCAGAAATTGATCGTTGCCATTCCCTATGAATATCGGGGCATGATGGAATCGAACCACCAACCTCCTGCTTGTAAAGCAGGTGCTCTTCCATTGAGCTAGCACCCTTTAAAAAATTAGACTTTAAATTAGCAATTTCCCCTAAAGGTGCAAAGATACACCCAAGGAGTATAAAATCTAGGAAGATCAAAAGTTGCTAGAAATAATATGTTCAATATACATAATAAAAAGACAATAAGAATAAATATGATTTCGATATACATAATAAAAAGACAATAACTCAATTGATTAATTTCCTCTATGATACCAATATTTACCAAAACTATTCATGGCTAAATACTTAATATTTACCAAAACTATTCATGATTAAATACTTAATATTTACTTAGATTACTTGTCAATAGAATGTACTTGTTTTTTATCACCTTTGGATATTAAAAAAAGTTTCTTATTATCCCAACCCAATCTATACAATGTGCATAATTTCACAGAATTTTTCTAGAACTCCATAGAAATATATCTATAGACATCACCACCAGGCATGCCATAGACAAATTATTGATTGATGGTTGCCAGACGACATAGTCAGATACACTACTGGTCTCCTCATTGACATGCCTAGATTTGCAGATACCACCCTGTACTTCAAATCTTATTCACAATACCTATTACAATATAAGGATGTTTTTTAAGTATTTAGTTAGTCTTAGGATTTAGCTCATTTTTTTCCCATATGAACTGGAAAACCAAGGTGATGAATGAGTCACAAGCATTTTCTATTTTCCACAACTAATTATGCTTTCTTCTTTCATCTCCCAATATAAGCTCGGTGCTATTAGGTTAAGCGGTTGAGTCCTGCACCCTAGATGGTGAGAGTCCAGTAGCCAAAAGAATCATTGGCTTACACTCTAACCCGAGTAGCATGGGGCACAAGGAATCCCATGTGAATCAGCAAGGACCACCTTGCAAGGCTAAATACTCCTGGGGGACCGATAGCGAAGTAGTACCGTGAGGGAAAGGTGAAAAGAACCCCCATCGGGGAATGAAATAGAACATGAAACCATAATCTCCCAAGCATTGGAAGGAAAATTAGATCTCTGACCGCGTGCCTGTTGAAGAATGAGTTGGTGAATTATAGGCAATGGCTTGGTTAAGGGAACCCACCAGAGCCATAGCGAGAGCTAGTCAAATATGTAATTATGAATATGCACAGGAGGGATAAGCCATGTGTTTTGTAAAATTTAACACCATTCCTCTGCATCGTAGTTTGTACCAGCACCTACTATAAGTTTTTAGAGTCAAGCTCAGGGATAATTTTAGGGGCGAATTTTAGCCCAAAGGCGAATTTTAAGGGATTTTAAATTTTATTAGGGCGAATTTTTTATATAAAACCCATTTTTTATAGTGTAATAAAGTTAGCCCAAAAAATATTTTAAAAATAATTAATTATTTAACATTAGCCCAAAAAAAAAAAAGGGCGCGGCCCCGTTTCCTTGGCATTCGCCCCCAATTTTCCCGATTTTTATGGCATTCGCCCCAATTTTTTCATTTTTCACTGGTTCGGAGAGCTTTGTGCACACCGATTTTCTAAGCTGGATCCTCTGGGGTTGGAGGAGAGGGAGATTCCAGTGGATTTGGATCCAACGCTGTATGGATTCACTGGACTTTAGTTGGGTTTTCGGTAATGGAAGGAGGAACTGCCTCACGCAGACAGAAGAAGAAGAGGCAACTCATATTCGACCATCGCTATGGTTGGGTGTAAGTATTTACGAATGCTAACACTACAATAATAATCTCTATGTTTTCATTTTTCACTGGTTCGGAGAGCTTTGTGCACACCGATTTTCTAAGATGGATCCTCTAGGGTTGGAGGAGAGGGAGATTGCAGTGGATTTGGATCCAACGCTGTATGGGTTCACTGGACTTTAGTTGGGTTTTCGGTAATGGAATGAGGAACTGCCTCATGCAGACAGAAGAAGAAGAGGCAACTCATATTCGACCATCGCTATGGTTGGGTGTAAGTATTTACGAATGCTAACACTACAATAATAATCTCTATGTTTTTACAATGACCATGGTACTGAATGCATTGTAGATACGATGACTGGAGGGATCCCAGAGGCGGTCGGGAGGCAGAGGAATGTAAGGCAAAGCCGTTTCTCTCTACTGTGGTTGTGTTAGTTTTAATTTTGTTGTTACTGTTGCATTTTGTTAGTATCGTTGTTGCCATTGTTCTATTATGTTTTTTTCATTTGCAGGTTTTGTGTCATGCCTCTTACCAAAGCCACTGTGAATCTCGTATTTCAACAGGTAAGGACTGTAATTACCAAGTTTTTGTATTCTAATGGTAAAGTAAGTTTTTGATTCTAATGGTAAAGTTGGCTCAACTTCTTATGGCCTCCCTCACAGTCATAACTATAACTATTATATTGAGCTTGGGAAGGTTGCCCCAAGAGTTTACACAACCGTCACGAATCCCAATAACCCTATCATAACTTATACTAGATCTGTTGTCCCAAACAAGGACTTTCCCATCAATGAAGGCTACTCTATCTCCTCCATCTTCTAAACATGAAATCAAAACCAAATTCTTTTTCAAATCTGGAAAATAGAGTATGCTGCTCAAGTGAATGTTTTCACCCGTTTTCAGCTCAATGGATGTTGTCCCAATTCCTTTGATTGCATAGCTGTTGTTGTCCCAAGCTCCACCTTTTGAGTCAATCTTCTTTCCATCAAACTTGTAAGATGATCACGCTCCCCTGTCATATGTCTTGAAGCTCCAGTATTGATCAACCATATGTTGTTGTCATCTGCAAGAGATCCTACAAGTGTGGAATAATAGAAGTGGTCTTCATCTCCTTCAACTTTGGGTCTCTTGGAATATTCATCAAATTCTCTCGTGGTAGCTTGTTGATTCTCACTTTTGTTCCTAATTGAATCTTCCAGGACATTGGGATTTGAAGTGACCAAATCTATTGCAATGGAAACATTGGATCTGAGACATATCTTTCTTCCTTCGAGGATTAGGTCTTCTATCAAAATCCCTCTTCTTCTTTTGAAAACTGAACTTCTTTCTTCCTCCAACTTTCTTGGAACGAGCTGCATAGGCTTGAGAATCTTCTTCTTCCTTTGTCTTTCTTCCTCTAGACAAAAGTATCGATTCTTCTTGAGAACAGGCTGCCCATATTTCTTCCAAACTTTGAGCTTCCTTACGGCTACTTATACCTGTTGCAAACACATTCCATGATAGTTATAGTCCATTGAGTGCTGAGGTCACAAGTTCTTTGTCAGAGACAATTTCATCAATAGCTTGAAGTGGATCTCTGAATTGAGAGATCCTTACAAAATATGAAGCCACTGTATCGATCTTTTGTCATCATGACACCACAAATTTCATTTCTCAGACTCATGACTTGGCCAACATTGTTAACAATATAGAAATCATTTAGGGCATCATACATCTTCTTTGAAGTGTCAAGATTTGAGATGTATGGAATTAGATGATCCTTGATGGAGTCCACAATAATGCTCCTGCTATGATGTTATCTTTCTTGTACTTCTTATTTCCTGCTTCATAAGTAGGTTTAGTCACCTTGCCTTGCACAATTTCCAACAGATCTTCCCTAGCGAGAATTAGGTTGATTCTTGTCTTCCAAGCTTTAAAGTTGGTAGCCCCTTCTAACTTGTTCTCTGATTTCATGGTAGGAGCCATGGATGCAACTTGATTGTAGGTCTAGGGTTTCTTCAAAGTGATATCAAAGTTGAAGAGTGATCTTTGTGCTCTTTCCTTCACCAAAGCTCTGATACCATGTTAATTTTTCTAGTACAATAAATGCAGCTACTTTTATTTGTGAACTATGATAAATACTTCCAATGATTATTTTGCCCTAGGAAAACCCACCAAGGGGGAAAAAACCAACCAACCTTTTCCTTAGAGAATCAATGCAACAAGAGATACATCAAAGTCAAACTAACCAGCAAGATGACAACCACAAGGTGCCCAAGATGCCAAGTCAAAATTCTTCCCAAATCACCTCAAGATGCTTCTCCATAAATTCGTACTAGGTATGCAATAGGGTCGAATTTCGGCCTGTCTACCTCAGAATCTTGGACCTGTGACCAGAATTTTGGACCTGCAACTACACGTGTGAGGGCAGCAGAGAATACACATGTGCGGGGAGTCTCTTTCTTAAGCTCGGCTTCTTTTCTTTCTCCAACTTCGACCTTCTCTTCTTCGTCCTTCTTTGGTATACCAGATCAGAAATATGCTTGATAAGATGAGAGATGCGAATGCCTTGGAGTGGAGACAAGTGCTCTCTATATATACACATTGGAGGGGTTGAATAGGTGCCTCTTTGGGCCAGGCTGACTTCATCACTGGGAGGCTGACTTGAGCATCTTGTGGTGTCAAAAATGCAAATTCAAATTTTCATTTTCCTACTTAAGATAAGGTCATGAAGAACATTCCTTATAAAATTTCTTTTGATTATAAAATTTCTTGCAAACATGAAGAACATGCCTCAAATAATTTTTTGTCTTACAATTATAATTCATATTTCAATATTAGAAGTACAAATGAAAAATTATAAAGATTGACCATAGCTACAAGATTCAACACATAATTTGAAGCTTGGAATTCACTAAAGCTGGATTTGTCACAATGTTTTTTGGATTTACTATATTGGAGCATAGGTAGCAGAGAATTGTTGGTTGTAACTTTCTCACTGCATATTATTACATAAATTGTACTGGTCGAGCTTCATTCGTATCTGCCCATTTTAGGACTGCATGCATATTTGTGCCCTTGACTCAATGGTTGAAGATAAATGGGTGTAGATAGTTTTCTGCAAAGATTTATTATGTGGGAATCTCCATGTAGTTGCATGCAGCATGATTGCAACTGTACCAAGTATCAATCGATACCAAATATAGGGATATTATCCCATATTTTAGTGAAAGACAATATATACATATGTGTGTTAATAGATATATCACATAGGGATACTACTCAGTATGGTCTTGGGGATAGCAATAGTTATACTATAGGCAGGTAGCGGGGATTGAACCTGCATCTTCCCCTTCGCAAAGAGAAATTTTTACCATTCAACCTAAGCCACATTTTCTTTGTTATATATATATATATATATATCTATATATATATATATATATATATATATATATATTCATAAGATTGTAACATAATATGGAAAATACATACATGTTCAATCCCATTCATAAGAGACCAATTTTTAGTAGCCTAGATGGTATTGGAGTTGCAGGGTGAAATGGTGGATGCATCAATTGTAAGGAGAACCTTACTGATGGTGATAGATTAGGTGAATTGTCAAACTAAACCGGTTCAGTTCATTTTTGTAGTGACTCTCTACATATTTATAGCAGTAGAAAGGCTAAGGATTTGGCACATCTCTTTAACTACTTTTTCATCGAAGGTGGCAATGCGGGCCTTTATAAACAAGAATGTTCTTGCTAACTGCAGTTTGCATATGAGGCAACTAAACAAATCCTTTGGCTGTCAATTTTGAGTGGCTTGAGGCAGAAGTTGAACAGGTAGTGATTGAGTGCTTCGTAGGTGGTGTGTCTCAATGAGGATAAAAATATTTAATCATATGAAGTAGTCTATTAATTGTAGTATTGAATGTATGCATTTTGATTCTCCTTGTTATCCATTTGCGAAGCATAATTTAAGGAAGGCCACTGAGTTTATGATGCAATGGTTTGCTAAATTGGATATGGGCCTTGGCTTGGAAATTACTCACCCAACAACTTATCGAAATGGTTCGATGGATCAATGGTTCTATGGTTCTATATGCATGCATGCCTCAAGTAGAGGCATCTACATGCTCAATCATAGCGGACACGAATTCATACCTCAGTGCCAACCTTGCTACCGTCCATTGCCACATGGCAACATTGCATGCAGAGATCTGATGTATGGTGGGCAAGCTAATGTTAGTCCTGGAGTCATTCCTTGTGATGTTTTAACCTTTACCTAGCATGTATATATTAGGTCATAGGCTTCTGAAACATTTTGTGTATTGATCTCTTTTGTTGTTGAGTCAGTGCAATAGTGTACTTTGTGAGAGAAGGCATTTGGCCTAGAAATACTTTTAATCTGATTATTTATGATGTCAAATATCAATTTCAGAGCAAGTTTTATGACCTGTTGGGCCAGGTTACTTTGCCCTAGTTGTATGTGGAATTGTCCAAAGGGCCATGTTGCCAGCCTAATTAGTTCATGATATATTTAATCATGTTGTCTCAAGTAGAAACTGCCTATTAATTGTCTAATATTTTACGCTAATAATAAGGATGCGAGTGTGATATGGCTAGAATCAGAATCAAATGTCATGCCCACATAAGTTCCCTGATGTTTATTGAAGGATATCTTTTGGGAACTGTTTGAGGCCAAAAAATTACCGTTTGTTATTTTGAGATACTGGTACTCTATCTCAACTCTTTCTATTATTGATGTCTCTTCTATCATTGAAGTTCAACTTTAGTTGTGGATGTCAACAATTGGGTCATATTGATATAGCCAGGCTTTGAAACATTGGGTTTTTTAATTTATTCAATTAAAAGTGGCACAAAATGGAACCTACCATTGGGGCATTAAGATTCAAGAATGACTAAATTTTGTTGAGAACTATTTGATCTTTATGAATATTTTAGCCACCCTTAAAAGTTGGAAAACATGGCATGATCTACTATTATGTTGTCCATTTGCTAGATATTTTATTATTTACATTGATGAATCTCAGAATACTAGGGGCATAAAACATCATGTTTTCACCAGTGAATTAATTTCAGAATACCAGGGACATAAAACATCATGTTTGCACCAGGGAATTAATTTTAGAATACCAGGGACATACAAGACAAGGTTACACACATATTGGATTGTACAGTAAATTTCTTAAGAGCTGAGAGGTTTTTACCTGGAGTCTTTTGTTCCCTCTCGGTGCTAACAGAGTTAACATGGAGCTTTGCTACTTCTGTGTCAAGAACATCCGCCTTCTTCCTTGGGTCCACATGGATACATATTTTATTTGGATCCTTCTCGGATATATCTTCTGGTCTTCATAGATTTGTATCCATAAGGGATGTAGTGTGGATTTATATGTGGTCTAGACAATGTTCGTACAGGTTACAACGAGGATGGATTCCAATGTCATATTCCCCCTCCTTAAGAAAGTAAAGAAAATAAAATAAAAACAAAAACAAAAACAACAAATAAATGAAAACTCATCATGATTTTAACGACTAGACAACTTTGTATATATATTTAGATTTGATCTGTGCCATATGCCCACCTATATTCTAGGGCTTCTGTTTTGTGAGAATGTTTTTATCACGCACATGCCTGTCAGTCAGTAGCCTCATGTTTGAGGAAACCTATCAAACTGCCATTGTTTATTGCTATCTAGAAAGTTTTTGACATTGCAATAGTGAGATTTTTTTTATATGCAGTGTTCGTTGGTATTGTATCATTTTTTTATCAATATCCGTATCATAGAAACTTAGGATTAACTGATTCAAATTTCCATGCGAGCTATTTTATTGTATAATGTTTGACACTGAAAGTCAAGTGTACATTTCTGTCACAATTTTTCTATCAGTATCGATATTATAGTATCTTAGGATGAACTGATTGAGATTACTGTGTCTATGTAAGATCTGTTTTATAGTATTATGTTTGACACTGAACGTTGAGTAATTGTCCTGCATGTACAAAATATATCCTGATAATGAGAAGAACAGAGCGAATTGTCATTCCATGTTAATGATGGCCTTAAACACAATTTTGTTACTTTTAAGTAAAGTCTTTTAAATTGCAAAGCCTTCGATTATAATACTTGGTTTTACTTTCTTATTTATTTAGTGATCTCTATACCTAATCCTAGGCTTTCAAGTACATTTGTAAAAATATTATGTTGTCGTAGAGACATTCCTAACTTTTGGACATTATAATATCTGCCTAACAGTGTATTTACATCGTATATTACAGGTTGCTCGTGTACTGCATCTCCTCTACAGGCTTGTGGTACAACCAAATACATCACGAGCAACCATGTTTGCTGAGACCTTCATTTCTTGTGGTGGCATAGAAATGCTTCTTTTCTTGTTGAAGAAAGAAGCAAAAGCTGGTGATGGTATGATTTATGAAAGTTCAAGTAGCAGTGATACAGCATACCAAGAGAAAAATGAAAATGTTCACATAATTGGAGTTACTTGTACAGAAGGGAAACAAGTTGGGCATTTGCGCCATTCTGGTTCACAATGTCAAGTTGACAGTATTATTGCTGATAAAATAGATGCTGATGAGTCTAAACATATTGGACTCAAAACTAGTGAGAATGATCAAGATTCCAGTAAAAGGCTGTTAGGCAATGACAATAAAAAAATGTCCTCAGCCAGAGAAGCATTTACAGGAAGAACTATAGGCGGGATAAGCTTTTCAATTAGTGCAGAGAGTGCAAGGAACAATTTCTATAATGTAGACAACGGTTATGGTATAATGGTTGGCATTATTAGTCTTTTGGGTGCCCTTGTTGCAGGAGGCCAGCTAAAATTTTCAACTGTCACCACATCTACTTCTATGCCCAGTCTGTATTCTGGAAGTGGGCATTCAGAAGAAAGCAATCAGGCATCTACAGTTAATAATTATTTTCTCTTATTTTCATTACAAAAGACATTTCAAGCAGCACCACAGAGATTGATGACTGACTCTGTCTACGCAGCTTTCTTAGGAGCCGTGGTATGCTCTGATGGTAGCCTTTAATCTTTTTTCTATGCTGTCTTGTGAACTTCATGGATAAACTCTATAGTAGTTACTTGTATTTGATGATGAAAAGATTTAACTATGTGGATCTGAGATGTGCATTTTGGCATGTCTTTTTGTCTATGTTTTGATAATGATGAGGTCGACACAATTCATAAAGTAAAAATTGACAAAGTAAAAATTGACGTGTTCAGTCACCAGTGTTTGACATGATGGATTTAGGCCTCCTATGTAATTTCTGAGGTGTTGAATTTAGCACATTGATGATTTTTGTATATGTTACAATCTTAGTTTGCTAAAAGTTTGTTTGGAAGGTTTAATATGGAGTATTATAAGGCATTTCTACACCAATGGTGGTTGGATTGAAATTATTAGTGAAAACTAACTCAAAACCATTCAGGGAGTTGGTATATGGATAATTGGTCGGCACCTTGATATATCTCCCCTAGGTTACTAGGATACAGATATTGATTTGTCTTCTTTTGGAAAATCCATAATCAGATACAGTGGGGAAAAACAAGTACAAAAAATAGAATAAAAATAAAATACTAAATAGTAAAATCATTTCTCGATGGAGTCCAATGGGTTAGGTCAACCAATTGTTGTTATTGTTGTTGGGCATTTGACTAGTTTTGTGCCAGTAGATGCCCAGTTCAAATCTTGCTGAGTGACAAGCATTAGTCTACATCAACAGCTTCACTAGGGATGTCATTCACAAATGTGGGGAAGCATCCCATGGGTTTCTAACTTTCCTTGCAATGATTTCCTTGGAAAAAAATCATTGCTAGATAATGAATGCAGTCTATGGTCTGATCAAAATGATGTGCATTAGAAATTAAGAGAAGGCTAAACAAATTTAGGCTTTGCTCTTTTATGGCCAATGATGGAAAGTATCTTTCTACATGTGTAGGATAGTGCATTATGGATATCAACCAAGATAGTTTTGAGGTATGTATAGGGAACCTTGAAGATTGGTTTCTTGTAATGTAGAGTAGAGGTTTTCTGATTGACATGTTGCACAGATTTAGATCTGATAGGTTTGGTTGATGTTAAGCAATCCACTATTTGTAATGTTTTCACCATTGGTACAGGTGTTGTTTCTTGGTTTAATAAAATTAATATGTTGTATCTCTTTTATCTTCTAAAGCGTGATATAAGGAAGCAATAATGACAACTCGTGAGAAGTTTGGCTGTGGAGAATACTTGTTTATTTGCAAGTAGAACAAATTGGCAGAACTATGTTTTATTGTGACAATGGAAATGTGTTGATTTTTCCGTGAGAGTTGATATTTCATTAGCAGATAGAGCATGTGGAGGTCCATCATCATAACTATATTTGATAACGTGTGGAGAATGTTGAAACATGGTTGCAATGTTGTGCAACTTAAGATTTGAGTGATGACATCTTCATCAAACTCCTTGATATAGATGATTGTAATAGTATCTTACTGTGTCTAGTTTACTTGGCTGTTGAATTGGCCTTTGACCAAACAGGTGTATGACTTAGTTGAAGGGAAGTCAACATTTGACTTGGCTTGACTTGGTTGAGTGAACCTCTCACTTGACCAGGTTTGATTTAGTTAGTCACTTGATCAAGTTGGAAATGTCTCAGTCGACTCCAACAAGTCAGGAGTCATAAGTGCTTGACCTTCCCCTCCTTTCTCGGTACAAAAATGGCATAAATGGATTTTCACACATATGTGGCATAATTGGTCTTCTTGAATACGCTGATCAAATTCAAGTCATACTCATCATTAGTGAGATCGTCTCGAAATCCTGATTTTAATGGCTGTAAACACAACCACTTTCTATGAAATTTTGATACTAATGGCTGTGAACACAACCATTGTCTCGAAATTCTAATGCTAATGGCTGTAAACACAACCACTTTCTATGAAATTATGATACTAATGGTTGTAAACACAACCACTTTCTATCAAAGTGTCAACATGGCCCATTTTCATCACTACATCATCTCGACTTTTGTGCAAGACTGAATTCAGCCAACGACTATGAAATTGGACCTTGAAATGTATTATGAGAGAGATTGAGTTTAACTAGTCCCGTGTGACTTCCGAGTGCATATGGCATGATACCAATCAACTGGTTGAAAGTAATATCAATAGTTTGAATGACATGTCTCTCTAAAGAGTGATATGATGTCTCTCTCTAAACCCTTATCTAGAGTGACATGTCTCTTGCTCTCTTTTGCTCAAGAGACGTTCTCCAATAAAAAAACTCTCATTCACAAAATGTTCTCTTTCAACTTGAAAAATGAATGATCTCTCACAAAAGTGGCATAAATGGATTTTCACACATAAGTGGCAAAAATGGTGTTCTTGAATCTGCTAATGAGATTCAAGTCATACACATCATCATCACGATCGTCTCGAAATTAAGATTCAAGTCATATTCATCATCATCATCACGATCGTCTCGAAATTTTGATACTAATGGCTGTAAACACAATCACTTTTTTTCAAAGTGTCAACATGGCCCACTTTCATCACTGCATCATCTCAACTTTTGCGCAACGACTAAAATGATGAGTTTCCTGCAAAGGTTCAAATCTCAATGTCCTATTGCAACATACAAGAATTTCCTACAAAGGTTCAAATCTCATTGCCCTATTGCAACATACAAATATCACGAACACTTGGAACATACATCCATCCTTTTTTCAAAACAAAAATAATCAAAGTGGCCAAAATCATCAATATGCCTCCAAATATGGCCATAGCTTGAAAATTGGTTGGTCAAATGACAAAACTGGCTACGCGTTCCTTGCGAAAAATCATGAAATTTGAATATAAAGTTGACTATGTTTTGAAATTGTTAAATATGGGCCTCTAGGGAATCTAGAGGATTCTTTGTGGATTTTTTCCTCAAGGTTCCATTGCTCAACGTTTTGCCTATGGAATATTCATTGCTCAAATCAAATAACTGTCTACGCTATCAAATTCTTGGCAAAAATTTGGTTCACATGAGTATAAACTTACATATTTCTGACCATGAAACCCTGGGCATAGGCTCATGGGAATATGTTATGCAACCAGCTCACAAAACAATAGAAATAACATATCAACAACTTAGAAAATATCCTCTTAACAATATAGTAAAATAATTTTCTTATTATAGATTTTTCTTGGAAAAGAATTATTGAGAGTTGGGTGCAAATGCAGAATGTTGTGTAGCATTAGTGTAATAAATATGGGATAGTGCAAAGCATAGTTTTGAAGATTAGTCTAAGTTGACTCGTACCTAATCAACTCAGTCAAGTTGATTGTTGGTTGAACGGTTAATTGTTGGTTCAATGGACAGAAGATCTTGCAGGCACAAATACCAAAGGGCAAAATGGAACCCATCATGGGGTACTCTTTGTAATTCTCCACCACTGCTACCTTCCATGCTTCCTCAAACTCCTCTCCAACCTCAATATTAGTGCTAGTAGTAGCATGAGCAACAACACTACGCTTAGCAGAACTAGAAGAATGCGTTTTCCAAACTACACGAGAACTACTTCCCTCACAAGTCACCATGTGCCATGCTTGGTCTCGGTGTTTCTCTTCCTTCTACTCTTGGTTCAACTACCATATCTTCATTGGAACCAACACCCCGAACTCCACTAGACAACGATTCACCATTTTGTAGTAGTGATTCGCTATTTGTACTAGTGATTCGCCATGATTTTACAAGATAATATAATCTCGTGAGAGATTCGCCAAAAAATTATATATACATATTATATTATTAATAAAATCACCTTCCATTTTTCCTATGTATCATGGGGATTCGCCTATTTATTATATATATAAATTTAGGGGGGTTCTTAAAATTATCCCTGGTCAAGCTATCATGACAAGAGATGGGTAATTCACAAATTTCACTTTGATATTATAAATATAGAGCACAATATTCAAGATCAAAATGGAACTCAATAACAAAACCATGCCAAAATAAATCCTAATTCCCAATAGCCAAGACATTTCCCATAAACGTGGAGACAGGATACCATAAATTCCATGATGATAATAGATACCAGATATTTTGGAACTTACATTTTAAACTTGTGGAGATATTGCAATGGGTGGTAGTAAGAACTAGGAAAACTGAAAGAATTTGGTGTCCTTGCTCCAATTTTTATTCTACGACAATCTACAAAGTATAATCTTGATCTATGACGTATTTGTGCCAAGTGGTTCTAATTTAATAGTAAATTTTATATTCAGATGAAATAAATGAATACCTGAGAGGCCATATGGGCTAATTTTTAATCCTTACACCAAATATCTTAATATTAAAGTCTATGGAACAACTCGTTCAAAGTTCAAACTGAAGTCAATTTTAAATGGAAAGCCTAAAACCAACTAAGTATTTTACAAGTTAACATTTTGGATATAACTTTCGTTCACTTTATATGACAAGTTATGCCATAACATTGAAACGAGTTTCTTAGCTAAAAGAATTTCTTAAGTCAACAATGACAAAGAAAGATAGTTATGACAAGCAAAATTCTCTTATTTTTTCTAATGAGGGTGCATGTAACTTGATAAAGGTTGTATGATAGTATCAAACCATAAACAATTTAACTAAAACATGGAAATGAAAAATTCTTGTTAAGAAAAAAAAAATTAGTTGAATATATGAAAAACATCAAGCTAAATGATATAATTAAACTAAAAGTAACTGTAAAAAAATGAAATTGCCATCATATACCATCTGGTCTGGTTAGTTCTTCAGAAAGAAAAAGTGCAATTTCACTCCTCATCTTGATTTTGTAAGGGACCATCTTGAGCAAAAATGTCCACATACAACAATCAATGTTATCATATTGGTAAGACTTTTGATATAATCTAACAAAGCATGTACTACGTAGGAGAATAACTGGAAAGCACAACTAGAAATTCGAATCACAACATAACAATATACAATAACATGCAATAGGAAAGGAACAATTCCACAGTTTGAGAAATATGAACAATCTATGGGCCTGTTCTTATATGTTGATATAGATAATGAAATAGAATTCTAGATTTATGAAATTCAAGTATCATACAATAATGTCTTGAACAAATATCAATATGTAAAATATTATTTTTTGCATTTGGATTTACCTTGCAGAACCTTAGGAAAAAGTGTCACAGAAATAGCCAATAAACATAACAACATGGACCTCAAGAGAAATTGTGCAGGGGATAAATTATGAAGGTAAATCACTAGAGAAGTATTCAAAGCAAATGATGAAAAGCGTATCTAGAAAGCACTGAGAACCCTCTGAAGTAAACAACACATTTATCATCGTGACTAGTACACTTGCAAAAAAAGATTAGAATAAATTATGAACCATTCCACCAAAAAGTAATGATTTTTTCCACTAAAATATAGTTTCAAATTAATCACTAGCATGACGCTAACTTTGTTAGAGCTAACAGATAGAATATCGAAGTTTAAAAGGCAATACAATTTGATGAATTAGGGATTACCATGGCATTAGAGGGTGTTAGCACTGGTATTTTCATCTCACCCATCCCGCCTTATTTTACTCTCGGTTCACCTCATATTTGTCATTATCATTGACCTCGCTTCGTTTTTTAACCACTTTTCCCAAGGGTGCCCAAGTCATCATTGTTCACAAGCATTAAACCCTAATTTACTCTCCCACTAAGCTAGGGTTTGCTATGGAAATAGAGAAATATCAGTAGAGGAGACATAAGGGAGGTCATTTCAGTTCATAAACATCATGTATCCATCATTTTTTGAGAAGTCATTCCAAGAGTCAAGTCATTTGCCACTCATAGGGTCAGTTTTTCTTCAAACTGTGTTTCTGAAAAAAAAGATATGAATTTGACAAAAGTGAGAGAGGTTTTTGTCCATCATATACCAAGGAAGAAAAACCTCCTTCAGTTTTACACAGGTTTCATGGTTTTGGAGAAATGTCAAATTTACAGGTGCCACAGGAGAGTTGTTGCACTTCTGGAGTGATCTTTGGAAAATATTTTTTTTCTCCTAGATAGAGTGTCCAAATGAATTTCTTGATGAGTCAAATGATAACTAGACAAAGATATATTTCCAATGAGCTATTATGAGCTCAATTTGGAGTTGCAGAAGGCCTCCAAAATTTTCCTGCAACATCACTCTGCATTTCTACACCCTCATTCTACACTTTTGGACCAGTATTGGGAAAATCAACTTTTGACAAGGAAAATAACTCCAATCAGAAAAAAAAAGGTATATTTGGAAACTAGACAGGATAATATTTCAAACGAGCTATCCTGGGCCCAATTTTGATACCAGGAAGGCCTCCAAATGTGGTATGAAAAAAGGTGTTGCACATAGAGGGCGCGTTTATCTGAAATTGTGCAAAACAGAGTTGGACGATGCACGTTTAGCTTGGTCGCTGCACATTTGGGAAAAATCTCAATGAAAATTACAAAGGTCTTGTGCATTCATCAGGGTCACTACGCATTCATCAGGGTCGCTATGTGCTCACCCAGGAAGTGCCAAAAAACCTTTGCCAGCTTGCTACTCCAAAAATTGATGCCAAATATTTGCACAATCAGTGTTCAAGATTCCATTGCTAGTAAGTAACATAAATATCATCTCTTTGATGTGTTATTTTTCTTCAAGATGATTCAAACCTAATTCTAAAGTAAGAAACCCTAGTACTTATTTAAATCTAATTCACATCCTAAAGCTAGTTCCTAAAAACTTCATACACTCTCCCTCACAATCCTAAAACATTCTCCCAAATCCCTATCCCCATTCTTCTCCTAATTCCTTATCCTCATTCCCTATTAAATCTCATACCTTATAACCCTAAGCCTATGGTTTCACTTGCCTAGGCTCCCTTTCATATTCCCATTCACATCATTTCATCACACATCCCTTCACTTCATACTCCTTCATTTCATTCCATCATATCCCTAGGGTTTTGACACCAAGAACATCATGGCTGAAGAGGAGAATAGAAGTAATAGTGAGGAAGATGAAGAAAAAATCACCAATTCAGTAATTGAAGGTAAAGAGGCTAATATTAGTGAGCTCCAAGCTAGTCTTGAGAGTGTTAAATATGTGATTCACTTTCTTGAGCATGAAAATGAGCAGTTGAAGACCAAACACACCTTTGATGAGGTGAGATGCATCAAAGCACAAAAAGAGGTAGAGAAGGATAAAGCCTTGCTTGAGGAGAAATTAGAGAAGTTTGGTGAACCTGATTATGATGAGGATCAACCTCCAAGATTGAGACCTAGTACTAGAGGGCTGAAAAGAGCTCTAGCCCTAGAGAGACAAAGGGAAGCTGAGCTAGTAGACCAACTTACCCTAAATGAACAGCTTGCCCTAGAAATAAGTGAGAATAGGGAACCATGGCTTAATAGAGCTAATCTACACTTGGAAAATCTGCTAGAGAAGGCCAACAAGGATAATGAATTATTGAGGACAAAGGTTAAACTTGATGCTCGGAAAGAGAGAATTGCATTGGCCAAGCTCAAAAGGGCCAATGCCAAAAATTCAAGGCTTGACCAAGAAAGAAGAGAAAAAGAGGCTAGATATACTTGCCGAGGTGACATTCCATGCCTCAAAAACATGATCAGAAAATATCCTACTAGTTTTGACAATTTTTTAGCAAATTTAGCATGTTGGTACATTTATGTGTTTTTAAGGGTATTTTTTGCGTAGTAAAATTACTAAACGCGCAACACCTTGGATGCTACGCTCTTTTTTGAGGAATATAATGGAAAAATGGCCACCATTAGCAGTTTTATAATGATGAGGACATGAACCCTGTGCATTTTATAAGCTTTTGGAGGAGAAATGGTCACTTAAAAAGACAAAACTATCAAAAAGCCAGGTTTCTGCCTCAATTTTTGCCTGGTCGTTGTGTGTTTACTAGTCTTGGGAGAAGTGATTTTTGAAAGGGAAAATGGACATAATTTTAAAAACTGAAGGTATTTTGGGAAAGTAGACTCAAAGGTATTTCCAATGAGCCATCATGGAGCAGATTTGGACATTGGGAAGGCACTCAAATTCAACCTTGAACAAAGGTCATAATTTTTGCCTAGACGTTGCGCGTTTTACAAGGAAATTGTGCTTTTGCAGTGTTCGAAAATTTTCTGAGTTTCACTCCAGTTTTGGTTTTTACCTTGGGAAATGTTGAATTTACCTATGTAAATGATGAATATGAATTTAATTATCATGTTTTTACTATTTACTAGGGTAAATACATTGGATAAATCAAGCATATGAGGTGTAATGAATCAGTTCACAAAAGTTAAGGATGAGTCACTTTGACCACCCTACACTCTAGGTTTCAGTTCAGACTTTAGTGGATCAACTCCTCCTCTCATGGATTTGAACCCTAAGGTTGGGCGAGGTAGTTTGAGGCCTATATCATGTCATTTTTTACTCATTTTCAAAAGTTGGAAGTTGGAATCAGTTTGATTTTGCTAGTTGATCAAGGGAACTTGTACTCAGTTTTGGCCAAGCTAATAAAGAGGAGTTGCAACTACATTTATGGGATACCTGTGGTATTGAATGTCTTTCATATTTTCTTCTTCAGTCACATATGTTTGAATTTGTTTTTCATGTCACTTTCATATCTATGTTATGATCTTTTACAAGTTTGAAATTCAGAATACATGCTTGCACATGCTCTGTTTTGGGTAACTGATCATATTTTTTTCATTATCTTATGTCTAAGAGAAATACATCCCTTATGATTTTCTCAGCCTTCTTACAGTTTTAGAAACCATTCCATAATCATTCTCCTCAAGTTATTGGCATTGTACCTACCTTGCCCCATTGATCCCTGCAACCCTAACTCATTTTCCCTGACCTAGCTTTCCTTGAATTAATTCATTTATCCACGGATTTCCCCAACCAAATAAATTTAAAGCAACCCCCTAAACTCTATACCTAGCCTAAAACCCTAATTTCTCCATCCCTCTTGGCTGTGACCCTTTTGTAGAGAGCCCTCTCCGGCTTGATAGGGCTAGCTATCAAGTAAAAATCTCGGTTTGTGGTTACCTCTGTTGGGATTCCTTCCTCAACCTTGGGAACCCGGTGGAGTGATAAGAGAGGGCACATGCTAAATTACATTATCATCTCCAAATGCATCCCTACGTAGTGTCCATCTAACACTTTGTGACTTGAACCTTTAAAAGGCTTGCTCAACCACTTCATCATTCGAGATTTATTGTGAGAGTATGATGGTACAATGTGACCTACATGTCCCAAATAACATGAGCCAATAATGAAAACCATAATTAAATTATTAATTCCTTACTAATTTAATCCTTGAAAAGACGAAAAACATGAATCCAAGAAATAAAATGATAAGGTTCTCGTTAACCAACTATTATATTTACATATATGGCAGAATTGTTGATTAGTTGTTTCAAAGTTTAAAGCATTTTACTTATTCTCTCAAACATATGAAAAGACACTAAAATTAACAAGGTCATATTTCAACAAAAATCTTGCAGAAAATAAGATTTCAACTATGAAGATATTATTACAAAATTCTTACATAAAATTAGATTGCAACTATGAAGATATTATTACAAAAATCTTGCAGAAAATCAAATTGCAACTATGAAGATATTATTACAAAAATCTTGCAGAAAATCAAATTGGAACTATGAAGATATTGTTCTAAATTTTGAAAATAATAGTAATAAAATCCATCTTCAACATGACTTAACGTTTTATATCATATTTGAAAAATTTTGAGTCAGGGAACAAGTACAAGGTTCAGAGTTAAAATATTTGCGTTAAGGACAAGGAGATATCATATACACATTAGGGGAATTTTGAGGTCTAAAATGTACAACTGAAATAAAATTTATAAGAACCAATATGATTCAAGATGATATGTCAACCCTGGGGGATGATTCACCATTTTTTAAGTAAAAGGGTGAAAATATTAAAAATAATAAAATAATAAAACTACATTTTCAACTAATATTTTAAACTTATCTCCCAAATTTTTTACTCAAATTTCGAGCGGGGGTACTTGTTGGATGAAAAATTTAATTCCTCATCCAAGGAGTACCCATGTTGCATAATTTTTGCATCCAAAAAGTACTCCCACTCGAAATTTGAGTAAAAAATTTGGGAGATAAGTTTAAAATACGAGTTCAAAAAGTAGTTTTTTCTTTTTTCCCTCTAAAATTTGATGATGTGATCAAATATTATTTTATTATTTCCACTATTATTTAATAATTTCCTTAGGAAGCCCATTTAGACCTCAAAATTCCCTTAATTACTTTCTGAGTTGAGGTTTATCACTAGAGAACATAGTCTTGAGTCTTAAACCAGTACTTAATGAGGGACTTCTAGAAATAAATGGGTACAAAATGTGAATTCATCCCTCATGAGTCAAGGAAAACCGTAGACAACTCCTGAAGCTTTACAACCATTGAAACTGCACCCATCACACTACGTTTTTAGGTTGAATTTTCCACACCTGAGGCTTTGAAAATTTCATCCACTCTAGTTTCACCCATCACACCACCTTTTTAGGTTGAATTGTCCACATGTCCTAGTCCACAGAAGATGTATTTGAATAGTATTTTGTGCTAAATTGCATAGATTTTTCCCACAATTGACCATAAGTCCTTTTATGTGATGAGTGCACTAGACGTGTATCATGGGAGCCACAAAACCCGCAAACACAATTATCCATGAAGTCCAGAATGGAGAGGATGTAACTGGCAAGAACAAAGCTGGGACAAATGCTCCCTTGCAATGAAATTCCAGATGTGACTCCTCATGAATAGAGAGCCATTCTTATCAAAATATTCTAAGAGAAACACATTTTAAAGCTAAATGGATATAATTCATTACCTCCCTGCCATCCTACAATGTCATATCACCTTGAGCACCCCCCAACACAGTGACTCCCTTGGTAGAAAAGGAAAAATAGATAAATAAGTTTGCTAAAAAATGTAAGAACAACATCCAGATATGGAAAGAATACACCAATGCCCAACAGGATTGGGACTAGCAGTTAGTAGCATGGAGTTTCACACCTTTGGTCAAGATTCTATTCTCACAGGCTTCACCCATGGGGGATAGGAAGGGATTTAAATTATGGCATTGGGAGGTGATGAACCATGTGCATATATTACCTCTTATGACGTGATTTCTCTTTGTGAGACAATTGTTGATCGGTACAAAAAATGTATATATTCTTGGAATATGATTTAACTATGAATATGGAAGTGTTCAACTATCTTATTGAGGACATTTTGTTTGTGAAAATATGGAAGTAAAATCTTTGAAATAACACAATTTATGGGAGTGACAAGGTATGCAAGGTAGTGGTAAGCTGGAAGTCAAATCTGAAATAACACAATTCTAAAATAACTTAGGGTTTACAGTGGCTCCACCAAAGATTCTCTGACATGGAGGTTTTTCTCATGGTTATTTTAGATTGTTGGAGAATATTTGGTGGAGATAGGGTTTCTCTTGGTTTTCCCTATGTAGGTTGTGATTGTGTTTATGGGTTTCATTTATTATTTATATATATGAAGTTTTCGGGTGAATTTTCCAACAAATCCTAACACCTTAAGACAAAAACACATAAGGTACAAAGGATATTGAATGAGAGAGAGAGAGATAGTAGCACTACTCTTAAATTCCTAACCCAAGAATGAAAAGGAATATGCACAAGTTCATGATCAACTATAATAACAACTCACTCCTTCCTCTATTTATATGAGAGGTAAAGGGGCTTTACAATAACAAGTGGACCTATTCCACTACAAGCAAACTTGAAAGACACATTTAGGTCCACCCATGTGAAGCACTCTACTCTACGTGACATGTGTCAGGTGACAGTGATTAACAACCAAACCCTCCATGGCATGAGAACTAATCCCCAAGGTCCAACAATCCTCCAAAAGTCCTAAGCTCCAATGCATATCCTAGGTCATGTGTCTCCTTAAGGACAATGCATATCCAAGGTAATGTGTCACCTTAAGGACTCCCACACCTACATATCCACTCCCTCAACCTAAGAGTTCACATGTCAAGGGATTTTGTGAGCTCGTGTTGATTTTGGGATTTTTTTGTCATGGTGAAATACCCAACTCTACTCCAAGCACACAAAATCCCTTCATGCATCAACAAAATGAAGTCACCAAGCTCCATACTAATCCAACACTTCGAGGAAGAATGTCTTTCAAACATCCAAACAAGGTCTAGTAGAAAACAATAAACCACCTCCAATGTCCAAGTCCATCATGGAAGAGCATGGGAAAACCATTCAATATGCACCCCACATCTCATGAAGCACCCACAAGGCCCAAATGTGGTGTAAAAATTTTCAAAGTATCCTGAAAGGCTAAAAATTATGTCCCTATCATCATAAATTCCTTTGTAACTCCACGCATATTTAGTTACAACTTTCACTCATAAGTGTCACTAATCAAAGTTTGCAGCTCTTCTTTTCTACAAAAAGTGGGAAGAATAACTATAAAATTACCATTAAACATTAGAGTAGAGGCCTTTTATGAATGCGGTATGAAAGAGACCATTCGAGGCAAGGGCAGGAATCAGGATCCATACTACCTTGGTCCTAATTTGGCATCCATACCTTGACAGAGCTGTTTGTGAAGTGTGCTATTGAATGGATTTTGGAAGAGAGCATTTGGGGTAAAGGCAACATACATACTATTGTTGATTTGACCTGAGTTTCCATCCATACCTTCTCAAAAGAATTTCTTTGTAGCATACTTATTTTTTGGTTTAGTCAGCTACAAACTACTGTTACACAACATTTTTTCAATGTCCCTGCATTCCATATCTTGAATACTGGAGGACTATCATAGTGAACCCTGTGTACTGTCAGAAATCATAATGAATGTCATTGCATCCCTTAACATGTCAGAAACACAATATCTGTTGACCATTCCTGAAGTTGACCCTTTAAAACATGTACTTTTGGGTCAGTGCGGTTGTGTAGTTATGGCCTCGCGCCGATGGCCAAATTTACACTGGGCCTCACGCCATGGTGGCTATGTCTCTGAAGAGCACCTATGCCGAGCTACTTTTGGAAGGTTTTTTAATAGGGAAACGAAGCTTCTAAGATGTAACATCTTCGTGGGTGGAGTCATGGATGTTTGTTCGACTGGATGAGGTCGAGTTTCTCCCTTTGGCCTTCTAGTTCCTACAAAAATAAAACTTCCCAAAGGGATAGAACTTTCCCCCACCATATGTGGATACCAAAGCTCATCCTCCACTCCTATAAATCCCTCTTCATTCCATTGAATTAGCTAGCCAGGAATAGCTTTAATAGACCAGGAGATGATCGCAGAGAATAGTCCATAATTGTGAGAGAGAGTTTGAACCTTTCGCCTCTTCGAGTTGAATTGATGAACGAATGCTTTGAGACGTGGCAAACTAAACATGTCGAAGGAGGTCTACAACATCAAGGCATAGGTTGTAAACTCCCTTTTTGTATATTAATATGACATGATTGATTTCTAGCTCCATCTTTGTCTATGTTAGTATTCAAAGTTCCTGACTCTCCTTTACTAGTTGGATAGTTGTAAATGAATGTATATTTTTGTATGTTGCAAGTATTTTCTTGATATTTTTGCAGGTGTGTAAACTTCGCTACCAATAGTGCGCAAGGCTTGAAGGAAAAATATCGAGGGATCGCTGAAAAAAACTACGTCAAGAGCATTGGATTGAGGTAGGACATCTATTCCAATCCACATTTCATTTATAAACTAGGAATTTAGAAACCAACACGTTCCCTTGTTGCTAGACCCACCCTAGGGCTAGAGGGATCGCCTCTGTTCGCAGATGGGATTTTCCTTCACAACAAGTTGGTGACTCTGCTGGGGGGTTCAATGACTGTTGTCTCTTATTGTTCGTTTTGATTTTTTGATTGTTGATCCAACTTTGGTCATTTTTCATTTCATTGTTTTTTTTTCGCTTGTTTGACTACTTTTGGCCACTTAGCTTTTTCCTAGAGTGATAAGTCTAGTTTTTCTCAACTAGTCCTTTATTTTCTCCTTCCTTTTCTAGCTCGCTACTCCTGTTTTTCTAAAATTCGTGCCCATAAGCGCGAGTTGTCTTTGACAGAGGAGCGATTTTTCCTGTTCGGTGCTAGATACTGCTGAACAGTCGCGCCGATTCCTGTAGCATTGGATTTTGGGCTTTCCCATTGAGTTTCCAGTGTGTCTTGTCCTTTAGATTGGGTTTTTCCCGTTGGATTGATCCATATGGATTTTTTTTATTGACTTGGATGTCTCATTTGTTTCAGTTTTTGTTATCTCTCATGCGAAAAATGTGACTTGTCTATCATAGGGTTTCTAGGTGTTTCAAACTGTTCGTTTGGTCACATGTTCATTGGGTGTCTGATATGTTTATGAGTCAATTTGGTCATTTATTTTAATCCTTTTTTGTGGTTTCTTGGTCTTTCTAGTTGATTGTACGTGAAGTACGGTTGTCAAGCTTTCATCCCCTTTCTTTTTTATTTTCCCTCCATCGTCCCGAGCATAGATCACATTGCTCGTTGAGTCGACTTAAAAGCCCTTTATTTTGCGTAAGGAGATGCATGTCTAGTTTTGAGTGTGTGTTTATGTTCACTTGGAATTGGTCTCTTCATGTTTTGATGATTTCATTCGAAGCTACTCAAAGCTAGTATTTGTTTTGTATTTTTAGTGTAGCATTGCATTGTTTCTTCTCACTTATACAAAAGAACAAAAAATTTTCATTCTTCCTTCTCATTTGGAAATGAAAAGTTTTCTTTTGCGTGAGTAGGTTTCTTTTCATTTGAAAGTGAAAGAAAAAAAAAGATTTTTTGTTTTCTCATTTGGTTGTGTCAATAGCACAGAGGAAAGTTTCATTCTTGCATTCATTTTGACTGTTGCTTTGTTGCGAACCTCTATCCTTCACTTAGCTATATTTTCATCAAAATGAAATGGTATTCTTTCTCTCATATAGTTGTGCAATAGAGATTTGAGATAACATTCGGTAGGCCCTTGAAATTGAAACATAATTTCAAGATAAACCATAAAAGTAACTCAATCAATCTAAGGAAGCATTGGAACTTAACGCTCACACTTAGAATTCTAGGCTAGTGACGTGTTTCGGCGTCATTAAACCTAACAGTTTTCACTTGCAATCTTGCATTAGATAGCGCTAGTATGGGCTTGTGCTCCAAGTACCTTTGCGTATATAAATGGAGACCCTTTTAGGTTGAAATACTTTATCCATAGGAAGCTAAGCCTGCCGCCCTGTAACCGTGGTACATCGAGAAAAAAATTTGGGGAGACTTCCTGCACATACGTTAAGTCCTTGGTCATTTCTTTTTCATTCGATCACCAAGGTGTATATTGCAGTTCACGAGAGCTTGGTACACCCTTTTGCCTAGAGTTCCTGAGTATTCATTTTGATCTTTTGGTGACTCTTTAAACTTTAAAAGATCATTGAGCACTTGTCCTTTCGAGCTCATTCAACCTAAAAGTGACTAGAGTCACCTTTTGTCCTTTTCTCGACTCTTAAAACATGAAAAGGAAGAGTCTTGTTTCAATGTTATAAAATTAATTACCCACGATTACATCACATGCCCATTAAGCTATTTCTTGGTCGATTCATGAGTAATTCCTTAATGATTGTTGTTAAAGCCTCGAATTGACCATCTTTTTTCTCTTCTTCTTTTGAGACAAAGTCACCGTGGCAGAACCACCTATTTCTTCCTCCTCTTCATTACCTCGTGTTGAAGAGTCTCTTCTAAGACATCTCCTTCTGTTGGGACCCAAGACCTTGAAAGTGCTATCATCCCGAGCATTCAACCCCTTGCCACTCGGTCTCCCCTTGAGGAGTCATTTGACATCAAATAGCAGTCCCCAGATCCTTTTTTATTTCTAAGAGAAGATCCTCCTCAACGCTTAGATTTTCCTGTGACACCATTTTCCAAATATTTTCCCTCTACCGCTCGCCAACTTTTCCCTGACAACATGTCTTCATCCTACATGGATGCCTCAATCCCTATTAGTAGTGAAGGGACTCTCGTATCTACTGGAGCATATCAAATCCCTCCTAATTTTTTTTCTTATGAGACGACTCAGCCTTCCTCTCTCTCGGATGGTTATCATTATTTGGGATATATAATTTCTGGTGCTTCATATTTGTACCAAAACTCGTTATGGTCAAGTACTGCTGCTCCTTCTACAGGGTCGTTCATGTGAGGTCCATGTTCTTCTATTCCCATTGTTTCGACGAGTTTCGTGTTTGTCCCAACCTAGCCCACTATTTGTGTGGCTTCCTTTGCACCATATTCTAGTGTGGTTACATCATTGTTGTCAACTTCTACTATTCGAGAAACTCATCCTAGTGCCTCTGTGATGTCTGCTGGACCCGTCATGGGTGGATCACAACCTCACGTATCAGGAGTCCAACAACCTATTGGTAGTACGCCTATCTCTTCTAATCCTATTCCAAGAGTTTCACCGTAAGACCAATATATGATGGTTATTCAACACCAAAACTACCTTCCCCAGGGTTCTTAGCAAGTTTAGGCTCTGATCAATCTACCACAGTACTACGATGAGTACAAGAATCACGTATATTACCATGGGCCTCTCCCGCAGGGTCCATTGTATGTTCAAACGACTCAAGCTCCGGTTCGCCCAAATTAGTTCACGTACCGACAGGGACAATCCTATGGTTTGCAAGGACAACCCTCCCATCTACAGGGAAAATCTTCGGTCCAATATGGACAACCCTATGGTCCTACTAGCCAACCCTAAGTTCAACAGGGAGCACCTTATGTTCCTCAGGGGAAAACCTATCCACCTAAGGGACAACCTTTTGTGAAACAAAAACAGCCTTACGTTCAGCAAGGCCCACCTCTTGTACATTAAGGCAAACCCTCCATCGGTCAGCCAGGTCAACCTGGTCTTCAGGGGCAGCCTGGCTCATCTCAAACATTAGGTCAACCTGTTTTTCAAGGACAGCCTGGTCCGCCTCCTCCGGGCCAACCTAGTTTGAAGGGACAAGGTGTTAAACCTCATTATCCAGGCCAACCTGGACCCTAGGGACAACCTGTTCAGCCTCAGGGCCAACCTTTCATTTTTCAAGGCCAACCATTGGTTTCCTAGGGTCAACCTTTGATGGTACAAGGTCCACCTCAAGGCACTGCTTTCATTCCACAACAAAACCCATACGTTTCTCAAGCTGGACCTCAGTGGTTCACTCATAATCAGTACCTCGTCCCCAACCAGGATATGGGCATAATTTCCAAAATTATAACCGCTATGGACAAAATCCTCCGGGACAAAACATATGGGCTCAAAATTTCTCCCAACCTGGTTATAACCCTAACGCTGATCTTTACCAAAGGCTTGTGATGCCTTTTAACCCTGTATTGCCATTCCTTGCTACAATGGAGTTGTCTGATGTGTCGAAGTCAAAAAATGATCCCATTCTTCATAATCCATATTGGCCCCCAATTCCCACCAATATTCTTGGCGATTGTCCCAAGTTCAAAGGCATGTCCAGAGAAGACCCCTAGGCGCATGTTATGGCGTACCAACTATGGTGCTCCTCTAACTCTTGGATTTATGATTCTATCCGCTTATGTCTTTTCCAAAGGAATCTCACTGGTGCCGCTGCAAAGTGGTACATTGAACTCTCTGGTGGAATCTTCCAAGATTTCAACTCTCTTGCAATGGCGTTTCTAATACACTTTCATTTACCAGTTCGTTATGAAATGGGAACACACCTCCTTACATCCATGAAACAAAAATCAGGCCACACATATCTCTGATCACATTCATGAATGGAGACGGCGTCGTTGTTTGATCAAGTTTGAAATCCCTGATCAACCTCCGACTGATTGGTTCACTACTTCTTTTATCGGTCTGATCGCTAAGGACGTCACTATGGGGGCGCGTGTTACTGAATAATAGGCCATTTTTCATGCCTAGTACCTCAATCTAGTGTACTCCCAGTCTGGCATGCTTTATGAACTCTTGCCTGATGCTCCACGACCTGGAAATTCCAAAGCACCGGTGACACCATCTATCGATGGTATCATTGGCTCTGTTTCTCAAACTTCCCGTAAGTCTTCTCCTAATCCTGCGAAGAAAAAATCCACTCCTTCCAATGATATTGCTTCTCATCTACCCTACAATCCTGGAAAAACCATGGAAGTGAATGTCGTCGAGTCTACCTCAGTGGACAAAGCTTCCAAAGGTAAGAAGAAGGGTAAAGGCAAGGCCAAAGCCGATACCCCGAAACAGGATTCTCCTAAAACCAATACTCATGATGATTCGAAAGGTAAACATAAGTATCCTTGTCTGATATGTGGCGATGAGCACTACACCAAGGATTGTCCACGACGGACCGAAGTGAATCGACTGCTCAAAGGCACCCAAGGAACTCTAGCTGTTCTTAAAGAACCATTCCCGTCACAACAAACTCAAATGGTGGAGCAATCCCAGTCTTCCACCACTTTTGGCTCTCAAGTTTTCATGATGAATAATGTTGCACCAATATCTATTCCTACCAGATCTAAAGATTATACTGAACTGTGTCAAGCAAGGGGGAAAGAAATTGTAGACTGTCCTCCTCCCCCACTTGCTTCTGGCCCTCTTCATATTGAAAGGCCTAGTTCTGAGCCCGTTGTACGTCCACCCTCAAAAGGCGTGCTCCGTGTTGAAGTTTACAACAAGAAACAGTGAACGAGCCATCCTAAAACATCATCCTTGATCCTAGTTGGAAAATAATCAGCTAAACTAGGTGGGGCCCACACAGGCTATTTCTAGGTGTATGTCTATTTTTAGACATGGTGAGCATATTCTATATGTAGCAGGAGGCTATTTGTGGATGGTTGGTAAAATGTAAAAAATAGATGAAATTATATTTTTAGAAGATTGGGCGAAGTCTATTTATAGATCGTCAATCTAAAAATAGATGCATGTCAATTATTATTAGCCCTTAATAATAATCAGACTCTAAATATCAACTTATTCTATTGGAGCACTTTATTTCGGTGAATAGATTTGTTAAATCAGTGGGCTGAAGGAATTACACAATTCCTAAGGGTTTACTAGAATTCATGCATGGAGGACTCAGTTAGAACTGAAGTGGCAAAGTTATGACAGAGTTGGAAGAGTAGTTCATGGAGTTGTATTCAGTTTAACTCAGTTAGACTCAATGGAGCTAGTTGTATCTAATCTAACTGAATGATACACTAGTGAGAGTGGATTGAATTAATTATTTAATTAATTCAAAAATAATAACTCATTAATCAACTAAACAATACAACAGTTAAATACAGTGCATGTCAGATCCAGTGGAGACTCAGTGCAGAGATAGGTGAAAGGGTGAGATAAACTATCTGTTGTGACCATAGTGATGCATGGATTGCATCTACATATACATTGGAGATGCCAATGAAAATAATGTAGTCAAGGAGAGTGGGATCACATCGAATTTGTCTTTGTAATCAGTGTTTGGTCAATTTAGTGTGTCCTAATTGCTACATTAATTTTTTCAACCGATCGTAAGTCGACGGCGGCCATTTATGCGTGCAAGATAACCTATCTCTTAATTTTTGTCGTTTTTGGGTTTTTTATTTATCTTGGGGTTTTTATTTTGGTTGGTTTCCTAATGTGAGATGGAAATTCTAAAAGACAAGTATGGATATAAATGTTCAAGGCAATGATGTCCTTTATAATGATTTCCCAAACTTCAAACTTCAAAAGGGTTTTAAAACATGCAATGACAAAATTAATTCCTAAAAGAAAATGAAAATGTGCCATTATACTAGTCAAACAAACAATGAACTATTGATCATGAAACCCATTACCCTTGCTGTTGTCTAAATACAAAAGAAACTGTGCTCAAAGAAATCCAAGAATTGCAAGCAAAGTAAAGCTAAAATCAAATTACATCAACTCATATTCTGACCCCTCACCATTAGTCTCGCTATGGCTTTCGGAGGTAATCATAAACAACTTGAGCAATCTAATATCTAATTTGCAAAAAATAAACTAATATCACACTCATACTTCAATCCCTCACCATTAGTCTCGCTATGGCTTTCGGAGGTAACTGATAATGACATGAGCAATTTAATATCTAACTTGCAGAAAAATAAACTAATATCAAACTACACAATCATACTTCAATCCCTCACCATTAGTCTCGCTATGGCTTTCGGAGGTAACTGATAATGACATGAGTAATTGAATATCTAATCTAACTAATAAATCAAATACACAAAACTGAAATAAATTAAACAGTGCTAGAATTAAAAGCTAAGAAAAATAAATCAGCAGAAGGACAAGACTGATTCCATGTCATTAGTCATTGTAAAACTAAGTGCAAATGCTCGGGCTGCCTACTGTAATCTGGAACAAAAACTATGACATAATGAACGTAAGGAAATAAAGCATGAAACTATACAGCAATAAACAAAACCTCGGCGTGTGCAGGGGCCCTCTGCACAATCCTTCTTTAGCTCCTTAAAATTGTAATCAAAACACCATCAAAGAACTTCTTTATTGAAAAACTTCACAAATATACATCCCATTCCATCTTAAACTTTGTTACAAAAGACTTCTCTATTCCTTCCTCTCCTTCTCCTATTTTTCACTACTTTTTCATTACTTCCTCATTACTTATGATAGGAGAAAGCTTCTCCTATTTATACAAAATATGAGGAGTCATCTCATTAATGGGAGTCCATGAATCTCTTCCTCCATCTCTAGAGTTACAATCAAAATAGGAAATGATAAGACACATGTCTTTCTAGAGTTTCAACACAACTTGAGGAATGAGACACATATCCTCTTAGAGTTTCAATACAACAAGGAAGTGAGACACACATCCTCTTGATCCCATAATCTTCTCCAACCAAATTCGAATTTGGTCTTAGAGTGCCACATAAGGGTCTTCTAGAAGTCTCCTTTTGACCTACACATGTCACAAAACTCATAACACATATATAGATATATGAAACTATGTTAATTTTTTAGTTTCTAATCATAAATTCACTTTAAATACATAAAATAAATAACTTTGGAAAACAAGGATCCTAACCCATATATTTATGAAAATGGTTACTTGATGTAGGGTTTTAGGTCAGATGGCTATGAAATAAAAGCTAAATGGTTATGAAATAATGGAAATATTTATGAATATGGAAAACACTTTTGAGACTCAACATACCCCCCAACTGAAGTTGTTGCATGTCCTCATGCAACTATTGCACTGATTCATTTTTCCATGAGTTGATCTTTTATGAGTTTTGACTCATATAGATTCGTTCCAAACTTTGTTTCTTGATATTTTCCTTTTTAGAAAAGTATAATACATTTGATTGCAACATTTTTTTTTTTTTAATGGTTGGTTCTTGTGTAACAATCATTTTTTTTTTTTTTTGAGCAATGGTTCTTGTGTAACAATGCTTTATTTTCTTTGCTGCATCAAAGTTCATAAAAACATTTAGAATCAATTACTTCATCAATGAATTGATCATTTGCAAGGCATATAATCTTTTGGATCATGTTGCAACAATAGTTGGTTGGGAAGTATATGTGGGTGGAAATGAAATGAAAATGTGTGATATTGTATGACATGTGGATATGAAATGATGTCCCTTCCCCCCAACTAAAGATATGACAATGTGAAAAAGGGAGTGAGGAATTTTTCCAAAGTTACAATTTTAGCATTCTAATGAATTACATGACTAAAAATTAGAAAACATACCTTCACTTACCTTAAATGTGGATGAGTTGTGTATGTGTGGTGGCTGCAAAATTCTGATCATATTCTTCTTCAAGTGGCTGAACAAGAGGAGTCATGGATAAAGAGATAAGATGAATTTTTATTGCTTCTACTAAAACTTGTTGAATCTGCTCCAAAATGCTGAAAATAATAGTCTTCATGTCTTCAAAACTCATTGGCATAATTCCTACTATGTGAAAAGATGTTCTGATGTCGAACATAGTAGGAAATTGTTGAATTAGTGGCCATTAATGGATGCCACTAGTCAACACGAGAACTCTCACCATTGATGCCAATGAGAGTCAAGATGCCCAAACACATCTTGCTAGGTACGAATGATTTTGCTGATGTCGAGTCACCTAGAAGATTTGACGAACAAGGGACATTAATGTATTCCCATTGTTTGTCAGCATGAGAACTTGCTATTTAGGCATGCAAGCCTCAAGGTGTTTTTACAAAGAACTTAGACTCAAAAGACTATGGACTCAATAATTTGCATTGAAGCAGGGCTTATTTGCGAAATGAAAATGACAAGAAATGGAAGATGAAAATGGAAAATGGCGATGGAGAGTAGAAATAGAAATGGGAAATAAGCATGTGAATGAGCCTCTTTCTTTTATTTGTGGTTATGAATGGACAAAAAGAAATGGAAAGTGGATGTGAATGTAAATGGAAAATATGAAGTGAAATGAGGTAAATAGTTTATTATGAGGTATGGATGTGATGGAGACAATAGTATAAGAAAGTTTTTCAAGTGTTTGGATCTGATTTTGCATCAGAATATTTCCTCTTTGTTGCTGATCATCCTCTTATGAAACAAATTGGTCTCTTAGAGAGACGCCATTCTCTTGTAGTCATTTGTACTTCCTCCTGGAACCTGCAAAAAAAACTAATACTTCTTCTGCAATGGAATGTAAGATTATCAAAGGAGAGAGGTGATCAATCTCTCTAGTTATGATATTTACACACAAAACTAAGAATTTGTATTAATGAAACAAGTTCTCAAAGGAAAAATCAAAAGAATTTATACATGTTTTGGAATTAGTGCTTCAAGTTGAATGTTGCTTCTTTTCAGCAATTTATTTCATTATTTACCATTTCAAACTCTAATGATGGATTTCTCACTGTGTAGATCTTGTTGATACCTTTCCAACGATACTTGAATCATCAAAATCTGATTTTGTATGAGAAAGTTAGGCTGATTTGAACAATGAGGTTTTTTTCTGCTGCGGAATTGGAGAACAATTGCGGAATTGGACTTTAGCTGCAGAATGTCGACGGTTTCTGTAGCTAAAAATCTTGAATAAAAAGTTAGCCATTCATCTTTCATCATCAGTCCAAAATTAATCAATACCTTCAGAAAAAGTGAGCAAATAAATTATTCATTTCATTGATTCAAAATTATTATTATTATTATTATTTTTGTTTTTTTACATGCGGCGACTTAGTGTGGCGACTTAGTGATAACACACAACTTGACTTCCCTTTGACCAAGGTCTTTTTCATCAACTTGGATCAAATGAATAGGATACCATCCATGTACTGACATTTTCCCAGCTACCCATGTGGCTCGTTTTGTCTCTTGACACCTATAACCTATAGAAGTAGTAAAATGGCTGCGGAATTGCCAGTTAGCTACGGAATCAGGCTGCATTCCGCAGGTAAAAGACAACCAACCATTAGTTTTACACATATTTGGATACGTGTGTCGTGCATAGCTTTTTGTCTTTTCCGCACTTTCCTGTGGGGTTTCTGCAACCTTATAAATAAGTGATTCATCTTTAAAATGGAGATTTTCAATTGAAACAAAACTAACCAAAATGATGTGATCCATTTTCTAACTGAAAATGCCAGTGTTAATAAGTCCCGAGATTTCCATACAAACAGCAGATAAATTTCGATAAATAATCAAGGATACTAAGGTCATGCTTGATAATAACATTTCACCTCTCCTTATAAATGCCAGGTTTGACATTAATGGTAACAGGGTGCATATTATTCGCTGGAACTGTATTACAGCAGCCTGGACCGTAGTAAAATCTGGGTTTAACTCACACGAAATATACATGAACAGAATGTGAGTGAGTTTTCAAATGGCCTCTGCATCGAATGCAAAGAAGCTCCATGCCACGTCGATTGGTTGGTTGCGTATCCAATTAAGATTGTTGTTCACAGGTGTTATATCTATCAGCAAAGAGTCGTATCCAATTAGAACTATTGTTAACAGGTGTTACGGTTATCAGCAAAGAGCCGTTTCCAATTAGAATTGTTATTAATCGGGAAGTGGCAGAGGAGGTGTTAGACGGGTGGCAAAAGGCAGTTAATTATCACTATACCATTGGAAGCAGCCGAATTTAATCAATTGTCAATTCATTAATTGAACTTTTGTTTTCTTTCACGCGGCAGGCAAAAATGGGCTTCAAAGGACCGAGAAATTCTCCCAGACCGCCACGAATTTCATAAAACGATTTTTGGGTTATATAATTTACCTTATTGGCGAAAAAACTCATGTTTTATTTTTTCCAAATTCACCTCCGTTTGGCCAAATCGTGCTTTCAAAGTTTGACGTTTTTCTCTGTTTTGCGTTTTTCTGGCTTTTGCTTCAACAACAAACAAAAAAAAATCAATTTTTGGTGGAACAGGTTCAATTATTTTTATATGCATTGAGTTCATGAGTGCTACTGAAGCATTTGATTTATATTTGAACTCTTATGCTGGAAAAAGAGGAAGAATAAAGGAAGCAAATCGATCAACCATTGAAATGATAAAGAAGAAAAACAACTGAGCGAGCAAGGTTCCTAATAGCAAATTATCAAAATGCTTTAGTGATTAGAAGTTGTTGCAATTATAAATGCTACTGCCCAAGCTTCACTATTTCAAACTAAGAAGTCGTTGTCAAAAACAATACGATCATTGCAAAGTGTTGAATCTCCCAGTAATGCTGTTGGGAATGTCTTCCAAAAGAACCTATGGTCAAATGATGATGCAAAACCTTTGCAATCAAATTATTATATGGACAATTCTTTGGCAACTCCTTTGGAAAACATGGATCTTTTTTCGTTTAATTGCTAAATCTGTAGTTTCTTTAATCAAAAGGAACGTATTCAGCCAAGTGATAGATTCCAGATCCCGTTTTGGTAACATAGATTTGGTAATGGAGATTTAAGCATTTTTGAAGTAGTGACTGCCCATGAAAGTCCATACCTGTTAGCTAAAGCGTTTGGTTTGTTCATCTAATTTTGGTGGTCCGTGCAGAGACTTTCTTAAAATGGATTCTTTCTTCTCATGAATTTTTGCAGGTTTGTTTCAGGCCAAAGCTTGAACAGGAATGCAGATTTTCTACTGAGGCCACATTGAAAGCTAGGATTGAAGATAGCCATAGATTGTTTTTCTCTTCTTCTTCTTTTTTTTCTGAGATTGTAAATTTTTATAAGAAGGATTAATGATTTTCGATTTCAGGCAGCAAAGACTTTAAGAAAAACATGCTAAAAACAAGACTTAACTGAGGTTTTAAACTGAATTTTGTTTCAGTCTGGGCTGGGTGACTAGGATAGGATCCATGTCGGGACAATTCTAGAGATGCCCATGTGGTCAGTTTCTTCATTGGATGCCTGTAACCTGCTAAACCTTGAAATCAGCTGCGGAATTCACAATTAGCTGCGGAATCAGGACACATTCCGCAGCTAGGTTGCAAAATCTTATTAAAACAGGATACAGTGTTTTGAGGACCACTACAGACCATAACCAGTCAATCTAGGACAGCTGAACCTATCAAAGCAGTTGGGTTTCATTTTTTTTATTTTTTATTTTTTAAATCAAATGAAATGATGAAATTTATTTATTTATTTATTGAATCAATTGAAATGATGAAGTTTATTTTGTCTCATTTTTTTTTTCACATCATAATTCCTTTTCTGATCCTCCAGATCACACAAAGTGCAAGAGGAGAGCATACTCAAGAATTATTAATTAATTAATTTTTTTTTACATAGCAATCCTTTTTCTGATCGTCCAGATCACACAAAGTGCAAGAGGAGAGCATACTCAAGAATTATTAATTTTTTTTTAGATGTAAGAAATAAGGCTACCTAGTTACACTTCCCCGGCAACGGCGCCAAAATATTTGGTCAATTTAGTGTGTCCTAAATTGCTACATTAATTTGTCAATCCGGGATTCATAAGCTGACGAAGTGTGGCGCACTATATGTGCAAGATAACCTATCTCTTACTTTTTGTCGTTTTTGGGTTTTTTTATTTATCTTGGGGGTTTTTATCTTGATTGGTTTCCTAATGTGAGATGGAAATTCTAAAAGACAAGTATGGATATAAATGTTCAAGGCAATGATGTCCTTTATAATGATTTCCCAAACTTCAAACTTCAAAAGGGTTTTAAAACATGCAATGACAAAATTAATTTCTAACAAAAGAAAATGTGCCACTATACTAGTCAAACAAATAGTGAACTATTGATCATGAAACCCATTACCCTTGCTACTGTCTAAATACAAAAGAAACTGTGCTCAAAGAAATCCAAGAATTGCAAGCAAAGTAAAGCTAAAATCAAATTACATCAACTCATATTCTGACCCCTCACCATTAGTCTCGCTATGGATTTCGGAGGTAATCATAAAAAACTTGAGCAATCTGATATCTAATTTGCAGAAAAATAAACTAATATCAAATTACACACTCATACTTCAATCCCTCACCATTAGTCTCGCTATGGCTTTCGGAGGTAACTGATAATGACATGAGCAATTTAATATCTAACTTGCAGAAAAATAAACTAATATCAAACTACACACTCATACTTCAATCCCTCACCATTAGTCTCGCTATGGCTTTCGGAGGTAACTGATAATGACATGAGTAATTTAATATCTAATCTAACTAATAAAGCAAATGCACAAAACTGAAATAAATAAAACAGTGCTGGAATTAAAAGCTAAGAAAAATAAATCAGCAGAAGGACAAGACTGATTCCATGTCATTAGTCATTGTAAAACTAAGTGCAAATGCCAGGGCTGCCTACTGTAATCTGGAACAAAAACTATGGCATAATGAACGTAAGGAAATAAAGCATGAAACTATACAGCAATAAACAAAACCTCAGCGTGTGAAGGGGCCCTCTGCACAATCCTTCTTTAGCTCCTTAAAATTGTAATCAAAACACCATCAAGGAACTTCTTTATTGAAAAACTTCATAAATCTACATCCCATTCCATCTTAAACTTTGTTACAAAATACTTCTCTATTCCTTCCTCTCCTTCTCCTATTTTTCACTACTTTTTCATTACTTCCTCATTACCTATGATAGGAGAAAGCTTCTCCTATTTATACAAAATATGATGAGTCATCTCATTAATGGGAGTCCATGAATCTCTCCCTCTATCTCTAGAGTTACAATCAAAATAGGAAATTATAAGACACATGTCTTTCTAGAGTTTCAACACAACTAAGAAATGAGAACACATATCCTCTTAGAGTTTCAATACAACAAGGAAGTGAGACACATATCCTCTTGATCCCATAATCTTCTCCAACCAAATTCGAATTTGGCCTTAGAGTGCCACATAAGGGTCTTCTAGAAGTCTCCTTTTGACCTACACATGTTACAAAACTCATAACACATATTTAGATATATGAAACTATGTTAATTTTCTAGTTTCTAATCATAAATTCACTTTAAATATATAAAATAAATAACTTTGGAAAATAAGGATCCTAACCCATATATTTATGAAAATGGTTACTTGATGTAGGGTTTTAGGTCAGATGGCTATGAAATAAAAGCTAAATGGTTATGACATAATGGAAATATGTATGAATATGGAAAACACTTTTGAGACTCAACAATCAGCTTGGATTGCGCAGTGGAGGCAGGCTAGCAGGAGGGCAGAGATCAGTGCATGGATTTGCAGATTTCTTCTATGTTAGTGTGTGACGATTGATTGTACTAAGAGCTTGATGTACTAAGCTTTGTATGAGATTGTTACATGATATCCATGATACATAATATATGATTGTTGGCATTTTTAGCTTCAGACTTTCCCGTTAAACAACTATGTTATGTGTCTTTTTATTGCTTCATGTGTTTTGCAATTGTTGATTAAATTTCCGCAAGAATTATAGTGGAAGGATTATGTATTTTGCAAGAAGATAAATATTGTGAGATCAGGAGAGTCCGGATATATACATGCATATTGTATATAATTTCTACACTTTGTAAGTCCTCCTATAACCCAAATGCCTGTGATGCTTAGCATTACAGTATTTTTGAGGATTTGGCTCAGGCACAATTCGTTATGTCCACGCTAGAGGTACTTCAGAGCTGTTCATCAAAACATAAGGCTTTGTTATCCATTATTGGAGGAGTTGTCCCTGCCAATTCAAGCCCTATCACTTTTAATCTGGAAAAATTTGTCCCACGTCTCCCTCACCAACTTGCGTTGATTTCCCAAGTTGGGATTAATGGTAAGAATATCCATCGAGCAGTAGTGGACGAAGGTGCATCTACCTGCATCATGTTTGTTGCATGTTGGAAAGCCATCGACTCTCCAACCCTTAACTAGTCTCCAAACGCTTTAGAAGCCTTCGACGGAAGGGAATCTCGCCCTCTTGGTATCCTCACCAGCTTACCCATAACATTGGAAGGAAAAATGGTTAATGTTGAATTCGAAGTCATTGATGCCAAACTCAACTATAATCTCTTCTTCGGTCATAGTTGAACTCACGTCATGCTATGCGTACAATCCACTCTCTTTTGTGTTCTTTGTTTCCTACATGAAGGAAATATTATCACTGTTAATCAATTATCCTATTTTACTTCCACTTCTTTAGAGAGCAACGTTCTGTATGTAGACCACATTCCCACACCCTATGAAAGTGTGCGGCCAAGACTTTTCAAATATCTTACCCTTATGGGTCTTTTTTCTCTTCCTCCACCCAACACTACTCAGGACAATATCATCTCCACGTCTTCTAATCCGTGGATCATCCCTTCGCCCGATCACGTTGATTTGTTTGGTGAAATAATTCCATTAATCCCGATAGAAATTGATTATTGTGAGTTTATCTCAGCTTTGGCTTCTCTTTCTGATCATACTTCTTCAAGTATGCCTCTCTACACATATTCTCAACTCCCTTGGCTCAGTGCTTTGGATTCTCAAAATTTCTTGAATGAGACGTTTCCAACTGATGAAGCCATTGTGGAAACCATGTCTCCCGAGGATCCTCCCTGGGACGATAGTCATAATCGTTCCCAATTTTTGCCTAGTCTTGGGGCAATGTCTACTTGTCTTGAGAATTTTTCTTCCCAAGTTCCTTCCCATCCGCTTCAAATGCTTATTTTGACACATGAAGTTTTTGCGGAAGGAAACATGGGGAATATCACTCAGACGATGCCTATTGACATCTCCGTTAAATTGGGGGTTGTTGAGAACATCCAAATTTGGGTGACCTGTTCTCACAATGAGATCGAGGTCTATACTAGTCTCTTCCGAGAATTTCAAGGCATTTTCTCTTGGTCCTACGAGGAAATTCCCAGCATTGATCTGAGTATAGTCGTGCATGAGATCCCTACTTACCTTGATGTGAAACCTATTCACCAATGTCTTCATCTCATGCACCCTAGAAAGGTAGTTGCCATAAAGGGAGAAGTTGAAAAACTTCTCAAAGTAGGCTTCATTTATCCAATTCCATAGACATATTGGGTCTCTAACATTTTCCCTATGGATAAAAAGGAGGGCACTATTCGAGTTTTTGTGGATTAACGCGATATCAATCATGCTTGTCCCAAGGATAACTATCCAGACACTCTCTTCATCAACCAGATCATTGACGAATGTGCTGGGAGTGATATTTTCCCCCTTATGGATGGGTTCTCTGGTTACAACCAGATTAATATACTACCGACTGATCAACATAAAACTGCCTTCATCTGTCCATGGGGCACTTTCACGTATAAGAAGCTCCCTTTTGGGTTTAAAAATGCTGGTGCCACGTTCCAACAAGAAATGTCATATGCTTTTCACGATATTAAGCACATTGTTCAACCTTACCTGGATGACCTTCCGCTCATTTTGCTAAGTGTCGGGACCACCCGGAACACCTCCATCAATTTTTTCTTCACTGTAGACGCTAAAAAATTTGGATTAACTCGCACAAATTTTCCTTCTGCACCGATTTTGGCAAACTCCTTGGTTTTTTAATTTCCAAAGACGGTATTCGTCTCGATCCTCATAAGGTCGAAGCTATTATTAATCTCCCCTCCCCTTCCTCTTTACACCAGTTGTAGAGTTTGCAAGGGAAACCTAATTTCCTACATTGTTTCATACTGAACTCTGCTGAGGTGGCCAAAGGTTTTACATGATTTCTTAAGAAAGGTGTCCCATTCCTATGGGATGAGATTGCCCAAAAATATTTCGATGCACTGAAGACCATGATTGTCAATCCTCCTCTTTTGCGTCCCCCAAATTATCATCGCGATTATTCAATCTATCTGGCTGTCGCTTTTAGCACTATTGCCATGGTTCTGGTATAGGACGATGACAATGGTAATGAGCATGTAATATATTATCTTAGCCGCAATTTTCTCGACACTAAAATGCGTTATGCTCATGTCGAAAAATTGGCGTTGGAAACTGTTCAAGCCATCCAACGTTTTTGCCATTATATTTTACTCCACACTAAGATCGTGATTTCTGATTGCAACCCCATGATCTATATTTAACTCGAAAATTGATTTGGGGGGGGGGGGAGTACTCTAAGTGGATAGTTATCCTCCAAGAGTTTGATTTGGAGTTCACTACTGTGAAATCAAAGAAGTCTTTGGTTTTTTCAGAGTTGATATTCTCTTTACCCATTGCCTCTGCTCCCTCCGCTTCTGTGGAACGCATTCCAGACGATACTCTTTTTTTTATTAGCACCCTCGATCCATGGTACGGTGATATCATCGTTTATCTCCAGAATTCTACATTCCTATCCGAGTTGGCGAAATTTTCTCGTCGACGTATCTGTCATTATTCGAAACCCTATCACGTAGTCAAAGATAATTTATACCGCATCGGAGCTGATTCCATCCTCAGTTGGTGTTTGACCCTCGAGGAGGCTGAAAAAGTCCTTAATGACTGCCATTCTGGCGCATGTGGCTATCAAATGTCTGGGTATGCTACTACTTAAAAAATCCTTCACGCCAGGTATTTCTGGCCTACCATTTTCAAAGATTATATCCTCACTGTCCTTAAATGTCACAAATCTTAGATCTACCAGCGCAATATGTGCGCGTTGCCCGCTCACCTCCATCCCGTCATTACCATTGGTCTCTTTGTGAAGTGGGGTATCGATTTTATGATGTGTAACCATCGCTCGAGTAGGGGGCATGCTTATATCATTGTAGTCGTCGACTACTTCACCAAATGGGCCGAAGCAATGCCTACACTCACAACTGACGATAAGACGACTGCCCAATTTATTTTCAATCACGTGATTGCTAGGTTTGGAGTCCCTCAAGCCATTTTCACTGACCGTGGCTCCCATTTTCACCATTAGATGATGGTTGAGCTGACTACTAAGTTGGTTCTGCATCACGATAGCTCAACGCCGTACTACCCCCAGGCCAATGGCCAAGTTGAAGCCATGAACAAAGTTCTAGTCACTATGCTTCAACGCACTATTGGGATGCACAAGTCCAATTGGCATCTCATGTTGTTCTCAGCTCTTTGGGCTTACTGAACCTCAGTGAAGGACACAACTAGATTCACACCATTTCAACTTGTTTATGGTTTGGAAGCTACCCTTCCAATTGAATGTGAAATTCCTTCACTCAGGATAGCTGTCGAATTAATTCTGAATACCTCGCCAGAGGAAGAACGTCTTCTATATTTGGAGAGGCTTGATGAAACTCGCCGCTTTACTGCTCTAGTCATAAAAGCACAGAAAAAGTGGGTCAAAGATCATTTTTATCAGACAACGTCCCCCTGTACCTTCATAGAAGGAGACTCAGTCCTCTTATACGACCAAGCCCATGATAATTTGGGGGCAGGTAAATTCGAACCCATGTGGCATGGGCCCTACATCATTAAACGTGTTTTTCAAAATGGGGCCTATGAGCTTATTGATTATGAAGGCTATCCCCTGGATTAGCCTCGAAATGGGCTGTATCTCAAAAAATAGTATGCATGATTTTCTCGTGAATTTATTTTGTACATAAGTGTGTTTTTAATTTTTGTACATTTTTGGCTTTGTGTGCTTTGCGAGCAGTTTTTCCTGCTTATTATGTATTTTCTTACTATGCAGATGTCTTTCACTCCTTATGTCGATTTCACTAATGATGCCTCCCACAGTACCTGGAACCTATCCTCCGTAGCTTTAGAAATTTATGATCCTAACGGTGAGTTAGTAGACCTTCAAGGCATTTTTCTAGGACATGCAACTAACAATGTCGCTAAATACAATGCAGTTATCGAATTTCTAACTGAAGCTATTTCCCTCGACATTCATGAATTAATTGTAAACGTAGACTCTCAGCGTGTTGATCTCCAGCTCAATGGGTGTTATTTTGTTAGAAACCGTCATATTTTAAGGATGTATTTACGTGTTTGTTTTTTAGAAAGGATTTTTTATTATATTACATATTAGCATATTCTTAGAAGAATGAATATTTTAATTGATGAAGTAGCCAATATTGTATTAGATAGACATTTGTGTATTTTTGTAAAAGAAATCATCATCACATAGTAAGATTTAGACAGGAAAATAAGCATATATATATATATATATATATATATCGATTGTTTGCATCGTTTTGTACATTATAGTTCAAAAAATATATGTGTTTCAGTTACATCCTATGACGCCATGTATCTCAAAAAATATGCAGAAATAAAACCTAGGAGTCTAATCAGCATGGTGCTCATGATAATACGTCACTGCCCATACGACACGTCTCAGTAGTTGATGGATGCGGTTAGACACTCCTGCGGTGTGTCGCTGGTAAGCACGACGAATGTCCTCAAATATCACGTAGTCTGGGATCCCTCTTGTGAGTCCCTCCAAGTTATATGTGATTTCTTGCTCATCGCTTCCCTCACCATGAGGAGCCACTTCGAAATATCTCGGGACCCTCCAAGCTATTGGGGACATCCCCGCGGGCCTCTCTGGTCCAACATCTGCAACACATGATAAAATATTAGAACACATATATTTAAAAACGAAAAAAGATCATAATACTCATAAAAATTAAAAAAAATGAGTTTTTACCTCTATCCTCGTCCCATAGTCCCCTTCCGAAAGCGAAAGATCCAGATCACCCCTAAAATCGGTGTCGGTATACTGCCAATCCTCTACCACGATGAGTTTTCAGGGTAATAGACCATCCGTGGCTCTCGTGCTAGTGGCATAGGTACAACCACCTCCTAACGATGGAATATCGGTAACCGTTCCAGGATGAATGGTATCAAGATGGACCCATACCCAAACTGCTTCAACTTACCATTTTTGCATTTGGTTAGCTGACATTTCATGTTGATTGTCACCACTTCTACCCAATTGAAAATTTTCAGAGCCATGCAATCTATGGCCAATTAGAGTTGTGTCTTTGTAGCTTCATGGGGAGCCTGAGATCCAGCAGCCCAAGTAATGGTATGAAACACTACCCTCAATGGTAATTCGGGCACTATTTAAATGTCTAGCTTGCCACTCTTATGTGCTTTCCTTGCTCCATGACAAACTCTATCTATCAACTTGCCCATGCTTTCTCCAAGGGCCCGAGTACCTGTCATCAGTGGTTGCTCTCCCCTTTGTGACAACCCAGTGATGAAGTAGATATCAGAGACTTCTATCTCCAGTTCTTGGTCATGAATGATGAATCTCTCTTGATCAATGTCCCATACACTGATCAAGTATTGTAGCAGCTCTAGCTGAGCTCTCAAACCTAGGTTCATGAAGAATTTCAGGAGCCCACAGTTCCTCAGGGCATCCATGCATGCATCATTCTCCATGTCTTGTTCATTATCTTCCCCATTCTCTCGCTCTTTCCACTCTATCACCATTTTAGTTGTTGATTCTCCCTGCAAAACCAACATATGAGAATCTATTAGCCATAGGGTTAAAATTTAAATCATTTTGGCCAAATATTTTGAGGAAAAACTTGAAATTTTTTGGGTACGACGTTCGACACCCCTTTTTTTCAAACAATAGCACCGAGCAGTGCCTTCCCATTCAAAAAACGTGGAGGTCGGCGTGACTCCGTGCTCAGAACCGGCGCTGACTGCCGCGACCATGTTTTTTCAACCCCTCCCATAAAATACATCAAACCATAAAAACAAATAAAAAATGGTTGAAATTGCAGGGGAAGTTCAGAGCTCCTACCAAGAAGAAGTGGATTCGTCAATGACCTCCTAGATTGCCTGCAGTCAGCTCTGCAAATTCACAGTGGAAACCAGTAAAATGCTCACAAGAAGGTGAAAAGGTAAAGGTAATTTGTTTTTACTATTTGAGTTTTTTTTATAGCCTTTTATAACCCTAATTAGGTTTTGGGACACATTTTTCAATTATTTTTTTAAAATTTCTCGAAAATGGGTTTTACGTTTGTTTCTTGTGCAACAACAGGTCATAAAATTGGCAAAAATGAGGAAATGAGTTGTATTTTATTACTTTTTTGGACTCGGTAAAAACAAAAAAAGTCACCCCCTAGAGTCATCTTTTAGCTCTTTTCTGACTCTCAAAAATTGAAAATATTGTTGAGGATCTTGTTGTTTTGAACTTGCTAAAGGATGTGAAACTTCATCTGCCTAGTCTACGATTACCACTTTTTTGGGCTAGAACAGATTATTTACGAAAAATGAATACCTGAGTCGCACATGGCTAAGAGGTTCTCTTAGATATTTTTTTCTACCTTTTCGGATCTGAGAGACTATATACGAAAAGGGACCTTCTGGAGTTTTCTTTTCTGCTTCTTTTCAAATTCTCTAAACATGAAAAGACACCAATCTTAAAGTCTATGGTCTTCTCAAGCAACCAAACACAAATAAAAAAGGAATATTTACATGGAATTAAATGTCTTTTCAACCATGGCATTACCTCAACAACAAAGCGATCCCAGATCTTGTCACTGTGAGCTTCCATGACTCCCTTTAAAATCATAAACCCCAAGCCTCAAATGATGTCAGCTATTTGAAGGGAATTTTCCTTCCGCGTCGAGCTAATTTTGGAAGGTTTTTTAATATGGAAATGAAGATTCTAAGATGTAACAACTTCGTGGGCGGAGTCATGGATGTTTGTTCGACTGGATGAGTTCGAGTTTCTCCCTTTGGCCTTCTAGTTCCTACGAAAATGAAACTTCCCAAAGGGATAGACCTTTCCTCCACCATATGTGAATCCCAAAGCTCATCCTCCATTCCTATAAATCCGTCTTCATTCCATTGAATCAGCTAGCCAGACATAGCTAGAATAGACCAAGAGCTGATAATAGAGAATAGTCCATAGTTGTGAGAGAGAGTTTGAACCTTTTGCCTCTTCGAGCTGAATTGATGAATGAATGCTTGAGATGTGCCTGAGTGAACTCGTCAAAGGAGGTCTACAGTGTCAAGGCACAGGTTGTAAACTCCATTTTTGTATATTAATATGACATGACCAATTTTCTAGTTCCATATTTGTCTATGTTAGTATTCAAAGTTTCTGACTCTCCTTGACTATTTGGATAGTTGTAAATGAATGTATATGTTTGTATGCTATTAGTGTTTGCTTGATCTTTGTGCAGGTGTGTAAACATCTCTACCAACGAAGCGCAGGGCTTGAAGGGCAAAGATGGAGGTATTGTTGCAACAAACTACGTCAAGAGCGTTGGATTGAGGTAGAACATCTATTCCAATCCACATTTCCTTTATAAACTAGGAATTTAGAAACCAACATGTTCCCTTGTTGCTAAACCCACCCTAGGGCTAGAGGGAACGCCTCTATCTGTAGAGGGGATTTTCCTTCACAACAAATACTTCCTCCTAGCATTTACATTTTTTCTTCAAAGTCATTATCCAGTTCTAGTTGAAATCAACAGTATTTTTTGTTGTTGCTTGTCCCTATCTATTTGCTATTATTTGTAATTATTTTTTAGGTCCCTATATCACTAGTATAGTCCCTTATTATTGTTAGTGTAAACCCCTTATTGTTATTATTGTACCCTTTTAACCCCCATTTTGTTATTATTGTGCCCTTAAATTATTATTGTTAGGTCGGTTAGGATTACATTGTGGCCCAGTAGGATTACATTATGGCCCCATGGACTCCTATATATAGAAAGGAGGTTTTGTAAATTGTATCATCCAAGAATTGTTCATTTATGTAATGTATTGGAGGTTGCCCCCTCGAAGTGGCTTATTTATAAGGCGTTGATATCTCTTTTCTTCTATTTTTGGAGCTGGTTACACAACATTTGGTATCAGAGCTTTGGATTCTAGGGTTTCGCTACTCCAAACAGGTCATCGTGGCATGTTCACTATAAAAAAATTTCTACGAAGTTTCAGAAGCTGAAATTTTTAGGGTGCCAAGCCGAAATCCTGAGAAAGATTTTCTAAAAATTTCAGAGCTTGGTTCGCAATATTTTCGGAGATATGATCTGTGGAAGTTAGGTCTTTTTTTAGGCTCCTAAACAGGTCATCATGGAATTTGCGCTATAAATGTTTTTCTACTGAGGTTCAGAATCTGAAATTTTTATGGTGCGAAGCTGAACTCCTAAGGAAACTTTTCAAAAAATTTAAGAGCTTGGTTAGTAATATTTTTGGAGATATGATCTATGGCAGGTAGTGCTTTTTCAGGCTCCCGAATTTCATCTCAAAGAGGTGATCGTGGGAAAATTTCAATAACTCTCTCTCTGAGCATCGGATTGGAGTGCTGTAAAAATTAGTCGCAAGTGCATGGACTGTAGTTTCTTGGCTATAAATTTCAAAGGCTAAGGACGAAACAGTGACACGTGGCAAGGCGTACAAGTTTGCTATACTGAACCGGTCCATAATTAGGTCATTGTGGGAGATTGGACATAACTTTGTCTTGGAGAATCCAAATCAAGTAAGACCTATGGCATTCAAAAGATAATTCAGAGGGCTACTTCAATGCTGAATTTTAGATATTTAAGAGGCACAATCACAGAGATAATACAATTTCAATATCGAGCTCCTCAAAAGCAAGTAAAAGGTGTGTATTTTTTTTCTGAATTGCATAAGTCTTGTTTAAAGAATCAAGTTGAATTGATTGCAAGGGCATATTGTAGAATAGATATCAGTATTGAATTATAAAATGGCCCCTAAAAAGAATTCAAAACCCATTAAGCCTTTGGAAAGTTCTACTATGACTCATGAATACAAAGAATGGCAACATGACATATCAAAATTACAAGAGCAAGTGCAACAAATTTCGCTCTCGCAAAGAGCAACAAAAAATGACATGGAAGTTTTGAAGAAAGGCGTGGAAACTAAGATGGATGGTTTGAAGAAAGGCGTGGAATCTAAGATAGATGGCATGGAATATAAGATAGATGGCATGGAGGCTGGCATGGAATCTAAGATGGATGACATGGAAGCTAAGATCGATGAGAAAATGGAAAACATGAAGAATTTTCTAAAAGAAGACATGGAAGGTTTGACAAAGTTGATACAAGAAAGGTTTCCTAATGGTGAAAAGATAGTAGAAGAACCTCATGATGAGAACAAAATAAATATTAATTGTGATTTCATAAACTCTAATGTTGGCGGGAAGAACCACCATATTCCAAAGATGGAAATGAGGAAGTTTGATGGAAAGGATCCTGTAACATGGATACTACAGATGGAGCAATATTTTGATCTCCATAACGTGCAAAACACACAAAAGGTACGCATTGCAACTTTACATTTAGAAAAAAATACATTTGTATGGTATCGATGGCTTTGCTCCGGTAAAAAAATTGTCACTTGGTCAATTTTTACGGAGGAAATGATAGCACATTATGAGGATACAAAGAGCAACACCTTCTTTAGCCAATTGATAAATCTCAAACAAAAGGGTTTAGTGGGGCGGCACATTGAGGACTTCCAAAAATTGAATATAAGGGTAACTGATATTCCAGAGGAACACAAAATTGATCTCTTCATAGGCACTTTAAAGGATAACATCCAACATGAAGTTCGTGTTTTGGAACCGGATTCATTGGAGAAGGCATTCAGGTTGGCAAGAAAAGTTGAATGTAAAGTAATGGCGACAAGGAAGCCTATCACTCAATTCTATAAAGAAGGAAGTGTTGCTACACCTAGATTTCCACAACCTACAAGGTTGACACCACAAAAATTGGAAGAAAAAAGAGCAAAAGGGCTTTGCTACAGTTGTGATAGCAAATACACTAAAGGTCATAAGTGTGCTGAGAAGAAATTGTTTTACATAGATTGTGAAGAGGAAGAAGAAAATGAACAAGAAGAGGATATACACCAGGAACCAGCCCTAGAAGAGGAAGAAATGAATCCGACCATATCGTGTAATGCACTGGCAGGAATTACCACTCCTCAAACTCTCAAGATGGAAGGACATATCAAGAAGAAAAAGGTAATAGTGTTGATTGATTCAGGTAGCACCCATAATTTTATTCATTGTAAGGTAGCCAAGGAATTAAATTGTTTCCTATACCCAGCACCAGAATGTCAAGTGATGGTTGCGAATGGAGGAACTATAAATTTCTCTGGAAAATGCCATAATATCAAGCTAACCATGGGGGAATATGTGTTGACTAGTCCAATGCTTTCCATTCCTATGGGAGGTGCTGATGTTGTACTAGGAGTACGATGGTTACAATCTTTGGGGACAGTAGCTTTTAATTTTCAAGAACTTTTCTTGAAATTTTTTTCAGAAGGAAAGGAAGTCGAATTACGGGGTATTGAAGGGAAGCTAGGAAGGATAATAAGCTCTAATTTCATGACAAAGCTTCTAAAGAAAGAACAACGAGGCGTAATTGCACAATTATGCTCACTAGAAGTTCCGACATCAAAATCATCTATTTCTGAAGATCTCCAATAAGTCTTGGACAATCATTCCAAGGTGTTTGAAACTCCCAAAGGACTCCCACCTATTCGTGATCATGATCATGCTATTCATTTGATTCCAGGAAGTGTTCCTCCAAACATCAGGCCTTATAGATATCCTTACATCCAAAAGAACGAAATTGAACGTATGATTGCAGAAATGTTAGAGGCGGGTATAATTCAACCTAGTCAAAGTTCTTTCTCTGCTCCTGTAGTATTGGTACACAAGGATGGATCATGGCGAATGTGTCCGGATTATAGGGAGCTCAATAAGCTCACCATTAAAGATAAATTTCCCATTCCTGTGATTGATGAATTATTGGATGAATTACATGGAGAAATTTATTTTACCAAGTTGGATCTTCGTTCAGGATATCATCAAATTAGAATGAAGACCGAAGATATTCCAAAAATAGCATTTCGAACTCATGAAGGTCATTATGAATTTTTGGTCATGCCTTTTGGCCTTACCAATGCACCTTCTACATTTCAAGGGTTGATGAATTCCATTTTCAAACCCTTCCTTAGAAAATTTGTGCTAGTATTTTTTGATGATATACTAATCTACAACAGTTCTTGGAAGGATCATGTTGAACATGTTGATAGGGTGCTCAAACTATTGCAGGAGAAACAATTATATGCAAAAAAGTCCAAATGTTTCTTTGGAGTACAAGAGGTGGAATATCTGGGTCATATTGTATCTCACGAGGGTGTTAAAGTGAACCCTAACAAAATTAAAGCCATTAAGGAATGGAAAGTTCCCACAACCATAAAGCAGTTGCGAGGATTTCTCGGGTTAACAGGGTATTATCGCAAGTTTGTTTAGAATTATGGGAGAATAGCAGCACCTCTAACAACATTATTGAAGAAAGATGCATTTTCATGGACTCCTGAAGCAACTAAGGCCTTTGAACATCTTAAAGAGGCAATGTGCCTAGCACCGGTCTTAGCTACGCCAGACTTCACAAAAAACCTTTATTGTGGAATGTGATGCCTCAGGAAATGGAATTGGTGCAGTTTTAATGTAGGAAGGAAGACCCATTGCTTTTGAAAGTCGTCCAATCAAAGGAAAGTATTTACAGAAACCTATTTATGAGAAGGAAATGTTAGAAATACTGCATGCACTAAAGAAATGGAGAACTTACCTAATGGGAAGACACTTCAAGGTAAAAACTGATCATGATAGTCTTAAACACTTTTTGGAACAAAGACTATCTTCAGAAGAGCAGCAAAAATGGGTCACAAAGATGTTGGGTTATGACTTTGAAATAATCTACAAAAAGGAAAGCTTAATATTGTTGCAGATGCACTCTCAAGAAAGAATGAAGAGGTGGAAGCATTGCTTTGTGCCATTTCTATTATCCAACCAGATTGGATAACCGAAGCAAGAGATGAATGGAAGAAGGACAAAGATGTATGGACACTCATTCAAAAGTTGCGGCAAGATCCTAGTACATCTGATACATTTAGTTGGAAAAATGATTCCTTATGGTACAAAGATCGCTTATATCTTTGTAAGAATTCCCAACTAAAACAAAAGATTCTTCTGGAATTGTACACTTCTCCTTTAGGAGGACACTCAGGATTTTTAAAAACTTACCACAGGGTGAAGAAAGAATTTTTTTGGGATGGCCTTAAATCTGATATTCAAAATTTTGTGACGGAATGTTTGGTTTTCCAGCAGAATAAAGTTGAGACAATTAAGACCCCGGGACTTGTACAACCTTTATCCATTCCAAGTCAACGTTGGGAGGAGATTTCAATGGATTTTATCACAGGTTTACCTAAGTCCGAAGGAAAGAGTGTCATCATGGTGGTAGTTGATAGACTTACCAAGTATGCACACTTTTGTGCATTATCTCATCCATTTAAAGCAAGTACGGTTGCTACTACATTTATGGACATAATTCAAAATCTACATGGAAGCCCAAGGGTTATTGTGAGCGACAGAGATCCCATTTTTACTGGAAATTTTTGGACGGAGTTATTTTCTTGTTTGGGTACTCAATTAGCTCATAGCTCATCTTATCATCCTCAATGCGATGGTCAAACTGAGATAGTAAATAAATTTTTGGAAGGATATCTTCGTTGTTTTGTATATGATAAACAAACACAATGGGTCAAGTGGTTACCTCTCACTGAATGGTGGTATAACACTTCCTTCCATACTGCAGCAAAAATGACCCCATTTATGGCACTTTGTGGATATCATCCACCATCCATCACATCATCTTTAAGAGAAAATTCGAAGGTTCAAGCAGTGGAAGATCACATCGGGCATCAGCAAGAAGTTCTCCAACTCTTAAAGGATAACCTGAATTTAGCACAAAATCGAATGAAACAACAGGCAGATCAACATCGTAGCGAGAGAAGTTTTGATGTAGGAGATTGGGTATTTTTACGGCTACAACCATATAAACAAATGTCTCTCAAGCAAGCTAAGAAGGATAATAAATTATCGCCAAAGTACTATGGTCCTTACAAGGTGTTGCAAAAAATTGGTACTATGGCATACAAATTGGAGCTTCCTGCTTCTTCACGAGTACATCCAGTTTTCCATGTTTCATGCTTAAAGAAGGTTATAGGTGAAAATATTCCAGTTCAAACAATATTGCCAGAACTTGATGAGGAAGGAAAAATCATATTGGAACGAGAAGCGGTCATGGAAACAAGAACTCGAAAACTACGGAATCGATCAATTTGAGAGTATCTCATCAAGTGGAAGAACTTACCCACTGAAGATTCTACATGGGAGGATGAGAATTTTATACAGAAGCACCCGGAGCTACTCAAGTGTTGAGGACAACACTTTTTTTGAAGGAGAGGGGCATGTTAGGTCCCTATATCACTAGTATAGTCCCTTGTTATTGTTAGTGTAAACCCCTTATTGTTATTATTGTACCCTTGTAACCCCCATTTTGTTATTATTGTGCCCTTAAATTATTATTGTTAGGTCGGCTAGGATCACATTGTGGCCCACTAGGATTACATTATGGCCCCATGGACTCCTATATATAGAAAGGAGGTTTTGTAAATTGTATCATCCAAGAATTGTTCATTTATGTAATGTATTGGAGGTTGCCCCCTCGAAGTGGCTTATTTCTAAGGCATTGATATCTCTTTTCTTCTATTTTTGGAGTTGGTTACACAACATTATTCAACTTTTTTCTACAGTTAGGGCCTTCTTAATTCATGGTTTTTGGTCTGATTTATTTTTTATATTTCAGATCTAGTTCTGGAAATTTTGGATTTCAAATTTCAGTTATAATATCAGAATTCTGGGCTGGCTCACATAATTGGTATTAGAACCTCAATTAATAGCAGATTCATATCAGATTTTTCGCTACAGTTCAAATTGGTTACTTATGTTCACCAATCTTCTTATCTTTCAAGGAACTCATATATATTGTCACAGAGAGAGAGAGAGAGTAGAATTGCTCTTACATCCCTAACCCAAGCATGAAAGGAATATGCCCAAGTGCATGATCGACTGTAATAACAACTAAATTCTTCCTCTTTTTATATGAGAGGTAAAGGGGCTTTACAATAACAAGTGGATCTAGTCCACTACAAGAAAACTTGAAAGACACAAGTAGGTCTACCCATGTGAAGCACTCTACTCTACGTGACATGTATCAGCATCAAAGGTGACAACGATTAACAAGAAAACCCTCCATGGCATGAGCAATACTCCCCAAGGTCCAACAATCCTCCAAAGGTCCTAAGCTCCAATGCATCTCCAAGGTCATGTGTCTCCTTATTACTATTATGATTTCTACCTATTATTCTCATAGTGCCAAAATGTCCAATTGCATTCAAAACTGCATGCCATGTACATAAATAGAAAACTTGATGAATGATAAGGAAAAGGGGTTATCCTATATGCCATGGAACATTATATTGCATACTTATAATGCACCCCAAGGTGTCAAAATTGCATGCCAAGTGGAAAATTTGCATTAATCAAGTTAAAATATGTGTTACAACTTAAAACCTGACCTGATTGCACAGAACCTCCTATAGATGTACCTATGGAAAATTCATAAAATATAGTGCTACAGTATTTCTCCCTGTGCATCTTCCTGCCCTTCCATAATTCTAATGTACAACTTCAAGTGAGGGTACTAAGTCTACCAAAACAGTTTCAATGATTTACCTGTCTCTTGCTAAATGCAAGTAGCCTTTAATAGCATGCATGTCCAAGGCTCACTAAAGATCAAAATTGTGATTTTCAAGAATCTGTGTGGTTATTATAACATTATTGATCCTTTTACATTTTTATAGTTTCAATTCCATTCCAGGAAGCCACTACTATGCAAAAATATTGTGAAACTTCCAAATTTCACAACATGACAAATCAGGCTATGGTGCCTTCATAATTTTATATGCCAAAATATAGAGAACATATGGTGAAATATAGAGGTTAACAGCTAGATTATATTATGGTCTATAACCCTACACAATAAAATTCCAAAGAACAATCTCTAAGTGTTAGTTATTAAGCATCAACCATGCAATTTATTTGGTTTGGAACTTTTCTCCAACTCTAGAAACACACACAACCTTCAAATAAATTGCATACCCTATTCTCATTATAAATCACAATGCCAATTCTTAAAGTCTATGGTCTTCTCAAGAAACCAAACACAAATAAAAGAGGAATATTTACATGGAATTAAAGGTCTTTTCAACCATGGCATTACCTCAACAACAAAGTGATCCTAGATCTTGTCACTATGAGCTTCCATGACTCCCTTTAAAATCATAAACCCCAAGCCTCAAATGATGTCAGCTATTTCAAGGGGATTTATTTCCGTGCCGAGCTAATTTTGGAAGGTTTTTTAATATGGAAATGAATATTCTAAGATGTAACAACTTCGTGGGCGGAGTCATGGATGTTTGTTCGACTGGATGAGGTCAAGTTTCTCCCTTTGGCCTTCTAGCTCCTAGAAAAATGCAAATTCCCAAAGGGATAGACCTTTCCTCCACCATATGTGAATCCCAAAGCTCACCCTCCACTTGTATAAATCCCTTTTCATTTCATTGAATCAGCTATCTAGACATAGCTAGAATAGACCAGGAGGTGATAGCATAGAATAGTCCATAGTTGTGAGAGAGAGTTTGAACCTTTCACCTCTTCGAGCTAAATTGATGAACGAATGCTTGAGATGTGCCTGAATGAACCCATCGAAGGAGTTCTATAGTGTCCGGGCGCAGGTTGTAAACTCCCCTTTTGTATATTAATATGACATGATTGATTTTCTAGTTCCATATTTGTCAATGTTAGTATTCAAAGTTTCCGACTCTCCTTTATTATTTGGATAATTGTAAATGAATGTATATGTTTGTATGTTGTTATTGTTTGCTTGATCTTTATGAAGGTGTGTAAAATTCACTACCAATGGAGCGCAAGGCTTGAAGGACAAAGATCGAGGTATCATTGCAACAAACTACATCAAGAGTGTTGGATTGAGGTAGAACATCTATTCCAATCCACATTTCGTTTATAAACTATGAATTTAGAAACCAGCATGTTCCCTTGTTTCTAGACCCACCCTAGGGCTAGAGGGATCGCCTCTGTCCGCAGAGGGGATTTTCCTTCACAACAACTACTTCCTCCTAGCATTTACATTTGTTCTTCAAAGTCATTATCCATTTTTGGTTGAAATCACTAGTATTTTTTGTCGTTGCTTGTTCCTATCTATTTGCTATTATTTTGTAATTATTCAACTTTTTTCTACAGTTAGGGCCTTCTTAATTTCTGATTTGTGGTCTGCTTTATTTTTTATAGTGCAGATCTAGTTCTAGAAATTTTGGATTTCAAATTTCAGTTATAATAGCAAAATTATGGGTTGACTCACATCATTGGTATTATAACCTCAATTAATAGCATATTCATATCAGATTTTTCGCTACAATTCATATTAGTTACTTATGTTCACCAATCTGCTTATCTTTCAAGAAATCCTTGTAAGGAATATAGAGAAAAGAACAACTCAAATATATTGTCACCAACATACTCATCGACTCAGATATATTGTCACCGAGAGAGAGAGAGAGAGAGTAGCACTGCTCTTACATCCCTAACCCAAGCATGAAAGGAATATGCACAAGTGCATAATAGACTATAATAACAACTAAATTATTCCTCTTTTTATATGAGAGGTAAAGGGAATTTACAATAACAAGTGGACCTAGTCCACTACAAGCAAACTTTCAAGACACAAGTAGGTCCACCCATGTGAAGCACTCTACTCTACGTGGCATGTATCAGCATCAAAGGTGACAATGATTAATAAAAAATCCCTCCATGGCATGAGCACTACTCCCCAAGGTCCAACAATCCTCCAAATTTCCTAAGCTCCAATGCATCTCCAAGGTCACGTGTCTCCATATTACTATTGTGATTTCTACCTATTATTCTCATAGTGCCAAAATGTTCACTTGCATTAAAAACTGCATGCCATGTACATAAATAGAAAACCTAATGGATGATAATGAAAAGGGGCTATCCTATATGCCATGGAACATCATATTCCATACTTAGAATGCACCCCAAGGTGTCAAAATTGCATGCCAAGTGGAAAATTTGCATTTCTCAAGTTAAAATATGTGTTACAACTTACAACCTGACCTGATTGCACAGAAACTCCTACAGATGTACCTATGGAAAAGTCATAAAATATAGTGCTACAATATTTCTCCCTATGCATCTTCTTACACTTCCATAATTCTAATGTACAAATTCAAGTGAGGGTACTAAGTCTACCAAAACAGATTCACTGATTTACCTATCTCTTGCTAACTGCAAGTAGTCTTTAATAGCATGCATGTCCAAGGCTCACTAAAGATCAAAATTGTGATTTTCAAATTTCTGTGCAGTTATTATAACATTATTGATATTCTTACATTGTTATAGTTTCACTTCCAATCTAGGAAGCCACTACTATGAAAAAATATTGTGAAACTGCCAAATTTCACAACATGACAAATCAGGCTATGGTGCCTTCAAAATTTTATATTCCAAAACATAGAGCACATATGGTGAAACATAGAGGTTTATAGCTAGATTATATTATGGTCTACAACCCTACACAATTAAATTCCCAAGAACAATCTCCAAGTGTTAGTTATTAAGCATCAACCATGCAATTTATTTGGTTTGACACTTTTCTCCAACTCTAGAAACACACAAAACCTTCAAATAAATTGCATACCCTATTCTCATTATAAATCACAATGCCAATTCTTAAAGTATATGGTCTTCTCAAGTAACCAAAAAAAAAAAAAAGAGGAATCTTTACATGGAATGAAAGGTCTTTTCAACCATGGCATTACCTCAACAACAAATTGATCCCAGATCTTGTCACTGTGAGCTTCCATGAATCCCTTTAAAATCATAAACCCCGAGCCTCAAATGATGTCAGCGATTTCAAGGAAGAGCCCCCGCTCCTCACAAATCATCTACAATACTAGCGAAAACCAACAAAAGATAACATGACAACTTTAAACCATGTCTCAAAATAAAATAAAAAATGAATTATTGAGTGCATATAAAAACCCTGTTAATATAACAATTTAACTGACCTCTATAAGAAATTATTGGGGATGACTCATATTCTCGACTATGATAGTGCACCCCATAGTTTTAAGACCCAATTCCACTGCCCAACTTGCACCACTTTCCAAGTTACCTTTTGAAATAAATCCACCATCCTTATCAAGCACCTACATAGTTTCCAATGAAATAAACAATTATACTTGAATGGCAAGTTTACAGTCATATATATATATATATTTTTTAACTGTTGGAAGAAGAAATTTATTAGTTGGAGAAAAAAAAATCACTGCACGAATGGAAAATACATAAAGAAGCACAAGAAGATCTGAATTACAATTGTAAATCCCCAGTATATCAGAATGTCAATGTAATATTTTAAAGCACTAGTAAACACCAAGAATGGAGATGAAATACTAGTCAGTATTATCTCAAGGACTAGGAGGAAGACACATAATTATTAGCTTATACAGTCTCTTAAAGATAGAACCTTTATGATATAAAACAATAAATATTAATATTGAAGGCAGATATTATCCTACAACACTGTTGGCAAAGAAACTGCGATGTGAGAATGACACTTATGTTTTTGTAAATGTTCATCCTGGTTTTTGCTGACCTGCATGGAGGAAAATGCAGAATGATTAGCTTAACTGTGCTTAAGCTAAGGAATCCTCCAATTGACCGTCCAGTAATATGCTCAGATTCTTTATGCTCCTTTTTCTCCATAGTTTGTTTGCAACCCACAACTGAATAGTTCGTTTTGAAACCAACAGTCGCTGAAGAAGGCTAAAAAATGGCATGTGCCCAAGAAATTTGTATTTTCTGGGTTCTTTTAAATGAGTAATTTCTAGGGCTATGATCCAATAATAATATAGAAAATTCTCATTTCAATCTTAAAAAATATAAAAATTGTAGAAACTTCGCACATATCAAATTTTTATGTGTTCAATTTTTTGTATGGACAAGATTAATGGTGCAATCCGAAAAAATAGTCATTGTCGTAGATAGGGAATAAAAATATATTACTAAATGGGCCTAAAACATTTTATAGATAAGAAACAAAGGAATCTCTCTTCATAACCAAATATTAAATTTGGAGTTCTTGAACTAAAATAGAAAAATCAATATATTTTATTTCTTAAGATTCAACCATATTCCTTCACAATCTAAACGGACATAATCCATGTTCACGTCAACGTTGACATTGACATCAGATATATCTTCTTCACTTACACATTTTTTTTCTTGAAAGTCCACAACATGTGAAAAATCTGCATACTCGGGTTCATATGATGTATTATTTCTCAGTCCTTTTGGAGGACATGTTAACACTACATACCAGTCAGTCTCAACTGGATCTTGTACATAGATTACTTGTTTAGCTTGTGATGCTAGAATAAATGGATCATCTTGCCAATGATTTTGACTTAATAATTTCTTCATATTCACCATAGTAAAACCCAAATCATCAGTTTTGATCCCTCTCTTATTGTATACATCAATCCAATTACATTTTAACAACATGTACTCCATACAAAAATATTAAAATGTAATTATTTCTTCTACCACTCAATAAAATGTTGTGGTTTGAAGTATAGGGTTTGAATCTTTGGAACTTGACCTCATCATTGTTTGAGCTTCCATACACACACCACTATTTTGGGTGTTTCTCTCATTCTCCATGCTTTTTGTATGGAATTTATAACCATTAGTTAGGTATCCCTTATACTTATTCACGAATTTCTTGGGGCCTCACACTAGCCATTTAAGCGTATCAGACACATTTTCATCTCCCTCCACCTATATAGTTTTAGATTTTAAATGTAGTTAGAATTCATACATTTAAGCTCTAAAAAAAAATATTTAATTTCCTGCATGATAATATTCCCATATAATGCTTTTTAAGTACACTTATAATATAAATAATAACGTTGCCAGTTGTTTTAAGCAACAAGTAAATTTATGGGTGTGGAGTTTCTGCAATAGAGCTTCATCTTTTTTCATTTGGGTAATTGAGTTGGAAATATCCATTTTGTGCATCTTAATTCAAAAATTATGGACAATAGATATGGTGGTTAATGTGTTTTGATTAAATATGAATAAAATATTTTTAAAGGTAAAATATGTTAATCTATCCATGGATATATGGTTTTTTAAACCTTAAACAAACAAACAAAAAAATCACAGGCAAAATATGTAACTTATTCTATCCATGGATCAACTTCGTTTACGTGAAATAGAACCCAACTATGGGTTTGTTCCCAACTAATGCCATCCAAATTTGAAGGAATTGGAGCAGATAATGGCTTTCCATCAAGGATAACTTCTTCAACTTCCTCATTCCACACTTCATTTCAGCCATGTGTGGATCCAATAGCTTCAATACCTTTCAAGTATCCTTCACAAAACTTTATTGATTCCTCCACAGTATAGATTTCAACAATTCATCCTTCAGCCCTATTTGTGTTCTTAACATAACTCTTATATACGTTCATGCTTCTACAAAAAAAATTTAAAAAAATAAGTAATGTCAAAATCTTTCAAACAAAAATTTTTGTTGTGCTTGAAAAAAATTAAAGTTTCACGTACCTCTCAAAAGGGTACATCCATCTATATGAAACTTGGCCACAATATCGAAGCTCATGTACCAAATGCATATTCAAATACAACATTGTATCAAATAATTAAGGAGTGAATTACTTTTCAAGAAAGCACAATGTCTCCACAATATCATTTTCCAACTTATCAAGACTCTCTATTGAAACTTATTTTGCACATATTTGGCTATAAAAGCAACAAAGCTTGAAAAGCGTCTTTCAGACAACAATTAGTAACACATGATGCAAAGCCACTAGGAGTTGTTGTTGCATTATAACATGGAAATCATGTGCTTTCATACCATGGAACTTAAGCTCTTCCATAGATATATGATTTTTTGGATTAGAGTTATAACCGTATGGCACCTTTAACATGAAAAGAACATGACATAGGGTCTATTTCTCTTTCTTTGAAAGAGTATGTGGTGTAGGTGGAAGGAATAGTTTTTGTCCTTTAACTTCTAGCCATAGTGATTTCCTCAAGCCCGTCTTTTGCAAGTCATCACGTGATATTTTTCCATCTTTGGACTTCCCTTTTATATCCAACAGGGTTCCAAAAATTCTTTCACATACATTCTTCTCCACATGCATTACATCTAAATTGTGGCGTATTAGGAGTTCCTGCATTCCAACACATCAAGAATATCATAACAATATTTAATATGGAAAAAAATATAAACATTCAATTCAACCAAGACATCTAATCACAATGATGTCAACTAAGTAAGTTGTGTCCAATATTTAGGCATGGTTGATGGGTCTACATACCTTCCAATATGGTAGGTTGAATAGAATTTATTTTTTCTTCCACACCACAACATTAGCTTTTTCATCTATTTTACTATTTATTTTCCTTTTATTTTATTCAATATTCCCCCATATTGCTTCCTTTCCCTTTGTTTCCTTAAAAACATTTGACACTTTTACAATTGGAGGGGCATAACGATGCTCCTCCTTCCCATTAAATGGTGCCTTTTGTGAGCGAAACTTATGATATTGAGGAAGAAATCTCCTATGTCCCATGTACACACATTTCCTGCTACGACTAAGGTAATCTGATTATGTGTTCCTCCCACATATGGGACATGCATTATATCCTTTTGTTGTGCAACCAGCCATATTCCCATAAGCAGGAAAATCATGGATCAACCACATAAGAATTTCTTCATGTTAAATGATGTCTTACTATAAGCATCATATGTCCATACACCTTGGTCCCATAATTCCTTTATTTCATCTACCAAGGGTTCCAAATACACATCAATGTCATTTCCTGGTTGCTTGGGACCAGGTATTAACAATGTTAGCATACAAAAAGTTCTTTTTGTGCACAACCATGGTGGAAGGTTGTATGTAACTAACACTACAAGCCAAACACTATATGTGTGCTCAAGTCTCCAAAAGGATTAAATCCATCTACTTCCATTGCAATTCGTACATTGCGAGATTCGCTAGAAAACTAGGTTATTTGTCATCCATAGTTTTCCATGCTGGGCTATCAATAGGGTGGCACATTTTACCATGATTTCTTACATTCTCATGATGCCACCTCATTTTTTGTGACATGTCTGCAGAGCTATAATGAAAAAAAAAAATCATTTATATAAAGTATTATCATATAATAACACTATGGCAAATGGTAAAGATAATACAAGAAGGGGAAAACTTGAATAAAATTATAGTGTTCAAGATCATACCTATACTTTCTTTTTATCCTTGGTGCTATGGGAACATATCTTAACACCTTGGCTGGAACACCTTTCCACATCTTTTGAGATTGAGCATCCACCTTCCATCGAGATTTTCCACATGTTGGGCATTGATCTTTACTTTCATAACTTCCTCGATATAAAATGCAATCATTTGGACATGCATGTATCATATCATAGTTTAATATCAATGATTTTATCAACTTTTTTGTAGCATATGCAGAATCTGGTAATGTTATATCTTTAGGAAGCACATTTTTTTGCAATTTTAACATTTGGTCAAAAATTGTATTTAACCATCCACTCTTCACTTTCAGTTTGTAGAATTCTACAGTGGTTGATAGTTTTGTGAAGTCAACACAACCTAGGTATAATGGCCTCTTGGCATCTTCGATAAGCTTCTTATATTCATTAACTTCATTTAGTACATTTATTGATGCCAACCCCTCATTATCACAACTCTCATTGATGTTTTGATTAAGACATTGATTGACATCATTCACTATTTCAAGCATTTGATCACCGACAATGGTTGCATCATCATCATCATTTAGAGGTTCACTATTGTTCTTAAACAATGTTTCATGCTCATCACCCTGATTATCATAATCATGTGCCAAAACATAGTCATAACCCTATTAATAAGAAAATAAAAATTTATGTTAATAATTTTATGGTTTTTATGAAAATTAAAATCAATAACATTTGGTCAGCCTAGTCAAATAGGACCCTTGACTAATATGAAATGGCTTACCAGTTGAGATGAAATATGCTCGAGAACTTCATGTGTCTCATTTTCAGAATTTTGCCTGTCCTTGTCAATAATAGATGGAATCTAAAGGAGAAAAAGAAAAAAAATTGGAGTTTGCACATATAAAAATAAGTGATATCTTTATTGTAAAACATATAAGAGTGAAACTAGATCAATTCAAAAAAAAATCAAGATACCTGATTGGGAATGCTCTCTCCATGAAAATACCAAATGCTATATTGTTCGATTATATCATCACATATCAAGTGCTCTCATACTTTATCAAATGCTTTTACTTTCACTATGCCACATTTATTACATGGAAATTTGTGGACATTTTATTCCTTGAATGCTCCTCGACAAACTTTAAGAATTCCTCAACCCCATCTCTATATTCTTTTAGTGTTCTACACATAACCAATTTACAAGTCATATAAATTTAATTGAGCACAAGTTACCACTTATACATTTTTGGCATATCATGATGAATAATCAAATATACAAACTATACCTATTTTTCAATCTCATCCAATTTATTTTGTGCATTTGATAATATGTTCCAAGCTCCTTTGAAATTTTGTTTGCAAAGAAATATATAAGTTAGTTGATACTAAAGATAGATAAAAGTGAAATAAAGATATATGTTGCTGAAAATAAGCCTAGATTTGTAACAAAAAATTAACATCCCTATATAATGACACATCAGATGTAAAAGAACCTTCTAATGGTGTATTTATGTTGGTGCAATCAACTGTTTTGTTGGTATATGACTGCAAGGGCCACATTTATTCTAGACCTACTCAAGGTTATAGTGTATCTGTGATCAGTGCTTCCGTACGATGTTGACCACTTATTAGACTAACCTAACAATATAGAGACAATCTAGCAAAGCCTGAAGTTAAATTGCTTTTGTTGCCACACAAGTGAATGCATAACTCCCAGAATGTGTGGTCTTGAGGGAAAAATATATATGAATTTGATTGAATGTGAACATTAAAAAGGCATTGTTGAATTGCAATAATGGGCCTGAAAGAGGAATTGACATTCACACTTAACCTTGGAAATTATGTGTTTAGTGTTTTTTGTTTCATATCAGGTTCAAAATTCTTGCAGATCCATAGTGCTCACACATTGCAAAAAGTTCATAATGCACTAAAAATATTCACTAAAATGTCACTTCTCTTGGAAAGCCCCAGCTAACCTCCAAAAAACACCTTAACAACATAGGTCCGAAAGAAATGAGGTGAATATTTCGATTTGCAATAGATTGAAGTACCCTCACTGCAACGACGCAGGTCTAAAGAGATGAAACCATAATTCAAAGTAACAACACCGAGACAAGGCATGTCTGAGGCTCTAAGATAGATTCGAGGGTTTTGTTGTAGGTCTGAGTCACTATGCACTAGTTCAAAATGTTTATTTGCCATAGATCAAATGAAGGTTCATCATTTTTCACACCCTTCCTTGCTGTAATAATTCTGTAGATAAATCTAAGGGAAGGGGTAATAATCCAAGCTGGAAAATATGTATATGCTCTCTAAGTTCACCTTCCTAAAGGTTCACGAGTTGTGAACTTGTAGCTTGTTTTTCTCCAAGTGTGATGCAACTGATGATGAAAAGTAAAGGTTCAACACTATATATATGGTTCATTATGAGCTTAAGATGAAATTACATGTATTCTTTAGGGAAAACCGACTTGAGAAGAGGTTTAGGTCGGCTTAATGACCAGACTGATTTCCTTAACTTAAAAAATTCATAATTCTCAAAATACTTGAAGTTTCAGGCCAAGTGATAGCTCATTAGAAAGCTAAAAATATGCTCTAGAGGATGGTGAAGGTATTATAGATAAATTATTCCTCTAAGGTAGAGAAAATTTATTTTTTAATGTGTCTAGTCATTTATTGGTGTAGAAATGAGGTAGGGCAGAATGTCTTGAGCTTCTTTGTGGTTTGATCCTTCAATGTTTGCCTTCTTCATCATAAGCTTAATATATGTCAGTATGTATTCTTCCATAATCATCTATTCCTTCAACAAGTATGTTCATCCATCATTATTTATCAAGGTACATGACTGATACTTCTTCATCATCATCTAGCATCCTATTACCATATGTCATCAATGACAACCTAGATTAACATTTTGACTTATGTGTGGAAATAAAAGGGTCAATTTGTTGTCTTCTTGTGCAAGTTACTTTTTGGGAAAATACAAACGAGTGAGTCTCAACTTCTAATTTGAGGCAGGATGAGTTTCATGAGTTCATTAACTCATTAATCACTACTTTGAGTTCCAAAAATAGAATCTTCCAGAATTAGCTAATTTGAAGTGATTATAAGAAGATCAAAATTTGGCACAATTGTTCATTATTTTCTGAGAACGAGTTGGTGAGACAAAATAATAGAGAACACATGTTTGTGTGTATGTGAGCTTGTGAGAAGAAGAGTGTGAAAGAGGAGCTTCTGCACAGATTGGTAGAGGTTGTTTTTCCCTCGGGAATAGCACTAGAAATTAGGAGGTATTTCCTAGTTAAATAGGAGAAACCTATGTGCATGGATTGATGGAAGAAAATGAAGGGTCTTTTAGGTGTTTCAAGCTTAGGAAAAGAAAAGAAAACTAGATTGGTTTCCAGTGAAAAAAAGTTTTATTGTAAGAGATCCATTGCTCATTTTCTATCAATAATATTCTCAATCAAGGAGAGGGTTTTACCAGTTGGGTTACCTAGAAAAATTGTGTTTTCAATTGTGTTACTATGATTTAATTATGTTTTATTCCGATGCAATTAGTAGAGAAATTATGTGTCTTGGTGTTACAATTTAGTTTCATAATTTTCCACTACAGCAATGCAAAATTTTCAAGGATTTTTAAATACATGGTATCAAAGCAAGGAAAAAATTAAATACCAAAATGTTGATTTTTGTAGCTTGGGAGGTACTCCAAGCCTTGAGGATTGAGGGTTTGGAGGAAGGAGTTCTACAAGTGGCCTTGTGGGCTTGAAACATAAGGTTGGGGTTCTGCACCCGTCATGATTTGGGCCAAAACCATGAGCGCATTTCAACATGTGATGGATGAGGATAATAGCTCTCGTCGAGATGAATCCGACGCAACAAAAATCATCCAATTCCGAGCTGTAGAAATGGAGTTGTGAATTTTTGAATTATATGGTTGGGTTTGCACAAGAAGATTCTAGGTCATCTTGATGTTAATAAGCCATGTGACAACTTGTCAAGCCCATGTGGACATCCAAATGAAGCCCTTATATTGCATATAAATAGAGGTTGGAGGCTAAGATAGCATCCAAGTGCAAAAAATTAGGAGTAAAACACATGTTAATGTAAGCCGCAGCTTGAAGAAGAGAAGTTTGAAGCCTGAAATGAATTTTTTGAGGTCAGATTAGGAGATATAATAGGGTTGAGGAGTAGATGGGTAAATCCGTTGATAAAAGGGTTGTTTTGGTACCAAAAGGGGTGGAATATTTGTTGTTTAAGAGAGTCACAGGCACAATAGTTATTACAGGGATAACAAGGTCTATATTAGGCTTGTTGGAGGGGTAATAAGGCCTAATTCCTACAACATGACTAAGGGATAATCATCATATGGGAGAAAATCTAGGGTGAAGGCAAGCCACATTGATAGAAGGGATTGTTGAAAATTTTTGAGAGGGATGACATGGACTATGGCTAAGCCCTAACCAGATCACAGAATACAACAGGGTACCAACACATGAGAAGGTATGTTTTTGTGTTAAATTGTTGGTCCTAGTTTGGACAGTTGGATCATTTTTGTATAGCCCGCGGAAGCGAAGAAGGGAGGGATAACGTGTTGGTTAGAAGCCTTAACCAGTGTAATGATTTGTGATTGGATCAAATTCATATGCAACCTGTGGAAGCCATGTGTTGGGGTTGTCTTGTGTGTTACAAAACTTCAACTAGGAGCAGATCTTGCAATGAAGTAATGGCTGTCCTAAGACATGACTGTTAGAGAAGTCCCTTGGTAGCCAAGAGGAGGGTTTCCTAAGTGTGAGGATGCCCTAGCCAAAGGTAGATTCTACAACAAGTATTGGTCACTCATGGTTTGTTGGAGGGCAGCGTGAGAGTGGGCCGAGTCTGAACGTGGATTGTGCATTTATGGTCTGTTGGAGGACAGTGTGATAGTGCCCATGTTGGGGCCCAGTGTGCACCATATTCATTAACCTCGGTGGTTTTTAGAGGGCAAGGGTCTGATCAAACAGGAGTATTTTTGTGTAGCCCTAGAATTGTGTGTGGAGAAGGACTTCTACAATAGATGAGGGGCAGTCCTGCTAGCCTGTGTTCATTGTGGGATATGGACATCTTGCAGTGATAGGTGGTAGCCCTTCATGCCCTATGTTGCCCTTCATCAGTGCAGCAAAGGAATACCATAGTAGGTTGAAGTCCCTAATTAACCGAGAAGCAACAATGAGAAGATTGAGAATTGTTCACAAACAGAGTTGTGAACAATTCGACATGAGTCTCGATGTGTTGTGCCCTTGATGGAATAATAAAAAACTAGTGAGCAGATTGGAAGCCAATCTCTAGTGGCTAGATGGAATTGGAGCATTGATAGAGGCAAGAGCTATATATCGGGAGCCAAAGGACCAATCTGGTACAGGGTATGACCAAGAAAAGCTGAGAGAGAATGTGACAGCGACATGGTCAGAGTATTTTTTTGAGGGCATATTGGTCGTTGATGGACTAACACCAAGCCCAATTTTGTATCTTGTATCAATGGATGTATGAGGGCCATTATCCCTGGTATGAGAGCCCTAGACTGTTGTATTATATGTTGATTAATATAATGAATTTGGGTTAAAAATTGTAAGAAGTTGTTTATATTTTGTGCATTGGTAGATTTACTTCTATTTATATTTTGTTTTGCACAGTAGTATCATTGTGATTCTTATTTTGGTAGCGTGAAATATTTTAAGACTTTATCCTAGACCCAATATTTTGGAAAAACATGGTATCAGAGAGTATTTGAGATACTTTAAGGGACATTGAATCAGAGTGTACTCAACAAAGCAACTCAGAGGGAGTTGTGGGTGTCTAGATAAAGGTTCAGAAGGTTCAGCTAAAGACATGGAGATGTGGTCTTGACTAGCTTGGAGGTGAGATTGGCTGGGAGTTCTAGTGGATTGGTGGAGAGCCTAGTGAACAAAATTTTTTTGTAGGGCATATTGTTGATCATGGAATTTCATTTATTTTTCATGGATAATTAGGACATCTCGGGGGTTTCTTTGGCATGGACGAGATGATTTTGATCGAGATGATTCATGTGATGGACTAGGTATTGGCAGGATAGAGTCTTCAGCGGATCGTGATGTTGCATATACAAGATTGGAGGGATTTGCACAAGTGGTATGTGATCTATAAGGATGAGTGCTTTCAATACTGAGCTAGTGGATATCGTGTAGGCTCAGAGGGAGTTGTGAATTTTTGAATTATATGGTTGGTTTTGCACAAGAAGAGTCTAGGTCAACTCGATGTTAATAAGCCATTTGACAACTTGTCAAGCCCATGTGGACTACCAAATGAAGCCCTTATATTGTGTATAAATAGAAGGTGAGGTTGGAGGCTAAGATAACATCCAAGTGAAAATATTTAGGAGTAAAAAACCTTCTAATGTAAGCCACAGCTTGAATAATAGAAGGCCGAAGCTCGAAATGACTGTTTTGAGGTCAGATTAGGAGATATAACAGGGCTGAGGAGTAGTTTCATAAATATGTTGATAAGAGGGTGTTTTGATACCAAAAGGGGTGGCATATTTGTTGTTTAGGAGAGTCTCTGACACTATAGTTATTAAAGGGATAACACATGTCTGTATTAGGCTTGTTGGAGGGGCTGTAAGGCCTAATTCCTACAAAAAAACTAAGGGAAATTCAGCGTATGGGAACAACTCTAAGGAGTGTCTGGTCTTGCTAATCATGAAAAAAAATATAATTTATTTTATAAACACTTTTCAACTCTACTGCTGCCTTCTTCTACATAATTCAATATACAAGTTTAAATCTTTTGAAATTTTAACAATAAAAATCATAGAAATCAGGAAAATACCTTTCAAACATATCAATACACACTCTCCCTCTCTAAGTTCTCGAAGGTTGAAATTTTATCTCCATATGCTGGAAACAGACCACATGTTTTCTTCTTGGAATTGGAGGGAAACCCCCAAATCAGGAGAAAAATATCTCAATTAAATTTGGAAAAAGAGCTAAACCAGATCTGATATAATAAAATCGCAATAAAAATGTAGCTGAATCGAGAGTGAAATGAAGAATAGAAGGATATGGAATTTGCAGTGAAATCATAAAGATTATTAGCAGAGAAATATCACCGAACTTTGTCATGAACCTGGCAAGGGATAATAGCCGCCCAAAAATATATTTTAATAGGTTCATTTAGATTTTAGAGTAGCCGCCAAATTAGATTTTAATAGGTAGAAAAATATTATAAATTAATTGCTATAGGCATTTTGGTTTTCATTAAGTTTTAATTTTATTTACGCAAAAGGAGGTCATCTAATATTTTTATTTGAGCAAAGGAGGTCATTTAACATAGAGGAAAAAATTTTAATAGGTCCATTTAGAGTTTAGAATAGCGGCCAAATTAGATTTTAATAGGTAGTACAAAATCATAAAGCAATTGCTATGGTGGCTTTGGTTTTCATTAATTTTTATTTTTATTTGAGCAAAAGCAGGTCATCTAGTATTTTTGGTTTTCATTAAGTTTAATTTTTATTTTTATTTGAGTAAAAGGAGGTCATCAAGTATTTTTGGTTTTCATTAAGTTTTATTTTTATTTAAGCAAAAGGAGGCCATTTAGTATTTCTATTTGAGCAAAAGGAGTTCATTTCAAATAGAGGTTATATTTAATGACGTTGAAGACCCATAAAGTAATAATTTTAGTGTAATTAGAGCATCAATAAAAAATATATTAGGGAATATAGTTTTTACACTGGAACTCATAGGTGCTGCTTAACCTAAGCTGGTGTTTGAATTTCTGACTCAGCCCTCCACCGCCATGGCCCCCCCAGAGTCTGATCCCAGTGGGGAACCACCCCCTGTTGCTACTCAAAATGATGTGCAACCTCCTCATGACGAATCTGCAATCACTTTTGCCTCTCTGGTTTCCTCAATGGGACCTCCGCGATCATGCCCAACTATGAAAAAAATTGTGAAAAAAACTTGATGGAATAAAATAAACCACTATGCCTCCAACACTCCCACACAGAGAAGCCCTCTCATTATCAGAAAAAGGACTCGTTGGGAAATTCACAGGAGTGTGGCCCTCACCAAAAAGAGTACAAAAGTGGGTAGAGATAAACTGGTCTCAAGTGACACAAGGGAAAGTAGCCATCATATTCTGCGGAAGGGGATACTTCACCTTTCACTTCGAAACAAAGGAGGGCAGAGACCTCATATTTAGAATTGATCCATATTTTATAAATACAAGAGGTCTCTATCTGAATATATGGACTCCAGTTTAATCCCAAATGTTGTCCCGGCCTGGGTTCGACTACCACATATTCCCTTGCATTGCTGGGGAGATGAATATGTCAAAACCATTGGAAATGCAGTCGGAAAATACATACATAGGAGCGAGCCAAAAGATAATATGCAGGCCTCTGCAAGGATTTTCATTGAAGTTGACTTAGGCAAAGGGCTCCAATCCTCCTCCTTCTCCCCTAAATCCTCTCCTCTCTCTAGCTTTAATCCCTTTGATCCCCTTGGCATCCCCTCTAACCCTCCCCCATCCCCCCATGCTCCCATATTCTCCTCTCTAGCGACCCCTGGTGGTTTCTCTTCTCCTCCTCGAGCCCCCTACTCACCTATCTTTGCATTCTTAGGTCCTCCTCTTTTGAATGCTCCTCTGTTCCCTCCTAGTCCTCCCCCCCATCCTCAGAAAGGATCCTCACCCAAAATTAGTCAAAAGAATCATTGGCTTCTAAGGGATGAGGTGGAAACAAAGCATATTACTCTAGGCACCCAACAACCCATGGAAAGTTACATTGAAAAAGGATCTAGAAGCAAAGAGAAAGGCCAACAGAATCATCGAGGGAAAGGCCCCTTGGCATCAAACTAAAATAAATAATGATAATGGTCTCTTCGATATGCAAAGGATTAGGACATCCCTCCAAAATAAACATAATAAGAGATCTTATATTAGGGGAAAAACCAGATATCTTAATGATCCAGGAGAATCCTGGATAAGCAGGGGTCGGAGGAATTATACTCACAAACGATAAGAGAAACACCATATCACATGATTGGGGATTAGGCACTCTATCTAACACTAGAGCGAAAGCTTATGGGCTTCTTCTTGGGGTAAAAATATTAAAAGAAATAAGGATAATGAACCCAATAATCTTTGGAGAATCATCAATCATTATATAGGCAATGGTAAATGGAAATAGTTTAAAAAATGCAACCCTGTGCCATATTCTAGAAAGGATAAATAAATATGAAACGAGGATTGGGAAAATTACCTATGATCATATCTTAAGGGAAAATAATAAAATTTTTGGCATTCAGGAAAATAAGGCATTTGATAGAACAATGGAACATGCTAGTATTGATAGATATCTTATCAAAATACAAATCCCATGATTAAGAAAATCTACCGGAAATAAAGCATACAGGAAGGAATCTCTCTCAATTAAATCAGCAATACCCTTAACAAGCCTGGAAACTGAATATTTTCTTGTACCAACAAGATCTAAATCAATCATTACTGGATTCTACTCTCAGCTCTCCTATTTCCTGTGACTCTCCAATCAACGGGCTCCTTGTCTTTATATAATATCCAAAGCGTCACCCTCCTCAATTCACCTGAAATTCCGATCACATTCATGCCCAAATATTCCTTCCCATCAACTCTGTCCACTCTAATTTAGTGCTTTTAAGAATATCAGTGCAAGATCCTCCATATCGGGCTCGATCCATATCCCTCTTCCTGCCATTCTTGACCGTTTTCAAGACTACGCTCCTTGGCAAGCTCGAACGCTCCTTTCTCTCTGTGCTATCTGCCCCTCCCTTTATGTTCTCAGCTCTCCATCCTCTCGTCCACTCATCTTACAACATGTGCACTCTATCTCGAGCTTCTCCTTCAAGCCTAGTTATGCTTCATTCAATTGCTAACTTTCCCTTCTTCTCCATCAGCTTCATTTTGTCTTTGTTTTTTCTTCCTTCTCGCTATCTCTGCTAAGTTTCCCCTCTGCGCAGCCTTGCAAATATCTTTCCAAATCCTCCCTCATTGTTATCCTTGATTTTTTTGAATTGAGAGTTGTTCTCCTCAAGAGGTGCGAGATCCTCCATTTTGCACTACAACTTTGCAGTCTCCGCACAGTCCTTCACCTAGTCATTAGAGTGCATATGGAAGCACAACCAAATCTCTTTGTCTCCAATGCACAGAGGGATCATCACTCTATTTCTCACCATCAGCAGATAAACTAGAAGTCTCCTTGGAAACCAGAAATAGATATTAGCTCAATATAAAGAACCTCTCAAAATGAGAGATGCATCTTGAGCAAAGCGAACAAATTCATGATGGAAAAAGTAAGAGAGACAATACAAGAATTAAAGTTTCAGGTAAGATCAGAGAATTTGGCCTTGAATATTCAACCTGAGGGACAGAAGGTATAAATAGTTTCTATATACAAATACGCTAATAATCAAGGCATTAAACAAAGGCCACAACAAGGGCACATCAAGGGCACAACACAACAAAAAATGCTCTAATAAATAACTAGGAGATCCCATAATACAAAGAAGGATCTTCACTCGAATTATATTAATTTTTTTCCATTATTTTATGTAAATGTGTTTCTCTAATTTTTAGTTTGTAAGGAAGTATGCCAAAAACATATTAGGAAATTCAAGAAATTTTGGAAACAAGGCTTTAGGTAACTGGGACTGCGCTCCCGCTCTTATCTCCTTAACCCTACTCCTCATTAAACTCCTTAAACCCTCCTTGTAATGGGAGATTGCTCCTTTTCATTTACAACTCCTTATGTGAGAGAACACTACAAGCTCCATCTCAACATGATGAATTGTAGATATTGTGAGTAATTCAAATCGAGGCTTTGCATATTATCCAATTGTCTACACTTAATATACATGATAATAATGGAATTACCCACAAACACATACCCTCATAACCAATACCTAGTTCTCTAAGAATAAAATGTTTCTAATATACTCAATTACGGATGAAGGATTCTCCTGAGAGGTCAATTTGTTGGTTTGGGGTGTTTTTTTCGGCCTTGCATAGTTAGTGGTTAAGGGCTAAGGGATTTAGGGTCAGAGGATTTAGCAGTTAAGGACTCAATATTTAGGGGATTTAGGTGTTAGTGGTTAAGGGGTTAGTAGTTAAGGTGTTTAGGGGTGAAGGGTTATGGGTTAAGGGTCACAAGTTAAGAGGATAAGGATTTATGGCTTAGGAGTTTCATGGATTATAGGTTATGGGTTAATTTCATAAGATTTAATGAATCAAGAGGTTTATGGGTTATGATTTATGAGTGCAAGGGTTAAGGGAATATGGATTAGCGGTTAAGGGGATAGGGAATTTAATGTTTATGAGTTAAGGGCTTATGTTTTGTGATAATTGGACTCCTAATCACCTTATCACCACTATTTTGGGTTCCCCTATCAATTTCTCTCGTTGCCTTCCCTCTAGGTCCCCTAGGCCCTATGAAATTACGTCCTAAGCCCCCTTCTCATTCTCTAATGTTAGGATTATAGATCTTATTAGACCATGTTTGCACCTATGACTTCCACCCATACATGTTATACTTGTGTCTCGTTGCCTCGTTCAATACACCATAAGATATCCCCCCCCGGGAAATTTTTTGGTTATGTCATTCCACTTTTCCTAATGTTATGAACCCCAAAATTTGGTCTCAATGCCTCTACAAGTACACTCTTGGGCCCCTTGGCTAAGGGATTAAACGCATTAGGGGTTATGGGTTGTGATAAGGGAGCCCCTAATCCCCTTATCACAACTATAAATAGGCTTATGAACACCATCAATATCTGTTGTAGGTGTTGCGATGAAAGCAATAATGAATACAAAAGTTTTGGTCAATAGGACAAGGATCATCAAGATGTTGAACCATACAATGTAAAGATGGTTTTCAATGCTATTGATCTAGTCACATAAAAGAGTACCCCATAAATTTGTGCTTTGGGACACCCCTAGGATTCAATAATTAATCTAAAGTGAGAGGATTCATTGCTAAGGTGACAATGGAAACAACCTTGAGTTGACGCAAAATGACACTTTGTGATCCTTGCACAACTAGGGTGTCAGTTTCATCATCAACAAGAGGCACAATTGACAAGTGGAAACATCTCACATTTAAGGCACTTGGAAACAAATATTTATGCATATTTCTCCACCGAGGGTACCTTTCACATTTCCCAAGGCACAAATCACATATTTGGATGAATTTTGGATAACTTGTGATATTACACTAGCTTCATGCATGAAGAAGAACTCCCATACTTTAAGAAGATGTTGGAGGATTTCATGGCATAGTCAAGGGTCGCATGTATAAAAGAAGAACGTCATAGCTAGTTGGTTTACTTTTTCTTTCACATGTTGAGATACATGATTCATGTATTTTAAGGTGTGTTTTATTGTTGAGTTCACATATTTGGAAGCACAATTGCACAAGTGGAAACATCTCAAGAGTGTCATAAGAGTAAAAAATATTTAGAATTCCCACCATTTTTATTAGGATATATATTTCACATTAATATTTTCCGGAGTTTCCTACATTTTTTTTCAATAATCTGGTTTAAATTCAGAATAAAACTCATTACTATTCAATGAAATTAGGATTTAGATTTTCCACCAATATTTTTAAGAGTTTATTTCCATTTTATTTAAATTGAGAATATAACTGATCTGAAATGGGTGGCTGACTTGTTATTCTATGCAAGCACCTCCCACTCAGTTAAACAAATTAAGATCTTGCTTATACTTGATAATGCGAAGTTGAATACTTGAAACAAGTGTATGTGTTTTAAACTATTTTTAAGCTTTAAGTGTCATGAATTAATTTTTTTTTGCTGATATTAAGCATGTACAAGAACCATAAAGTACAAAAAATAAGCATCAAAACATAACATAAAATTTAATAAAGGAGTTCACCCGAATGTCGTGGGCTACGTCTCCTTGAGCCTATGTCAATTGACTTGGCTCTTTAGGATTATGATGAATAATTTAATTTACAAGTTACTTACTCAAATAAAATGGTTATTTGGACTGTAACATTGGGTTTATAATACCATCATACCCCTGGAATGGTTGTTATCTCTCTGAAGATGGACCTAGGCTCCCTTGGACTTGACCTCTTCTGTCGGAGCCCTTAAGCTTCCCTGAGCTTCTCTGTGGCACTAAATCCTTAAGAAATCATTTTCTATCCCTGAAACCTTTTCTAATATCTCCATCATATATCATGCATCCAAAATAGATTTATCATTTTATCCAAATGAGCTCTAGCACCCCAATCTAGGTCTCCAACCCTTGATGACCCTGTGCTGCCTGAAACTTCCGTGTGGATTATTTGGCTCTAGAAGTCTCCAAATGGCTCTGAAAATCCCTCCATTAGATTCATAATGTCCAAAATAGTCATAAATGACTATTCACTTGCTGAAAAAGGCCTCTGGCTACTTGGGTTACACCCCCAACACCTGGTGGCACTCTGTGGCTCTTAGCTCACTGAAAACTTCCCTGAAGCATATTGACCTTCAGAAGTCTCAAAAAGCTTCTAAAAATACTTCCATTGGATTCATAAGGTTCAAGATAGTCAGAATATATTATTGGTTTGTTGACAATGCTCTCTGGCTGCCTTGGCTAGGCCTCATTCTCTTGCTGGCCCTTGGAACTTATCTATAAAAAAATCACACTCAAAAGTCCTTTGTTGGCTCTGAAAACCTCACCAATGGCTCTATAATTTCTGAAACATCCAAAAATTACTATTGTTTTCCTAAGAATGGCCTCTAGCTGCCCTGGCTAGGCCTCATTCTGCTATTGGCCCCAGGTGGCCCTCATGGCCCTTGGAACTTCTCTAAAGAAAAAACACACTCCAAATTCCTCTGATGGCTCTAAAACCCTCACCAATGGCTCTTGAATTTCCAATATAATCAAAATTGACTATTCACACTCCCAAAATGGTCAAAAAATGAGTCTCCAACTCATTTGTCCAGTTTCACCTAAAACAACTCCACTAAATGTGGAGGACTTCAATTTAACTAGAGTCAAATTAGCATTTTTTGCACAAAGATGGCATTGGCCAAATATTCCACCAGATTAATCATTTAAAATAAATTTTGCGGTTGAGGGTGGCCACATGCCAACCCTAAGACCCCGCGGTTACCGCTTACGGCGGAGCGGAACTCCAGGCTAGAACGATGGTAAAGCGGTTTGAACTGGAGTTTAAGCGCGTTAAAAAAACCGTCGGAGTTTAAACCTTAACCATGCGGGAATGTCACCATGTGACAAGGCGTAATGGTTTTGATGACCGATAAGCTGACAGTTAACGATTTGGTGTCACATTTTTAATATTGCAATGTGACCATCTCATGGACCGCTGACGGGCCTAACCCCCACATGCCTATGTTTTAAACTTTAAATATAAAAATTGGCCCATAGAGGATAAGTAAAATATTGTAGCTTAGTTGGTGGAAACCTATGCGTGCAAGTCGGAGGTCACGGGGTGGAACACTGCGGACCTCATAAAACATTTTAATACGTCGTTTAAGGGACACATGGCATCTTCCAGTTAGCCCACAAAAAACATACAACCATTCAACAAATGAAACTCCGCCACTTGTCATCCTATGATTGGCCCGGAAGGAATATTTCGGTGAATATTCCAAGAATATTCCTTTTTCTGACTGTACAATTACCCAGTCAACCCTGGTCAATTGTCGAAATTTGTAGTTTACTAGACTTTTCAAAATGCGATAAATTCTTCATACAATGTCAGTTTTTCGAACCGTTCATGGCACTGGAATTAGGAAGATGAGATCTATCCGGCCACTCAGGTTCAGCACACTTTTTAACACTTTGAAATTTGAGATATCACTTAGGTCCTTGATCCAAATCTGATCACTCCTCGCCATTAGGAATCATTTGGACCCCAAAAGACTTGATTATATGTTCAATAGATGAGAGTAAAAAACCCTCACCTTTCAAACCTCCATTCACTTTGCCTTGCTTGGCTTAGTGCCTTTCAGCCCCAACTTGAAGGTAGACAGCACTTCCCTTCTTTGATGCTCTTATCCTCCTATCAAGAATTGCATCTTCTTTGAGCTCAACCAGAAATTCTGGCGAGAAATATTCAATTGAAGGTAGTTGAATATTTCTTCCTCGATCATCAATCAAAAGTAGCTCATACAGACATAATTTTTCAATAGAAATTCATAAATGACTGAAATTCTCTTATGTACAAACAAATGAATGTACGTATTATTGAGTTAAGAAGTCAAACCACTTCTTACCAAGCCACTTCCATGGCAATTTAACCTGCTGAAATTCTTCTTCTTGTAAATCATCTAGACTCACATAGATGATGGAATATTTGGTTCCATTTACACCAGTATTTTTATCCTCTTGCTTCGAATGCTTGGGATTATTGGTTGGATGCAATGTCCAACATTGGGCAATGAAATGTCCCTTTTTCTGGCAATGTGTGCAAGTCTTTTGCATCTTTTGAGCAAGTTGCCTTCGCTTCAACTGTTTCCTTTATGCCTTCATCCTCTCCCAGCATTTTGAAACTTCATGGTTACACAAACCACAATAGGAACATCAACTCTTTCTTCCATTCATGCATGCAGCTTTTCCATGTTTAACATAAACATAATCAACTTGACTATGGGAAGAATTATACCTCAAATGTTCTTTGCATGTCCATCCTTTTTACCTTCTTGAGGAGATGAACTTGATGAGGTTCCAGATTTCTTTTGAATACCAACATCAGTGCTCATTTCTTGTTAGCTGTCAAAACTATCTTGCTCGCTATAAGCTGCATGTCTACAAATATCTTGCTGCAACATAGGCTTCAAACAATCACATTTAACTTGAAAACAAACTTGACATGTTTGTGGGTTTGAACTTGCAACAAAATTTCTTCTTGGAGTTGTCTCAAATGCCTTCATGTTTGTAGAGTTTTCGCCATAAGATTGAACATAGCCTAGACCAAACTTCTTAGGCCTTTCCTCACCCAAGATAGGATCAATCATGCCTTGTGCATGTTTGCCTAGACCCTTGATTTCATAGCCCATTTTTAACATCAACTTGGACCCTATACCTCTAGTGTTTTTTTCAAATGAGCCTACACATCTATCTGAAGAGGAATTTGAAGACAAATTTGAGTGATTTACCTCTGCTTCAAGCATGTGTTTGGTTAAGGCCTCTTGGGCATGATGGAGCTGCATCTCCATATCATGTATTCTTTGAAGAAGTTCTTCTTTCTCTTGCTTCATAGCAACCAATTGCTTATGAAGTCTAGTGCTTTACCTTCCATATTCATACAGAATTTGCACCATATCCTTCAGGATGTAGAACTCTCGCTTCATCTTTTCATCAAAGAGTCTTGTAAAAGTGGAGGATTTTGAAACCTCACTTGATGAAGTTGTCGTAGTTATGTAAATGAATTAAAGAACTTCAATAAAAACTCACAAAGCTTCAAAAATAATTGACAAATATTCTTAGAAATATGGCTATAGATTCAAGCTCTTTTGATGGAGAGCTAAACTACCATAGGGTCGTTTAACTCTCATTTAGTCAAAAATGAACCTACAACCTTCAAACTGTATCAAAGCTGCATGATTCATATAACTGATACTTTGATCCAGGGACCTGTGGGTTATGGGCCCACAACTTATATATCGAAATAAAATAAAACCAGTGAATTCCATAATCTTTGAACAATACATGCTAGCCCTCTTTTGAACCCTTAACATCAGAAACCAAAAGTTGTTCACTTTACTTTATAAAACATCGGGTCCGATGTAAATATTTAACCCCAAGCAACTTTTATTTGCGATAACTGTCGATCACAAATTGGACGGTTATCACTCCTCATAAACACATAATCATTATGCGAAGTGATCCTATGACCATCACACTCCGCATTTGTTTGATTGTCAATCTGACGGATATCGCATCGAAATATGCATGATCCTTAATGCTTAAAATCTACGCGATAAAAGTGGTTTTGGGACGCCACACATCACACGCTAACTATTATCGCATTCATTTCGATAATTAACGCTTACCATCTATTTGCTACGCGAAAACCATTTGTGGTTTTCAAAACCACTTCTATGTTCCAAGCACGTAATTCTGCCATGCTTCCACTGTGTCTTCATATTCGAGGTTCAACATGAGTGTGGTTTCCAAATCGCATGGTTCCAACGCATTGTTCTGCCATGTTTTTAACTCACAGTTCCAACCAAATATGTGAATAGGAACACAATACTTATTTGCACAAAATGAAAGCTCCTTCTATAATCTGATACTAACATTGGATCACCATCGATCCTTACAATGATCGATGGTCGATCAATCAATGAATAACATGAAATTGAACTCATAAACGAAATTATAAATAAACCATATTTAGACTCACAGAAACATATAACAATATTTAAATTATATACAAACGCAGTTACAGTCTAAGGCATCTCAGCCTTAGCCCTAATTTCTCCTACGATTACATTGTATCATCTCCTATTCTATTTTTTTTTGTCACACAACACCCTCGCTTATAAATAATTTTCCAAGAGTGAATCATCCAAGATCCACAATTTCACTCCTTCAATTTCTCAAACAAACCCTTAATCTCTCGTTATGCATACATGACAGATAATTACATTTAATTAGTTCTAGAAATTTAGCTCTGTTTTAACTAATTTTTCCCCAATTTACAATGATTGTCCACGTTTTTCTCTCCACAGCTTCGGATTCTGATTTTAATGAAATTTTCTCGGATGCCCCTGCATCAGACTCCCGAGGTTCAAAAATCTCTTATGACCTCCTGGTCATATGTCTTCTACATCTGTCAGCAAGTATACCCACATCCTTTGTGGAATTTCCCTTTGTGATCTTCCCGTAACAACATTCTCGAACAATTCTACCCACATCCTTTGTGGAATTTTCCTTTGTGAGCTGCAACAAAAACCTCTGCAATAGCAAGTCCTCCCTGCTACCAGATACCTCACCAAGCTTCTCTCCTCTAAGCTTAGTCTTTCGGCATCTCTCTGGTTCTCTCCTCTTGAACCATTTGAGCACTCCTGCTCTAGGCTACTGCAATCACCTTCCTTTGCTGCTACCTTCACCAAAATATAAAAACCACAAGCTTTAGAAATCTTTAACATAACTGTACCTCTTCTTCCTCGCATGCAAACTCCTTCTTGCAGGAAATCCTTTCCCTGGCTTTGATACCACTTGATGGAGAGTTAAACTACCATAGGGTCATTTAACTCTCATTTAGTCAAAAATGAACTTGTAACCTTCAAACCGTATCAAAGTTGCATGATTCATAAAACCGATACTTTGATCCGTGGACCTGTGGGTTATGGGCCCACAACTTATATATCGAAATCAAATAAAACCAGTGAATTCCATAATCTTTGAACAATACATGCTGGCCCTCTTTTGAACCCTTAACATCATAAACCAAAATTCATTCACTTTACTTTATAAAACATCGGGTCTGATGTAAATATTTAACCCCAAGCAACTTTTATTCGCAATAACCGTCGATTGCAAATCGGACAGTTATCACTCCTCATAAACACATAATCGTTATGCGAAGTGATACTATGACCATCGCACTTCACATTTTTTTGACTGCCGATCTGACGAATATCACATCAAAATATGCATGATCCTTAATGCTTAAAATCTATGTGATAAAAGTGGTTTTGGGATGCCATGTGTCACACGCTAACTATTATTACGTTCATTCTGATAATTACCGCTCACCATCTCTTTGCTACGCGAAAACCATTTGTGGTTTTCAAAACCACTTCTTTGTTCCAAGCATGTAATTCCGCCACGCTTCCACTGTGCCTTCATCTTCGAGGTTCAACATGAGTGTGGTTTCCAAATCTCATGGTTCCAATGCACTTTTTTACCACGTTTTTAACTCACAGTTCCAACCAAGTATGTGAATCAGAACACAATACTTATTTGCACAAAATGAAAGCTCCTTCTATAATCTGATACTAAAATTGGATCACCATCGATCCTTACAATGATCGATGGTCGATCAATCAACGAATAACATGAAATTGAACTCATAAACGAAAATATAAATAAACCATATTTAGACTCACAGAAACATATAACAATATTTCAATTATATACAGACGCAGTTACAATCTAAGGCATCTCAGCCTTAGCCCTAATTTCTCCTGCGATTACATTGTATCATCTCTTATTCTATTTTTTTTGTCACACAACACCCTCACTTATAAATAATTTTCCAAGAGTGTGAATCATCCAAGATCCACAATTTCACTCCAATTTCTCAAACAAACCCCTAATCTATCGTTATGCATACATGGCAGATAATTAAATTTAATTAGTTCCAGAAATTTAGCTTTGTTTTAACTAATTTTGCCCCAATTTACAATGACTGTCCATGTTTTCCTCTCCACAGCTTCGGATTCTGATTTTAATGAAATATTCTTGGATGCCCTTGCATCAGACTCCCAAGGTACAAAAATTTCTTATGACCTCCTGATCATATGTCTTCTACATCTATCAGCAATTCTACCCACATCCTTTGTGGAATTTCCCTTTGTGATCTTCCCGTAACAACATTCTTGAAACATTCTACCCACATCCTCTGTGGAATTGTCCTTTGTGAGCTCCAACAAAAACCTCTACAATAGCAAGTCCTCCCTGCTACCAGATACCTCACCAAGCTTCTCTCCTTTGAGCTTAGTCTTTCGGCATCTCTCTGGTTCTCTCCTCTCGAACCATTTGAGCACTCCTGCTCTAGGCTGCTGCAATCTTCTCACCTTCCTCTGCTACTACTTTCACCAAAATATAAAAACCACAAGCTTTAGAAATCTTTAACATAATTGTACCTCTTCTTCCTCGCATGAAAACTCCTTCTCGCAGGAAATCCTTTCCCTGGCTTTAATACCACTTGATGGAGAGATAAACTACCATAGGGTCGTTTAACTCTCATTTATTCAAAAATGAACCTGCAACCTTCAAACCGTATCAAAGCTGCATGATTCATAAAACCGATACTTCGATCCGGGGACCTGTGAGTTATGGGCCCACAACTTATATATCGAAAGCAAATAAAACCAGCAAATTCCATAATATTTGAACAATACATGCTAGCCCTCTTTTGAACCCTTAACGTCAAAAACCAAAAGTCATTCACTTTACTTTATAAAACATCGGGTCTGATGTAAATATTTAACCCCAAGAAACTTTTATTCGCGATAACTATCGATCGCAAATCGGACGGTTATCACTCCTCATATACACATAATTGTTTTGTGAAGTGATCCTATGACCATCACACTCCACATTTGTTTGACTGCCGATCTGACGGATATCGCATCAAAATATGCATGATCCTTAATGCCTAAAATCTACGCGATAAAAGTGGTTTTGGGATGCCACGCGTCACACGCTAACTATTATCGTGTTCATTCTGATAATTACTGCTTACCATCTCTTTGCTACGCGAAAACCATTTGTGGTTTTCAAAACCACTTATCTATTCCAAGCACGTAATTCCGCCACACTTCCACTGTGCCTTCGTCTTTGAGGTTCAACATGAGTGTGGTTTCCAAATTGCATGGTTCCAATGCACTGTTCTGCCACGTTTTTAACTCATAGTTCCAACCAAATATGTGAATCGGAACACAATATTTATTTTCACAAAATGAAAGCTCCTTCTATAATATGATACTAACATTGGATCACCATCGATCCTTACAATGATCGATGATCGATCAATCAATGAATAACACGACATTGAAATCATAAACGAAATTATAAATAAACCATATTTAGACTCACAGAAACATATAACAATATTTCAATTATATACAGACGCAGTTACAGTCTAAGGCATCTCAACCTTAGCCCTAATTTCTCCTGCGATTACATTGTATCATCTCCTATTCTATTTTTTTTTTTCACACAACACCCTCACTTATAAACAATTTTCCAAGAGTGTGAATCATCCAAGATCCACAATTTCACTCCTTCAATTTCTCAAACAAACCCCTAATATTTCGTTATGCATACATGGCAGATAATTACATTTAATTAGTTCCAGAAATTTAGCTCTTTTTTAACTAATTTTGCCCCAATTTACAATGACTATCCATGTTTTCCTCTCCATAGCTTCGGATTCTGATTTTAATGAAATTTTCTTGGATGCCCCTGCATCATCTTTTCTGCAGCTTGTATCTCTTCTTCAATCAGCCTTTTGCAAACAATCCCTCATGTGCTTCAAGGGTTGCCTTGAGGTCCTTTGGGTAAGGAGAATTATTTTAGCCTTATTCCTTCTTGTCCTCTTCTGGACTTAGCTAACAGTATCTCCCCTTCACCTCTAGCAAACTCAAACTTGTAAGCATCAGTCAATTTGCAAACAGTTAAATTCCTTGCACTGTTAAGCACCTTTCATTCAAACAAGAAACCTAGTGCTTTGTTAAGAAAGAAATCCAGTGCTCTGTCTCTGATACCACCTGATCTGAAATGGGTGGCTAACTTGTTATTCTATGCAAGCACCTCCCAATCAGTTAAACAAATTAAGATCTTGCTTATACTTGATAATGCGAAATTGAATACTTGAAACAAGTGTATGCGTTTTAAACTTCTTTTTTGCTTTAAGTGCAAGGAATTAAACATTTGTTTTTGTGGATATTATGCATGTAAAACAACCATAAAGTGCAGCAAATAAGTATCAACACATAACAACAAATTTAATAAAGGAGTTCACCTGAATGTCGTGGGTTACGTCTCCTTGAGCCTATGTCAATTGACTTGGCTCTTTGGGATTATGATGGATAATTTCTTTTAAAATTTACTTAACACCAATGGTTATTTTGATTGTAACATTGGGTTTAGAATACCATCATACCCCTGTAATGTCTGCTATCTCTCTAAAGATGGACCTAGGCCCCGTTGGACTTGACCTCTTCTGTCGGTGCCCTTAAGCTTCCATGAGCTTCTCTATGGCACTTAAATCCTTAAGAAATCATTTTCTGTCCCTGAAATATTTTCTACTATCTCCAACATATATCATACATCCAAAACATACTGATCATTTTCTCCAAATGAGCTCTGGATCCCCAATCTAGGCCTCCAACCCCTGATGGCCTTGTGTTTCCTGAAACTTCCTTGTGGCTTATTCGACTCTATAAGTCTCCAAATGGCTCTGAAAATCCATCCATTGGATTTAGAATGTCAAAAATAGTCAAAAATGACTATTCACTTGCTGAAAAAGGCCTCTAGCTACTTTGGTAACACCCCCAACACCTGGTGGCACACTGCGGCTCTAGGGTCACTACAAACTTCCCTGAAGCATCTCAAAATTTATAAGTCCCCAAAAGCTTATTAAAATCCTTCCATTGGATTCAAAAGGTTCAAGATAGTCAGAATAGACTACTGTTTTGCTGATAATGCCCTATGGCTGCCCTGGCTAGGCCTCATTCTCCTGCTAGCCCCTAATGGCCCTTAGAACTTCTATGAAGAAAAATCACACTCGAAATTCCTCTTCTAGCTCTTAAAACCCCACCAATGGCTCTAGAATGTCTGAAACATCCAAAAATGACTATTTGTTTCTTGAGAATGGCCTCTAGCTGCCCTGGCTAGGCCTCATTCTGCTGCTGGCCCCTAGTGGCCCTTGGAGCTTCTTTGAAGAAAAAACACTCTCTGAAGTCCTCTTATGGCTCTGAAATCCTCACCAATGGTTCTGGAAGGTAAAATATAGTTAAAATTGACTATTCACATCACTAAAATGGTCGAAAATAGAGTCTCCAACTCATTTGTCCAATTTCACCTAAAACAGCTCCACTAAATGTGGAGGACTTCAGTTTAACTGGAGTCAAATTAGCATTTTCCGCACAAAAATGGCACTGGCCAAATATCTCGCCAGATTAACCATTGAAAATAAATTTTTCAGTTGGGGGTGGCCACATGCCAACCACTAGACCCCGCGGTTACCTCTTATGGCGGAGCGGAACTCCAAGCTGGAACTGTGGCAAAGCAGTTTGAACAGGAGTTTAAGCGTGTTAACAAAACCGTCAGATTTTAAACCTTAACCGCGCGGGAATGTCGCCATGTGACGAGGCGTAATGGTTGTGATCACCCCGAGCAGATAAGCCAATAGTTAACGGTTTGGTGTTACATTTTTAATGTTGCAATGTGACCATCTCATTGACCGCCAACAGGTTGGGACCATCGGTGGTCCCAACCCCCACATGACTATGTTTTAAACTTTAAATATAAACATTGGCCCATAGAGGTTAAGTAACATCGTGTAGCCCGGTTGGTGGAGACCTACGCACGTGGGCCGGAGGCTGCAGGGTCGAACCTTGCAGACCTCATAAAAATTTTAATATGTCGTTTAAGGGCCACGTGGCGGCCTTAGAGCTGGCCGCATGGCACCTTCCAATTGGCCCACAAAAAATGTACAACCATTCAGAAAATGAAACTTTGCCACTTTTCATCCTGTGATTGGCCCAGAAGGAATATTCTAGTGAATATTTCGAGGAATATTTCATGAATATTACCTGGAATATTATTTTTGTTGATTGTAAGATTACCCAGTCAACCCTGGTCAATTGTCAAAATTTGTAGTTTACTGGACTTTTCAAAACGTGATAACTTCTTCATACGGTGTCAATTTTTCGAATAGTTCACAACGCCGAAATCAAGAAGACGAGATCTATCTGGTCGCTTAGGATTGGCACACTTTCGAACACTTTGAAATTTAATCTATCACTTAGGTCCTTGATCCAAATATGATCACTCCTCCCCATTAGGAATCTTTTGGACCCCAAAAGAATTGATTATTTTTTCAGTAGATGAGAGTAACACACCCTCACCTTTCAAATCTCCATTCACTTTGCCTTTTTTGGCTTAGTGCCTTTTAGCCGCAACTCGAAGGTAGAAAACACTTCCCTTATTTGATGCTCTTGTCCTCCTATCAGGAATTGCATATTCTTTGAGCTCAACCAGAAATTCTGGCAAGAAATATTCAATTGAAGGTAGCTAAACATCGCTTCCTTGATCATTGATCAAAAGTAGCTCATACAAACGTAAGTTTTCAATAGAAATGCATACATGACTGAAATTTTCTTATGTACAAAGAAATGAATGTATTTATTACTGAGTTAATAAGTCAAACCACTTCTTACCAGGCCACTTCCATGGTGATTTTTCCTACTGAAAATATTCTTCTTGCGAATCATCTGGACTCACATAGATGATGGAATATTTAGTTCCATTGGCGCTTGTATTTTTATCCTCTTGCTTCGAATGCTTGGGATGATTGGTTGGATGCAATGTCCAAGATTGGGAAATGACATGTCCCTTTTTTTGGCAATGTGTGCTAGTCTTTTGCATATTTTGAGAAAGTTTCCTTTGCTTCAACTATTTCCTATATGCCTTCGTCCTCTTCCAGCATTTTGAAACTTCATGGTTACACAAACCACAATAGGAACATCAACTCTTTCTTCCATTCACCCATGAAAATTTTCCATGCTTAACATAAACATAATCAACTTGACCATGGGAAGAATTATACCTCAAATGTTTCTTTGCATGTCCATCCTTTTTACCTTATTGAAGAGGTTCGAGCTTTCTTTTGAATACCAACATCAGTGTTCATGTCTTGATAGCTGTCAGAACTCTCTTTCTCGCCATAAGCTGCATGTCTACAAATATCTTGCTGCAACATAGGCTTCAAACAATGGAATTCAACTTGAAAACAAACTTGAAATGTTTGTGGGTTTGAACTTGCAACAAAATTTCTTCTTGGAGTTGTCTCAAATGCCTTCATGTCTGTATATTTTTCGCCATAATATTGAACATAGCCTAGACCAAAATTCTTACGAATTTCCTCAACCAAAATAGGATCAATCATGCCTTGTGCATGTTTTCTTAGACCCTTGCCTTCATAGCCCATTTTTAACATTAACTTGGACCCTATACCTCTAGTGTGTTTTTCAAATGAACCTACACATCTATCTGAAGAGGAATTTGAAGACAAATTTGAGTGATTTACCTCTGCTTCAAGCATGTGTTTGTTTAAGGCCTCTTGGGCATGATGGAGCTGCATCTCCATCTCATGCATTCTTTGAAGAAGTCCTTCTTTCTCTTGCTTCATAGCAACCAATTTCTCATGAATTCTAGTGCTTTCCCTTCCATATTCATACATAATTTTCACGATATCCTTCAGGATGTAGAAGTCCTGATTCATCTCTTCATCAAAGAGTCTTGTAAAAGTGGAGGATTTTGAAACCTCACTTGATGAAGTTGTCATAGTTATGTAAATGAATTTAATAACTTCAATAAAAATTCACAAAGCTTCAAAAATAATTGAAAAAGCTTCTTAGCAATATGGCTATAGATTCAAGCTCTTTTCTGCAGCTTGTATCTCTTCTTCAAGCAACCTTTTGCAAACAATCCCTCTTGTGCTTCAAGGGTTGCCTTGAGGTAAGTAGAATTATTTCATACTTCTTCCTTCTTGTCCTCTTTTGGAATTAGCTAACAATAGCTCCCCTTCAACTCTAGCAAACTCAAACTTGTAAGCATCATTAAATTTGCAAACAGTTAAATTCCTTGCACTGTTAAACACCTTTCAGTCAAACAAGAAACCTAGTGCTTTGTTAAGAAAGCAACCTAGTGCTCTGTCAAGCAAGAAACCTAGTGCTCTGATACCACCTAATCTGAAATGTGTGGCTGAATTTTTATGCTATGCAAGCACCTCCCACTCAGTTAAACAAATTAAGATCTTGCTTATACTTGATAATGCAGAATTGAATACTTGAAACAAGTGTATGTGTTTTAAATTGTTTTTATGATTTAAGTGTGAGGAATTAAACATTTTTTTTGTTGATATTAAGCATGTACAACAACCATAAAGTGCAGAAAATAAGCATCAACACATAACAGAAAATTTAATAAATGAGTTCACCCGAATGTTGTGGGCTACGTCTCCTTGAGCCTATGTCAATTGACTTGCCTCTTTGGGATTATTATGGATAATTTATTTTAAAAGTTACTTATTCAACTCCAATGGTTATTTGGACTATAAAATTTGGTTTAGAATACCATCATACCCCTGGAATGGATGCTATCTATCTGAAGATGGACCTAGGCTCCCTTGGACTTGATCTCTTCTATCAGCGCCCTTAAGCTTCCATGAGCTTCTCTGTGCCACTAACTCCTTAAGAAATCCTTTTATATCCTTGAAAAAATTTCTACTATCTCTGACATATATCAGACATCCAAAATAGACTAATCATTTTCTCCAAATGAGCTCTAGCTCCCCAATCTAGGCCTCCAACCCCTTATGGCCCTAGGCTGCCCGAAACTTCCCTATGGCTTATTCGGATCTAGAAGTCTCAAAATGGATCTGAAAATCCCTTCATTAGATTCATAATGTCTAAAATAGTTATAAATGGCTATTCACTTGGTGATAAAGGCCTCTGGCTGCTCTAGTTACGCCCCCAACACTTGGTGGCACCCTATGGCTCTTAGCTCACTGAAAATTTTCCTGAGGAATCTCGACATTCAAAAGTCTCCAAAATCTTCTGAAAATACTTCCATTGGATTTATAATATTAAATATAGTCAGAATATACTACTGGTTTTCTAAGAATGCCCTCTAACTGCCTTGGCTAGGCCTCGTTCTCCTGCTGGCCCGTAGTGGCCCTTGGAACTTATCTGAAGCAAAATCATGCTCAAAATTCCTCTTCTGGCTTTGAAAACCTCACCAATGGCTCCACAATTTCTGAAACATCCAAAAATGACTATTTTCTTCCTAAGAATGGCCTCTAGTTTCCCTGGCTAGGCCTCATTCTGTTGTTGGCCCCCAGTGGCCCTAGTGGCCCTTGGAACTTATCTGAAGAAAACACATGCTCATAATTCCTTTGATGGCTCTGAAACCCTCACCAATGGCTCTGGAATATCAAAGATATTCGAAATTGACTATTCAAACTCCTAGAATGGTCAAAAAAGTAGTCTCCAACTCATTTGTCCGATTTCACCTAAAACAACTCCACTAAATGTAGAGGACTTCAGTTTAACTAGAGTCAAATTAGCATTTTTCGCACAAAAATGGCACTGGAAAAATATCCCACCAGATTAACCATTTAAAATAAATTTTGCGGTTGGGGGTGGCCACATGCCAACCCCTAGACCCCGCAGTTACCACTTACGGTGGAGCGGAACTCTTGGCTAGAATTGTGGTAAAGTGGTATGAACCGGACTTTAAGTGCGTTAACAAAACCGTCGGATTTTAAACCTTAACCACGTGGGAATGTTGCCATGTGGCAAGGCATAACATTTGTGATGACCCCGAGCAGATAAGCCGATAGTCAACGTTTTGGTGTTACATTTTTAATCTTGCAATGTGACCATCTCATGGACCACCGACGGTCTCAACCCCCACATGCCTATGTTTTAAAATTTAAATATAAGCATTGGCCCATAGAGGTTAAGTAACATCTTGTAGCCCGATTGGTGGAGGCTTATGCACGTAGGTCAGAGGTTGCGAGGTCAAACCCTACGGACCTCATAAATTTAAGGGCCACGTGGCGGCCTCAGGGCTCGCCACGTGGTGCCTTCCAATTTGCCCACAAAAAACGTACAACCATTCAGCAAATGAAACTCCAACACTTGTCATCCTGTGACTGGCCCAGAAGGACTATGCTAGGGAATATTCTAAGGAATATTTTAGGAATATTCCCTAGAATATTCTTTTTGCTGACTGTACAATTACCCAGTCAACCCTGGTCAACTATTGAAATTTACAGTTTACTGGACTTTTCAAAACGCGATAAATTCTTCATACGGTGTTGGTTTTTTAAATTGTTCACGGCGCTGGAATCAGGAAGACAAGATCTATCTAGTCGTTCATGTTTGACACACTTTCAAACACTTTGAAATTGAGCTATCACTTAGGTCCTTGATCCAAATCTAATCAATAACTCATTCTTATTCAATGAAATCACTATTTAGATTTCCCACCATTTTTATTAGGATTTAGATTTCCCACCATTTTTATTAATATTTAGATTTCCCACCAATATTTCAACCAATAGTTTTAGGGTTTTTTACTATTTGTGTTAGCACTGTTTTATTTAAACTGAGAATAGAACTCATTCTTATTCAATAAATTTTTTTTTGAAGATGTGTTTGAGTGTCCTTTAGATAAAGTTGGAGTCACTAAGAAGTAAGCACTTCATGATTACAAGGAGAGGAAATGAAAAGAGGTAAATTTGTATTTTATAATAACAAATTATTTTAGGTTGTTTTTTTGTGATTTTAGATCGATTTCAACTTTAAGGGTAAATTTATATTTTATAACCCTGAATTATTTGCAATTAATTTTTATGATTTTAAATATATATATATATATATATATATATATATATATATATATATATATATATATATATATATATTAGAAAATCTAGATTTAAAAAATTTATAAATTGAAGCGGCAGGTCTTTGGTTTTAACAATGTGTCGTTTTTTATATCGAAAATAGGTGTGCATGAAAAATAGTTTAATTGCCCAAGATGACACATAATATTCACTTTAACACTGAAATAAACCTAATTCAAGTGCCAAGAGAGGAATTTGTTCAAAAAATTGATATATATATATATCTATATATATATATATATATATATATATGTGTGTGTGTGTTAGAAAAACGGATTTTAAAAATTCAAAAATTGAAGTGGTTGGTATTTAGTCTTTGACAATGTCACGTTCGTTTATCTTTGAAACATGTGTGCAATCAACATTTCGTGCTTGTCTATGTGCAATGCTAGTTGTTGTGCCCGTAAAAAATTCTTGTTTATGTGACCTTGAGAAGCATTTCCACAGCCTAACTAGCAGGATCCTTCAACAATTCACTTTTATGTGTGTTACCCTTTGCACATGCACCGAGAATTTTCTCCATCAACAAATATCATTGTTTGTGTCAGTATTAGAAGCCTAGCTTGCCGGATCCATCAATTTTTTTTTTTATGTGTGTTACCCTCTACAGATGCGCTGAGAGTTTTCTCCATCAACAAATCTAATTTTTTATGTCAATATGAGTAGCTTTACGATAGGCTAGCTAGCAGGATGCATCAACAATTCGCCTTTATGTGTGTGACCCTCTGGCAGATTCACTGTTTATATATGTCAATTTTTATATGTTTTTTTTTTCAAATGTATATTCTAATGTTAGATGCATTATTTATATATGTTAATTTTTATTTGTTTGCTTCTTTTTAAATGGACATTCTACTGTCAATGGGAGCTTCGTTGGTTGGTTGGTAATGTAGGGGTGTTGAGTTTCTCTCCGCCCAGGTTTGAGTTCCTCTTGTGACATTTTCACACCAAAATTTGAGTCCCTCTTATGACATCTTAGTCCTTTGTAGGTTGATGTACCTTGGAATGAAGATTCTTGTTTGTTGCTATTGGAGGCAGGTGCTTGGAATGAAGAGGGTTGTTTGTTGCTATTGGGGGCAGGTGCTAGTTGACAATTTTGGTAGCATAGATACCTCAGTTGTGGATTTTTAGCCAAATCAAGGTTTGATTCCCTCTTGTGACCATGTTCACACCCAGGTTTGAGTCCATCTTATGACATGTTCATCCTTTGTACGTTGGTGTACCTTGTAATGAAGAGGGTTGTTTGTTGCTATTGGGGCTAGGTGCTAGTTGACAATTATGGTAACACAGATACCCTAGTGGCTTCTTAGCCAAAACAACTTGAATAATATTATGATAGCATAGATATGCAACTTGTGGCTTCTTAGCTAAATCAAATTGAGTACTTGAATGTTGTGTGTGCATTGTGAAACCTATAATTCCCTTCAAGAATTTGATACCTCTAAATGCATAATAGATCCATGGTTAAGATGGACCTCTAAATATATAACAGATCCATGGTTAAGATAGACCTGCGTTAATTTATATAGTTATTCAAGTCCCTAAAATATAAACAAAGGCCCAAGGACATACAAAATCTAGACTTCTTTGAATCTCTTATATAATTGGACTGCTTATGATAACCCACTGAATTTCATAATTTTGTATATGGCAGAATTTTCCTTTTCCTTTTTCAAATAAAAGCCTAGTATGTTAGCGTGCAATTGTCTCTTCTGCTGTTGTTCAAATACCTGTGTAGTTTTCTCTTCTACTTTTGTTCAAATACCAATTCCATATTGTTTTAGTTGTGTCTAGCCCTCATTCCTAAACTATGTCATTTAGAATTAAAATTGTAATCCTTATTTAATGATGCTCGATGACACAACAGGTCTCTTTACAATTTGTATGCTACAAATTTTATGTAGAAGCCTAAAAGGTAGTCACATGAAGATGAATATAGATAGATTCCAGAGAAACTGGGGTTTATTCCTGAAAAGTATGAGCCTCTATTGTTCATTTTCCTTTTTTGGAGTCCATAGCATGATAAGCACAATGGCTTTGGGAGTTTTATTGGCATGCATGTGGAATCCATTACTTCAATATATCATTCAAGTGTTTCACTCAACATGATTACTATTAGATGCGTTTCTCTCTTTCTTTTTTTAAATTGGACTTTTGTAATGGTTCTTTCAGCCTATTTTTTCACATTGCAATCGTTTTTAACTTTTTTTATCTTAGTTGTTTTCAGCCTAGTTGTTCACATGGAAATAGTTTATTGCTTATCTTTAGGAAAAATAACTCCTAAATTATTGTTATATATGAACCCATTCACACCACCCTGCAATTTCTTCCCTGGAAATGGTAATGTCGTTGTGGCTTTAGACTATAAAATTTTACAACTCATACTTCTCAATATTTGAGAACATAAATTAAAGGTAAATCTACATTTTCCAAAAATTTCTTACTTTGATTCATTGGTGTGGTGATGCATGGTTTTTGACATTTGGAGTTAATATGTTGTGGAAATGTATATAATTGTTTTGGTTAATGATTTTCTGACACCCACAAGATACAAACAATGATAGTTGTGATTATCTACATAATAAATACCCTTGAAAATATTATGATCTGAATTGAACTCTTATGAAATGGCAAGGATTTGCAAATAAAAATGTTTTGTTTGTTATGCAGTCTATCCGCGGATATCCATATTGAGGTAAGAAATTATTTTTTGTTTTGGACGTCAATGTTTTTTTAACAATTATTGTGTTTTATTTTCTGCTCTAAAATTTGTCTTACTATCTTTGATTAAGTTTCGCAATATATATGTGTATGTATCCAATAGGAATGAAAGAAATCGTAAGAGATCACTTTTAACAGTGATTAAAACTACAAATTAAAGCCACACTACAAAAAAAATGACAACATTCGATGTGGCATCATCAAAAAAACCCATAAAAGAGAGCACCATGATTCATTTCCACATTACAACATGAATCTAGTTGCTTTTTTGTCAACACCAATTCTAATGCACATATTCTTGAGAAAAATGTGCATAAACCATTGGAAGGTATGATCATTTTTCAAATTTATATTTCTTGTATAAATACTTCAAGATTATATGTTAAGAGATTCATATTGTTATTTTCCCAAGAGGTGTGATTTGTTTTCCAGAAAATTCTCAACACGAATCATCACAACAACTTTATGGTTTGGAGAAAGAACCATCACAACTAGATCATGATATGGAGCAAGAACAACCACAACAAGAGCATGGCTTGGAAGGGGAAGATGCAAGTACCGAAGTCCATATTAGAGCAAATGTGAAAAGGAAGGGTAGGTTGGGACCAACAAAATGCCTCTTTCGAAACACTACAGAGGCCTCTGCATTGTTTGAAATTCAATTTAATGAGAGGGGACAACCTGCTGGTCCAAAATCAAATAAATTATCCTCCTTTTTAGGTGTCTTTGCAAGAGAGGTTGTAGGCATAAAACACATGGAATGGAAACAAGTTCCTGAAGCACTTAAGAAAGACATATGGAGTGAAATCAATGTGAGTATCAACCAAATTATTATTGGATTATTTTCTAAATTTCATTGGTGCATGTGAACATGTGTATGATAAGTTTAATTTAAAATAAGAATTTGTATCTGATAATGCATTGTTTATCTATTGTAGCGTACCTACCAAATAGATTTTTCAGCGGAGCAATGGTGTTATAAAGAAATATCTCAATGTTTGAGAACTTACAGATACAATTGTATAAAAAATATTATTGGAAATACAAAAAAGATGAGGAGAGGATGAAAAATGTTCCTATCAGAGTAAATGAAATCGATTGGATTGAATTTGTTAGAATATGATCTTACCCTAAATTCAAGGTAAAAATTAAAGACAAATCTACTTTTTATCATTAAATGAGATTTGAATTTGAATCCTTGCATATAATCAATTTCAATCTAAGCATCCATTTTTTATTGAGTTGTAGGAGAAGGAAAAAGTAAATTAGGAAAATAGGGCATTACAACAAGAGACCCACACTTATGGCAGTAGAGGTTACTATAGAGTTGAACATGACCTTGTAAGTTGTAACCAAATATATTTTTTGTTCACAACTACCAATTGCAAATATACTTATCTAGATTGTTGTAATTTTTTTGCCTAGAATCAAACTTGCAATAAAAATGATGCACTTGTAACTAGGGATGATGTGTGGATGACATGTCATACAAATAAGGATGTCACTCCAATGTCATCATTTAGTGTAGAGATAATAGTAAGTTCCCGACCTATTCTTGTATCTATTTAATTTTTTTCTTTTTTAAATATTAATTATGTTTCTTACTTGTATTTGTTGAAATGTTGTCATTGCTAGAAAAAAATTGAATCGATACAAAATGATTCAGTGTCTCTAGCATATGCAACAAAGGACGATGCCATTCCAATAGTTTTGGGTCTGAGAGGAGGGGTCGTGCATGTGGGGTTGGCTTTGGGGTTACTCCAATTGATTTGTTTGGAAAAGAGCATGCTTACAAGAGGAAATTACATAATACAAAAGAAAAATTCGAAGAAAAAGACAAGGAACTTGGAATATTGAAGGCAACTATTGAAGAATTAATGGACTGGAAAGCTGCCATGGAGGAAGGAAAAGAAAATGGTCGAGTTGATCCAAAATCGACCAACAATGTAAGAATTATGTGTAGGCTATTTAATTGTTGATGTATTCCATCTTTGAAGATTGAAATTTTAAAATCACAATGCCAATATGAACATGACTGTATTGTTGTAGATGTGTAATTAATGAAATATTATTTTTGTAGCTTAACCGTTCATCTTCTGATTTCATGGTATCTCATTCAAACTATTTATTTTTTAGCTGAGTTCCTTAAGTCCTAGCCAGCCTTCGCTAGAGAAACTCCATTGACTTCATGACAACCTATTCAGGACTCAATTGGTAACTCAATAACAAAGGTAAGTTTTATACTTGTTTATTTTCTTGTTTAATATTATCTTTTTATTCTATGGAATTTTACAAGAATTTGTTTATTTGCAAGGTCGACCATACTTACTACCTTCAAATACAAGATTTAAGGGGAAAAAATGTTTACTTAAATATTTTAATGGTCAAGTGAAGGTTGCAAAGGGTTACATAAAAAACACTGAACCAAATTTTGGCATGCCCAATGGAGAAGAATTAGGAGAAGGATACTATTTTATGTACCCACAATCAATATAAGTTGATCTTGATTATGAAATTAAGCTTAAATGTAGAATTAATTGATGTGATTATTTAGCAGATGCACTTAACACTTTTATATGTTGGAAGAGCAGTGACATTGAATTGATCAATGATTGAGAGAGATGAATGACTTGGTAAATTACTATCCCAACAATTTGAGGATGCTGGACGCAGAATGTAATAGCTTACTTTTGATTAATATCATGGTTAAGATGTTGAATAAGTGATTACTATTGTACTTCTTTAAGATATATGATTTTTACATCAGATGTACTGCAATGTTCTTGCTACTGTTTGGTTATTGTTTATAAGCTGGATATATAAACCTTATCACTAAGATAAGGTTTCCTAAAATTGGAAGAATTATATGATTTGAAAGATAGATTCAAAAAATTCACCAAATGAAAACTATAGAGAAGTACCTTAATATTTGAGTTGGTTAATCTAGGGTCTAATGAAAAACCCCAAAACATCAATTTAGGCCTTGGACTTTCACCTACTGAAAGATCTACTTTCATTCCTTTGCTAACGAAATACAAGGATATTTTTTCCTATAGCTATGATGATTTGAAAACATATGATACATCTTTCATTCAACACACTATACCTATGTTGCTTGATGCAAAACATGTCCATAAAAAACTTAGAAAGATTCATCCTAATCAAGAAACTCAAATTAAGACCGAATTAAACAAACTGTTAAAAGCTAAAAATATTTTCCCGGTTAGCCATTCAAAATGGGTTTCAAATCTCATCCCAGTTAGGAAAAATAATGCAAATATTAGGATTTGTATTGATTTTAAGAATTTAAATAGAGAAAATGAGAAAGACAATTTTCTTTTACCACTAGTGGAGCAAATTTTAGAACTTGTTGTAGGTTCTGAACTGGTGTCCTTCTTAGATTGATTACCAGGATGTAATCAAATTCTGGTGCATCCTGAACACAGATTAAAGACCACATTCAAGACCAAGTGGAGAACATATGCATATCAAAAGATTCCTTTTAGAATAATAAATGTTGGAGCTACTTTCCAATGAGAAATGGATATAGATTTCATAGGTTTGATTAAAAAATTAGTTTTGTTTTATCTATATGACATTACAACATATTCAAAAAAATTCAACAATCATCTTAATGGTCTAAAACAAATCTTTGAAAGGTGCAGAAAGTTTAAGACTTATTTCAATCCTAAGAAGTCATTCTTTGCTCTTAATGAGGGTAAAATCTTAGGTTTTATTGTTTATAAGGAAGGAATTAGTATAGATCTAGAAAGAGTTAACATTATTCTGAGATTCGACTACCCCATAATAAAAATTATATGAAACCCTTTTTTGGTGAAATAATTTTTTTAAACGTTTTGTCCCTGATTTTTCACAAATTGCTATGCCTTTACAAAGCATTATTAAAAATAAGTCAATCTACAAATGGGGACAAACTAAGAGGAAATATTTTAAATCAATAAAGTAGGTCAATTGATGCTACTTCATTATCATTGCTTGATTTTTCTAAGGAATTTTTCTTATACACTTTTGCATCCAAGAAATCTTATGTAGCAGTTTTGACATAACCAAATGAAGAACAAGTTGAAGCTCCTCTTGAATTTTTTAGTTCCAATCTACAAGGAGCATGTTTTAATTATTTGGAAGTAGAAAAAAAAGCTTTTGCAGTCTTTAATTCATTGAAACAATTTGGACATTTTCTCCTGAAAACACATACTAAAGTGATTGTACCATTTACAACAGTCGGAAAATTGTTTATACAAAAGATAATTAGGAGAAAATTGAGCTAATTGGGTTACAACCTTGCAAGAATATGATCTAGAAATTAAACTTGCTAAAATAGTTAAAGGTCAAGGTTTTTGTAGGTTGATAAGTCGAGCATCAGATAATTCAGCTAAAGAAGCGTAGAAATTTATTAATACTGATGTATTACCAGATCCTCCTGATCTCACAATATTTATCTTCTTGCAAAATACATAATCCTTCCAATAATTGAACTTGTGGAAATTTAAAACTCAATTGCAAACACATGTGAATAAATTCAGTCGCACATAACACAGTTGTTTAACGGGAAAGATTAAAGCTAAAAACCCCAACTATCATATTATGTATATCAATGGAATCATGTAATAATCTCATACAA